>JAPDVU010000010.1:41323883-41681383 GCA_026230045.1 Corynorhinus townsendii
ACAACAAAAATACTGGATAGTGAGCAGATACAATTATGACCTATATTTTATAGATGAGGTAAATTAAGGATCAGAGAAGTAAAGTCACGCAGATCTGTGCAGATTCAAAGCTGTTAATCTTAAGCAATATCCTATGATGTCTCCTTTATTTACTTATTTTTTGGGTTTGATTCTTTGTCACTATACTTATTTTTATTGGCTCCATATTTAAAAGCAAAAAGCCAATACATGAAAAAAACATACGTAACAGACTATCTCTATAAAAAAAATACATAATAGACTATCTTCCCTTGTAAATATTTGGAAACTGGTTTTTACTAACATTAAATAATCACGTACTCCCCTGGCCAGCATGGCTCAGTGCTTGAGCATCGACCTATGAACCATGAGGTCACGGTTCAATTCCTGAGATTTGGTTTCCCACCCCAGTGGGGGACATGCAAAGGCAGCCAATCAATGATTCTCTCTCATCATTGATGTTTCTATCTCTCTCTCCCTCTCCCTTCCTCTCTGAAATCAATAAAAAATATTTTTTAAAAATAATAATATTCATGCACTCAATACTTTTTTTCATCTGGTCTATATTTTTTTTAATAATAATTACGTTATGTCTTAGTGAAACCATGTAGAAATTTGGACTTTACAACATATAAAATGAAAACAGTCACACAATTACATCTATGCCAAATTAGTCCCTAATTCTTAACACACCTTTTCAAGAACCACAACTAGCTTCTGCTGCATCGTGCAGGGCCCACACATTGTGGAAAAGCCTCTGTTCTCTCTCTTTTTTTGGTGACATTTGCAGCCCAGATAGAAAACCAGTGACTTAGGGCACAGGTGGTGTGTTCATCTCTAATCATCACATAAGGTCATGGGTTTGAAAGGAAAGAAAGAGGTCCAGCTGGACATGGGGATGATGCTGAAGTTCAGAATTTGTTCTCAGACCATGGCTTATCCTGTGAGAACAAGGAGCTCCACGCAGTGGATCCTGTGCCCTATCTTCTGAAGGCAGGAAAGGATGACTCTGGCAGCAGGCCAGCTGAGCAGACCCAGATGGGTCTGATAAGAAAGGGGGAAGGAGAGAAATGCACCGATTACACTCGGAAACTTCTATTATGCAGGTCAAAAACCTGGTAGAGGAAATGCAATAATATTAGAAAGACTACAAATCCATTTTCAAGCAAATAACCCAGAAAAGTAGATTCTGGCCAATATTTAAATCTCATATATCTATATTAAGTGTGTAGAGAATGACCTAGGCCATACCAAATCTTAATAAATTTAAAAGGACTGAAATTCTTTTATTTTTAACAAGGTATAGTCTCTGACCATGGTGGAGTTAAATGAGAAATCAGCAACAGAAGGAAATTTGGAAATCCACAGATATTTGGGAGTTAAACAACAGATTTTTAAGTAACCCATAGGTCAAAGAAGAAATTACAAGGGAAATTGGGAAGCATTTTGATCTGTATGAAAACAAATTTACAGAGAATGAATAATAAAGGGAACTAGAAATATTAATAAAATAACATCACAGACAATAGCTAATTATTTTGAGTGTTTGCCATATGTCTGGCATTTTGCACATGTTTTGTCCTTTAATTCTCCCCACAGACTAGTGAGGTGGGGACTATCGTTATCTGTCTTCAGAAGACGTGGACAATGAAATAGGGAGGCCACACTCTGAGGAAGTGGTGGAGTAAGGCTTCAACTCAGGTCTGACACCAAAATCTTGTTTTCAATTACTAAGCTGTGCTGCCAACACAAGATTAATGTGAACTATGATAATTGCTTAATTTTGCTTAAAACCTAGTAATTAATTGAAAAATATGCAAAATAAGAAAGAGTGGCATTTTGTTGCAAGAAGGACCCTTGATTTGTAAATCATGTTTCTGACCATGATGTTATGCTGAGTAGCATTGTGGTGAAAATAAGGAAAAAGAGTCAGAAGACACTTTATGGAACTATATTACCCACTGCCTAGTTGAAGGAAAGATAGGTGATTTGCTAAGATTCACTTCAAAACCCTCACACAGATAATGTTTATTGGACAACCATTGCTCTTGGAATATAAATACAAGTCAGACTGAATCTGTGCCCTTAAGGCACTGACAATTTGCTAGAATCAGTTGAGGAAGATGAACATGCTAATTATTTAAATAGGGTTCCCCAGGAAACAGCCTCTGGGACATAGATTAATGTGTAGGCGTTTTTTGGGGGTGCCCTCAGGAACATCTGTGAGAGAATGAAGGCAGCGGGATTGGCCAAGAGTCAGGTGTCATCACACCTCTTCAAAAGATGGACAAGCCCTGCTGGCATGGCTTAGTGGCCACAACCTATGAACCAGGAAGCCCTGGTTCAATTCCCCATCAGGGCACATGCCCAGGTTGTGGGCTCGATCCCCAGTGTGGGACATGCAGGAGGCAGCCGATCAATAATTCTCTCTCATCACTATGTTTCTATCTCTCTCTTTCCCTCTCCCTTCCTCTCTGAAATCAATAAAAAGCATATAATTTTTTAAAAAGATGAGGACAGTGAAACATAGGAGGCTACACACTATGGAAGTGGTGGAATAAGGCTTCAATGTAGGTCTCTCTGAACCAAAATCTTGTTTTCAATCACTATTCAGACAAACATGTATCTTCTGTATGATGCTCACAGTGACTGATCATTTTTACTTTTTGTAACCTTTCACTCTACTTCACTAAAATATCAGGAAACTCTTTCTATATAAAATTTGGATCTGTGCCTCCTTACTGGTCTTTGTTCTATATATAGAACTGAAGCCGCCTTCTTTTACTACATCACAGAGCTTCAATGATTTGAAGCTACTCTTCAGGTCTTTTCTAGATCTTATCTGGCTAAACAATTGACATTTTTTTCTGCCTCTCTACATGTCAACTGCTTTTGAGGCCTGTCATTCCCTGTTTCCCTTGCTGATTAAGACATAAATGGGTGATACCCAGTTACATGGACTAGGGTGGTTCAAGCATGAAGGGACCTCCCTGCACTAAGACCTGCCCCCATGGCAGGAAGGGTAGTCTGGGAGACACAACGGTGTCCAGACAATTTAGCCACAGGCAAGACCCAGAGTAAGGTTTTAAACAACCAATTAAGCAAGTACAGGAAGGTAGAGTTAGCAAAACTACTCTGCTGGAGTGTCCTGACAGACTAGAGGAAGAAGGAAGATTTAGATAACTTTAAATTCTATAGGCCTTGGTACTTTGGTGTCCATCAATAAATAGATAAAGATGTCATATATATATATGTATATATATATGCAATGTTATAATATTATATACATATTTATGTATATATACACACATACTTTGGTCTCCATCAATAAATAGATAAAGATTTTATATATATGTATATACAATAGAATATTACTCATCAATAAAAAAATGAAAATTGGCCATTCGTGGCAACATGAATGGATCCAGAAGGTATTATGCTAAGTGAAATAAATCAGAAAGAGAAAGACAAATACCATATGATTTCATTTACATGTGGAATCTAATAAAGCAAAACAAATGAACAAACAAAACAGAAATGGACCCAGATACAAAAAGCAAACTGGTGGTTGTCAGAGGGGAGATTCTGGGGAATGGATGAAAAAATATGAAGGGAAATAAGAGGTACAAACTTCCAATTATAAAATAAATAGGTCATTGAAATATTATGTATAGCACAGGGAATATAGTCAATATTATCATAATTATTATGTAAGGTGACAGATGGCTACAAGACATATTGTGGTGATCACATCATAAAGTATATAAATATTGAATCACTATGTTGTACACCAGAAACTAAGAAAATATTGCACTTTAATTAAAAAATAAGTAAAAACCTTTCTAGACCTTCAAAAATTTCAGGAAAATAAGTCAGCATGAAGGATCTTCTAGGCAATCAGACATTATTTCTACATGTTGAAAGTCAGAAAACCTGTTAAGATGAAGTTAACTTGTGAGTAGTAAGTAATTAGTGTTTTATCCCATTAAAGAATGTATAAAGCTACTGCTGCTGAAAAAAATGCATGTAGTAATGCAAACACATTTTTTAAATGCCATATTTGGTCAGAATGGTATCCATCCAATATGCTTTTCTATCTTTGGAACTGCCCTTGGAAAAGTGTTCTTAAAGATGAAAGTTTTATGACAGCACTGATAAAAGAAATAAATTTGTTATGACAAAAATAGACTATGGAAGGCAAAGAATCTGATGATGGCTCTAGAAATTCATACTTCAACTGAATTTTTCTCCATTTACATTTCAATTGGAGATTGAATATATGAAAATCTAAATGTAAAGTTCTTTCCAATTCTGTGTGATTTTCCAACCCCCTATGCCAAACTAATCATCACTAGTTACAGTTTCCCCCTAATTCCAGACCTGTATATGGGGCAAGCTCTTAGATATATTCACTTGGTTGTTCCATAAACACCCAAACTCGTTAAATCCAATGACAATAGTTACATTGTCTTCAAGTGCAAACCTGACCTTCCTCAAGTTTCCTATTTCTACAAATAGTACCACTCTATGCCAAAGCCAAGGGTGGTCTCTGTTTCTCACATGCTCAACAACACTAACAGATTTGACATTATTATCTCTTATTGATTCCTGTTTTCTTGATTCCCACGGCTACAACTTTGATTCAAGCCCTATTTCCCACCTCTATCTTAGATCCATAACTGCTGTCACTTTCTAACTTCTCTTTCTTCTGTGTTTCTAGTTCTTCTCCAGTGTTTTTCTCCCCAGAGTGAGGTTTGAAGCTACCAATATGACCTTACAGCTTCTTCAGTGGCTTCCACTGCCCGGGAAATACAATTCACATTCTCAGGAATCATCCAGAATTTAGCGATCCTGCCCCTCTCCAGTGTGCCTTCTCTGTCATATCAGCTACTCCTCCACCCTATAGTCTACTCTGCAACTATTCTAGAATACAGATGCTCCCAAAAATATCTTACCTCAAATGCTTGTTCCTTTGAGTGGAACATTCTGCATCCCCTTCTCTCACCTGGATAGCTCAGGTCTGTCCTTTAAGACTGACTCAGCTTAAATACCGACCTGCCAAGAAGACTAAAAAAAAAAAAAAAATGTAGTTTTTAGACCAATATGACAGTACAATTGCTATTTCTACTTTAGTTTCTTTTAAAGCTGTTGAATCCCAGCCATCTCCAGGCTAGGCAGCATCATCTCAATAAGGAAGTCGAGTTTTTACAAAAGACAGAAATAACTGTTCACTCCCAGCAGCTTCTATTTTCTGCTCTGCAAAAACCCCAAAGCAGAGACTTACTAAGGGATTTCCTCCCTACCTGAAATCATGAAGCAGGGAAATTTACAAAGAATACTGTATCTCAAAAAAAAAGTGGCCTTCATAGTGGCACCAGTGCAAAGTAGGAGAGTAGTGTGAACATGGGATTTGGTCAAAGGAATTACAATGGGCCCCTCTGGCATGTCGGTAGGGTTTGCAAACCAATGCTCCTTCCTTTCTCTTGAACTACTCCCACCCAATGTGGCTGTGATGTACTAAAGGGGTAAGATTCCAGTGACCATGTTTGTGGGGCATCATCTCCTCTCTTGGCCACAGCTTATTGCTCCAGAGGTGGGAATTTTTCCTAAGGTGAGCCTCTTGAGAACTCTTTCCTAAGAATTTGGAATTGAGATGAAGTGAGACTTAACTTGTAACATATGAACTCAGGAGTTGTGGGACAGCTGTGTTTTCCGCCATAGTTCTGAAAAGCAAAGAAAGCTAGTCTGAAGGAAGAGGTTATAGAAAATGAAGAAGAGAGAGAGAGAGAGAGAGAGAGAGAGAGAGAGAGAGAGAGAGAGAGAGAGAGAAGAGAAAGAGAAAGAGAAAGAGAAAGAGAAAGAGAAAGAGAAAGAGAAAGAGAAAGAGAAAGAGAAAGAGAAATATTGCTTCAGTTTACCAATACCTTCCAATTTTCATTTTCATTTTTTAAGACTTGTACAACTTTCATGACCTCAGGTTCTATATATGTAAAATAATACCTCTACATTTTGTTTATTTTTGTTACTTGCAACAAAAACAGTCCTAAATAATACAGAAATAATCGGTTATAGTTCCAGAACTTAAGAGCTGAAAACACATCTGTACCTTTACTAAGCATTCTTCTGGTGTCTTCTATGTGTCAAGCACCACTCTGAGCATGAGGGATACAAAGATGAACTCAGCACCATCCTTGGACAGATCTCTAAACCTGAGCCTCAGAGCCCTCTTCTGTCTGACCAGGAGATCAACAACAGCATTGGTCATGTCAAATTCAGGCAAGGTTTGAAGGAGGTCATATATATAAAAGATCCAAAACCTGCTCTTACTAATAAGTGAAGTTACTAGTATATTTGCAAATCAGTTGACTCCAAGATCAGAAAGCTCCTTTATTGCAAATGCAAGGAACTCATCAGGTGTCAGGGACACAGGAATCATCAAGATGAGTCACAGAAGCCACTTACCAAACTCAACTTCATTCAGTCTCACATATACCTTTCTAGAAGTCCCTCTGCTTTCATCATCTCTTTCCATTATCTTCTTCCCCTCCAAGACCAACCAAACAATTTATCTGGACTTTCTTTTTCATTCACACATTTTTATTTCCAGCCCAACCTACATATTTATACCATATGTGCATGCATATACCCACATGTGAACATTTATACACACGTATGTATATATTTAGTATTAAGCTGGCTAAATTATCATTATCAATAATGAAACAAGTAACCATTTCTTGTTTTCCAGGTCCTATACCTATTTCAAATCCAACCTCACCTCATAAGATTCTCTAAGAGCAAATGTCTTCATCAGCTGTAGAAATATGACCACTCACACACAAATTTTTCCTAATATTTCAGTTCTTCTCCTTTTACTATATTGCTTTAGTATACATGGGACTTAGGGTCATCACTTTCACAAATTCGTAGCACTGTCATTCCATCTACACACCACTCCCTTATTCAACTGGAAAAAAAGAAGCACAGAGTTTTACTTATGGCAGATGATAGTTTCAAAGGGATAACTAAGGTGATAGTATAGTTCTATAAATCTGTTCTGTGATTGGTTAATGAAAAGTCTGAAGGTCTGAGTTTATTTAAGATGTTCTTGGAGATTCCTAACTCTAACAGCATTGAATGTATCTGAAACTCTGTTATAATGAAACTAAACAGTACCTGCATAGTATTATTACCAATATACATCCCCATCTTACTTGTCAGTTTTTCCAAATATCACCCTATAAATTAATTGCAATCCAAAAGCAAATTGAGTATTTACTAGGCAGCGAAGCCATGCACTTACTAATGGTCTAGTTCTTTTTCTAAGAGGGTTATCAGCCTTCACTTTTCTTTCAAGTCCTCTGACTTTTATCTGCGGAATACATTTTAGCCATAGCATTAATGAAAAAATACACAGAAGACTCATACAGATTTCAGATTACTAATGAACACACATAATTCATCACTTTAGTACTAACCTAGCCTATCGTCTTAATGTACAACTTAGTTAAAACAAGAAGAACTAGAGTGCATATTAACTCCAAAGGGTTACTGCCTCTGCAGAGAGGGGACGGTTGTATACGATTTATTAACAGGAGGTTGCTAATTCCCAAATGGTGTGTTACTGATCATAAAACAATTTGGCTGTGATCATCTTGTTGCAGTGCTTAAAGCAATGCACATCAACAGAAAATGAGTTATTTTCCCCCGAGAATGGTTAAACAGTAGAAGTGTAAACACTGGAAATTCCCCAGACTGATGCAAAGCAAATATCACACTGAGTAAAGATTCTCCATATGGAACTTTGATGTGCATTGAAAACTTAAGTGCCACAATGTGACACTCAAGTTTGCTTTCTGGAGAATAAATACACCAGAGGGCATGGTAAGACACAGTGTCTCGTTAAATATCTCATCCCACGTACTCTGAAAGTGCATGACCTCACTGATTTATACTGCATTAGGAAGATCTTTTGGGGCAAGCAAGGGTTAAATCACCTTCAAATAAAAATGATTCTTCAAAATCTTACCATTGTTTCTGGAAGACTTGGGTTATTATATCGGGGTACTAGCTATGCAACTACCAATCCTGATACTAGGCCTCGAGAGAAAACCCAGCAATGCCATTCTTTCCATTTCTCTCATTGATGTTTCTAACTCTCTCTTCTCCCTTCCTCTCTGAAATCAATAAAAAATATATTTTAAAAAAATATTCTGGAGCAGCAAATATTCATAAAATGGGAAAATAGCTTAAAAATCTCCAGACACCCTTGAAAAATTAATAGGAGAGAAAAATATATTTAAAAAGTTTGAGTGCCTGGAAGGAAATGTTTGATTGTGTAAAAACTGATGCTGAAGTCTACTGAACAGTATCAAAGCTACTCTTAAGGGGCAGCTCCTCTGAGGCAACGCAGACTGTAACATCAACCACGTCAGCTATTTGCAGTTACAAGAGTCTAAATTTTGATCACATCAAATTTTAGTTTTATGAAAATCACCCCTTGTAACAAGGGATGCGTTCTGACATTTTCTGTACTCACTGCAGTAGCTTCATCTGGTCCCTTTCAATTTGCTCAGGTGTGAGAGGGCTGCCCTCTCTTATCTGCATTACCTCCTTTATTGTCCAGATTTCTAAACACTAATCGGAGACCAATGAAAGGTGTTGTCCACTCAGAGTAGATCATTTATGGAGCTGAACACAATCCCGGGGCAACAGGCAAGCACCATTCCTGAGAGATAGTCAAGGATGCTGACACGATGAGGTTGATGTGCTGTCTTCACTCTTCTGCTATGAGAAGGACACTACCTTAGTTCTTTGGCCCAGGCGGTGGACAATTTGCTAACATGCGTCCATGCAGGTGTTGGGTACCAACTGAGCCACATTTGAGGTCCTGCCGATTGGAGAGGTACAGCCAAGTCTTTAACCAATTGCATGTGATAACTATCTCACCACACTTTTCTGAGGAGGCGTGAACTGGTATTAGAATCTATGCAGACATTTCCTTTCTCCAACTTTCATGCTTGGATGCCAAGACATTTTGGAATGCCTTATATCCTTCTCTGGGAAATTCAGAGTTGTCTCTTGCCTTCTTCTTCTCAGACTCATAAACTCTACCTATTCTTCTATATGGCATTTGCAATTATACTGTGAGCCTTCTCCCTGGGCCTCATACAGCATGTGAAATACAGGTACTCTGTCCTCTCAAACTGTAAGTTTAAGTGTCTATCATGCTTCCCACCTGGCATAAGGAGAAATGTCTAAACAAGGATCAAGGGCAGGAAAAAGACTCCAACACTAACTCTGTTGTGTCATACTATCTTTTCTCTCTCCTTGCTTCCCAGATTTGGAGGGTCTATAATGAGTTTGGATGGGAAGGGTGTAGACAAAATAATACACATGATTTTGGTTATTCTTACTGCTTCTTAAGACATTGATCTCACCCTTGAATCCGTTACCTTTGGTTTAGGATTCTCCAGAGACTTTGAAGAAATAGTATGATGTGTGTATACAATGAGATTTACTTTAAGAAATTGGCACATGCAACCGTGAAGCCTTGGCGAGTTCAAAATCAACTAATGGAGGCCGGCAGGTTGGTGACTCAGGACAGAGCTGCAATTCAAGTCCAATGGCAGTCTGCTGTGGAACCAGTAAGAGCTAATGTTCCAGGTAAAATCTGAAGGCAGTCTGCTGAAGCATTCCCTCTTGCTTGGGGGAGGTCAGTCTTTTGCTCTATTCAACTCTTCAACTGATTAAGGCCCACCTACATTATGGAAAGCATAATGTAGGTGGGCCTTACTGATTTACTGATTTACTTTAAGTTGACTGACTTAAATGTAAATCTCATCCATAAACACCCTCACAAAACCATCCAAAATAGAATGTTTAACCAAATATCTTGGCACTATGGCCCAGACAAAAGTCAACACATAAAATTAACCATCACACATTTGAACCTAGAAGCAAAAATATGTTACCCTTTTTCTATCGTTTTTAACTTTCAATTCTAGTAGCTATCCCTTTTGGCTAATAGTAAACCTATATCTTAGAAAAGAAAGAACTGAGGGCCATGGTTAGAGAGGAAGGGGAGAAGGAAAAAAACAGTCTGGTTAATATTCATTGGACAAATATTTATAGATTACCTACCATATACTAACCACTATTCTTAGCACTAATTTGCAAATGATTATTTTGCCACATCAATAAATAAATAAATAAATAAATATTCTTTTTATATTGTATTTGTCTCAAATTTGGAAGCATGCCAAAGATATATATGTATATATATCTCCAACATTTTCTAACTTCAAGCTCTAGATGCTGAGTGACATTCCCCAGTATTCATTTAATTTCATTCTAAAACAGGCCCTTCAGCTAAGGAATGTTATTAAAAAACCAAAATCCTTCCCTAAAATAGAGACAGAATTAAAAATCTACAAACCATATGGGGCTGGAGCTATCTAGGGAAGCAGATTCTGGATTGTAATATGGGTCCCTCATTTTCTTTGCTGTTGTGAGCTCTGGTAATGCATGATAACTGCCTCCCGTGGAAACATCAGGCCCAGTCTTTAGGCTCTGCGTGGTAAATTGTTCTGAGAAACCTGAAGAGGTATTCTATAAGTAATTGTATAAGTAATCTTTGTAAGTCATTTCTTGAAATTGCATTTTTAGTTGGGAGAAAATGCGCTCCACCGAAGATAGATTTTGCCTGTATGTCTCTCACTGACATGTGTTCACTTCGGAAAGGTCCTAGTCCTTTCTCCTATTGATAAGAAGATATTGTCTTTTCAGGGCTGTTAGAACAAAGAGATTGTTTTCCCCTCCTGGGAAGCCACTCAGACAGGATTAAGTAGCACAATCCAATGACCATAACAGAGACAGATGTGTGGATCCTAGACAACAAATGAACTGGCTTAATGCTTGGAGAGACCATGTCTATCACCAGTGATAGAGAATGCTGGACTGTTCTCAGAGGGACAATTCCTTACATCAAGAAAGACTTAGGCCACGTTCTACTGTGCAGGCGATGTTGGAGAATTACAGATAATATCTCATTGGCTAAATCTATGCACAAAATTCTCATAGCTTGTGCTAATTAATGGTTGTCATAGAATAGCAAGTTTCAAATATTCCTTTCATGACTTATATAGACTCCTTACTTAAAATCTCTCTAAATGGAAGCCTTCTACCAAATAGGTTGTATCTTTTAGAAATAGGACAATTTTGAACATTCATTCTGATCTATAGTCCTGACTATAGAGTTGATGCTTAGGAATTATTTGTTAAATTGCTTTAAAATTCCTCAGTTGTTTTTTTCTGCCATGTTGTTGATTGTCCTCCATTGGAATTCTAACTCTCTCTCTTTTTTAAAAATGTATCCTTCCTATCATTTTGGGGTCAAGCGACTTATTCCAAGTTATTAGAGTTCCAGGCAGTCAGAGTCTGAGCTGCTATGGCTGGAGATGTCCTCTCTGTGAAATAATTATACTAACATTTTGTTAGATAAGTTGCCTCTGGTGTGTATAGGATCTGTATAGGAAGGGAGGCAAGAGTTACACACCAAGTGCCTGAATCTCAAATCATGGACAGTGTTGGAGTTGCCTTCTTAGAGTAAGCTTCCTGCAAAGGGGCTTCTTCAAAATAAATCTGAATCTGAAAATATTATAATAGAATTTTTAGTTGTATCAAAAGATATTAACCTTAGTAGTTGTATGACTCTTATATACCAGATAAATTAATGAAAGGCCCTAATTTCCTTTTCCAGAAAGTAAATGAGCATCTCCATCAGTCACGTTTCTCATCCATGGTGTCTTTACATAAATAAAATGTCCTGGTCACTGATCACTTAAGAAAACTAATTATGAAAGCTGAACACAAAGTGAGTTGTTAGACCTTACACTAGAATTGGACAATGTGGAAACCAATTTAAATATGAAATTTTTGAAACAGATTAGGTTGAAACTTTCAATATCTGATTTGATAGCTAGAGTAGTTCATTAATTGAACAAATATTTACTGAGACCCTAGAGCTAGACATATGAGCTAAATGCTATTTCATTATGGTGATCAATAAAACAAAACCTCTGTCCTCAGTAATTTGACTGACTAGAGTTGGGGTAAGGGGAAAACAAGCAGCCATCTGAATAATCATAACATGAGATCATATTTTATGTACTGAATAGAGATATAAATGAAGTATTGCTCCTGTTAAAATGAACAAAGACATGCAGAGTTTTAAAGAAGAGGTAAAATTATGAAAAGTTCCATAGAATAAATGACATTTAAACTATACATTGAAATATATTAAACATAGTGTGTCTAGCTTACAGTAGGGGTTTAATCATCATAAATGAATGAATGAGATTTTGATAGGCAGAGAGATAGGGGTGGAAATTGCTAGGCAGAAGGAACAGTATTAGAAAGAGCTCAGAAGTAGGAAATGACAAAGGAAAACCAGACACAGGGAATAGTTGAGATTATATTTATGATACATAAAAGGAGTAAAGTATATAACTCTAGAAGTGGATGTTTGTTGTGGCAGTATAATATAGGGCTTTTAATAATAATTTGGGGAATTTTTACTTAATTTGAGGGGCAGTCATCACAAGAATATAAAAATGGAAAAACCGAAAACTAAAAAATACTTCTAAAACTTTCAATTACTTCCCAATTTGCTCGTGTTGAGTACAGGAAATTGCAATGTGGATCTGAAAATACTCTGGAGTTAAAACACTGAGAATGTTCTTAAATTCAAGTGTTATAACTTATCCATGCTGCCCAGCCAATGATTCTCCCTGTGCCCCTGAAATGTTTGTTCACTTGTTAAAATCCATGTCACACATCTTCAGTGCAACAGCTAATATTTTACAATTGATCAAATAGTCTTGGATATATATTCCAAATATGTGACTTAATGAAAACAACATAGAGATTTATGCTCCATTTAATGTACTTAGCTAGACTTGTGGGATTTCAAAAAAAAAAAGATAAAAAACAAAGGCAATGTGGGTTAATGCTTAGTTATCTTTCAGTTAACTTATAAAGCTTAGCAATCGAAGAACATGAAAGAGGAACCTTTGATAAAACTCAGTTGCTTTTTAAAATCCATAAAAGGCAGCTGCTTTTCCAGGAAGGACCATATTAACATTGGAATGTACAACTTTTAAACAAAAGCTCTCGCTAAGCTTCATTTGTAATTGACAACCAAGATACAACTTTTTAGACGATCGTCACTTAATAATGCTAGCAAAGTGAGCCTAGACTAGGAGGACCTTTCTTCTTCACTTATTACCCAAGTGAAATCTCAGGACCTTCCTCCACATTTCTTTAGGGACTTCAGTGGTTGAGGAAGAGCAAGTGTGAGTTTGTGGGTTCACTGATGATGGGTGCAGACTTGACGGAACAGAAGGCATGTCAGAAATCTAATGGCTGGCTGGGGGTGTCCATTTTGTCTTGAGAGGCTTTCCAAAGGTAATTTAAGTCAAATATTAAAGTTTTCATCAATTTCTCAAATTTATATCAGCATATCGATTAGTATGATCATGAAATCCTGTACTCACAGCAACTCCAGAATTCCATGAATCTGGAAACCCATGGGAGGATCAAGTGGCAAAATTTAGCTGTGGCAGATGAAGAGTCACAAGAAAGCAGAGAGTGGTTTGATGTTGGAAGAGCATTGCCAAAGTTTCATGGCCTTCAAAGGGTTGGGGCAGGGTAACGGTGTCTGATATTGGACTTGATCATCAGCCATTACAGATTCACTAGTTTCAGGCTCAACTATACCAAAGGTTGTAAGCTCAATCCTATTCTTATCCAGGGGAAATAAAGGAAGCATGGGGCCATGACTGAACAGGTTTTGCTAATTGGTCCTTGTGCAGCAGTTATCTGTCACAACCTGACACAGCCCTTCACCACTTTTGATCTATTGTATTCCCTGTGGCCTTTAAAACCGACTTTCACTAGATGTTCGAAAGCCCGAAGTTTTTCCAATGGAATTAGATCTCAATGCAGGATCTCTGTTAGAGATGCCTGATGTGGAAAAGAACACATCTCTAATGGACTTTTAACTATTGTCTTTTTTTCTTTTTTTTTAAAAAATGTATCCTTATTGTTGGAAATATTATATATGTTCCTTTCCCCCCCCTCCCCTCCCATTAACCCTCTCTACCCCACCCTCACCCACCCCAGGCTTTCACCACATTATTGGCTATGTCCATGGGTTGTGCATATAAATCTTTTGGTTAATCTCCCCCACCCACCCCACCCTGCCTTCCATTGTCTTAAAAATCTTGCCCAAGCCATTTTAAAGCTTATTAACCTGCATTCTGTCCAGGTAGGTGATATGCCCTCTAGCAAATATACAAATAATTGAGATGGAAACTGGTGACATTATTGCATATAAATACCAGAGATTAAAGGTGGTATAGAGAATTCTATGCAGATGGAAGTAATCAGTGTTTGATAGGTGTGACTTTCCTAGTCATACAATCAACAAACTCATATCTACAAAAAAATGTCTTAGCTTTAGTTACCCAGAGCTTGAGCCCCTCTTCTGTCAGATACAGAAAAGGTAACCTAGTCACTTCCAAAATGGTTAATCAAATTCAGTGTTTTTTCACTCAATTTGTCTTCAAAATTCATGTGTATTCAGTGTCCCTCAACATCACCCTTTTCCCCCTGGAAGTGATGCTATGCTGTGGTGATATATGTGAACACAGACCATGAGAGACTGCTCAGTCTACTTCTCAAACCTTGACCTACCTTGGCCTACATGGAGGCTCATTCTCAAGTCTGATCCTTAGACCTGATCTCTTCCCCACAAGCAATCCTTTGACAGGTAGCCACATTCTGAAGCAATCCCCATCTTGTCATCCTCTGCTCTGGGCCACCCTTGATCAGCTCTGAAACCCTCTGCACATATTTGTTCAAGTGTTTCTCTCTCTCTCTCTCCCTCTCTCTCTCTCTCTCTCTCTCTCTCTCTCTCTCTCTCTCTCTCTCTCTCTCTCTCTCCTAATTCCTGAACACTTTCTCATGAGCACAGGAAAGGCTGATGTAGGGCTGGGCTTTCAGTGGGTACTCACTCTGCTCTAATATACTTCACAGGCATCTCTGCTCTGTTGTTCTCCATCATATCCCAACACATTTCCTTGGACTGGCCCCTCCCCTCTCCTCACTGATTTTTTTTCACATCCATCTGGGATCACAGAAATAGGCCAAATATAAATTCTTGCCTCAATTTCTTTCTCCTTTTACTCCCTAGCTAGTGGAGTCTTTAGCTGGTCTGGAATATTTGGGAAAGAGGGGATGGTGGTGAAAAACAGAAAGCCCATTTTGACTACGCATTTCAAATTTTCCTGGTCTCTTATCTGAATCAAATAATTTAGCATCTTCTCTGATTCTCTATTGACAATCCCTAGTGTAATAGGTGTTCTCTAATCTAGCCAACAAAAGCAGGGATGCTCACTTGGTAAACAAAGACTTAAATTTACATATTTTGTCACAAATTCTTTTGAAATTAAAAAAAAAAGGTACTTTTCTACATGCCAAGCACAATCCTAGGTTCAGAATCATCCTGTTGAAATGATTGTGGAAAACTACCTAAATATTTAATCTGGGTATTGAAGAAAGGGGTTCTAATGTTAATGGATAAGGAGATGACATGAGAAAAAAACTTTAAGGCTCATTAAATGTAAGTCCTGTTCTACCATGTTCGTGTGTGTGACCACCAGATTTTTTTCCAGACTTACATATTTCCATTTACAGTAGTAGGTGTCTAAATTAAAGAACATTTTTAAAAACTACTTGAGCCACCAAAGCACATTTTAAAAGTCTTATTCTCTGATTTAAACAGCATGAGCAACTGTTATCTACTCTTGTCCCTGAAAATCTTTTCTTAGGTACAAAAGATTATATAAAATCACCCACTTTAAGTTCTCCCTCTGTTTTGTTGGCTTCTTTTCATGTTCCTGTTTTTAACTATCTCCTAAGATTCAATCTTTGGTCATTTGCTTTTCTCCCCCAAGAGATTCCCCAGGATTTCCAGATTTTATTGATTCACATGAATAATTATTTCCAGTGCTGTTCCCTCCTCTGATCTCCAGCTTCCTCATACACTGCCGTTCAACACATTTATTTAGGGGATTAGATGTTTATGGAATACCTACTATCTGCCACCTCTGTACTATATTCTTGAGATTCAAAGGTGAAAAGCATTATCGCTGTCCTTATGCTTACAATAGAGCCCAAATGAAATATTTCCCATTCCAAATATTTCAATTTATAGCATCATCCTTCTCTAAATCTAAAAACCTATGGTGTCATTACTGACTCCTTCCTCTCCTTTTCCCTCCCTACATTGTCCTGCCATCAGTATTTCCTTATCTCATCATGCCTTTCAAATTCTCATGGCTATCACTTTAGAGCAAGCCTGATTTATCTAATGTATGAGATAATTACATAATTATCCAACTGGGTTCCCAAACTGGGTTCCTGTATCTGATCACACAGGTATGTCCAGCATGATAATGTCAGGGTAATCTTCCTGAATTACCACATCTGACATTTAGCTTGAGCTTTAATTTCCAATCTACTACATAGCAAACATCTGTCATAACTGCTCCTCATATTTTGAATAGGCTTCCTATATTTTGAGAAGTTCCACATGATCAGTTCTGCTTCCCTGACATAGGAGTCAGACCTAGAAGATCCAGCTTCCCTTGCAGCTAGAAAGCAGGTGTGTGATCTGGGCTCCACCAATCTGATATATTCGCGTAACGGTTTGGAAGTGAATAAGCTCTGTGTGAAGTTTCCATTTTTTGCTGGAGCTAGTAGGGATTGAGGCATCCAATATTCGGTGATGGCAACAATAGTAATGGCGGTTTCCCCATGATCACAAAGTGATGTTCATGGAATGGAAGTGGCTTGGGGGGGGGGGGGGGGACGGAGGTGAGAGGGGGGAGCGGCAAACACAGTGGCTTTTAGGTTTCGTAGGGCCACAAAGGGGCAGGCATTTCCTCATCAGGCCAGCTCAGTGACGTTCTGTTTTGAAATCTTAAATGCAGGTCTGGTTCCGAACCCTCATGACACTTTTTAAGCATCGTCACCTAGAGACAGCCTCTGTTCTGGAAAATGAAAAGCCTTGACGGTACTATTGTTTGCTTATCCCAAAGCTTTCCTCTATCTGTCCCACCCATTTCCTTCCTTCCCCAACTATTCATTGGGTGCCTATAATACGCCAAACTCTATTCTTGTTACTGAGAATAGAGGAGTTAGCAAATCTCTGTCTTCAGGGACAAGAGACCCTTCCTCTTCTATCAGCTCTCCATTTCAGCCAAGCTTATTGACCCTTCATATCCTGTATATACCATCAGAAGCCCCACTTTTGGATTGGATGATGCTCATCCTAGAATAATCTCCCCATCCCTCCTATCTATATTTCACTTACTTTGTTTCTCCTATAAACACCTTTCCCAAATGTTGTATTTGAGTTCTTTTTCTGCCAGCTAGCCTTTTATTTAACTTGAAGCTAACTCAGTACTGGGAGCATATCTAACATTATTACTTATTGTTTAACGGATAGAGCCATCTTTTTATTTGATTCTAGGTCACTGGAAGTCAGGGACTGTGTATTTGAGTCCCAGAATTTGGCCCAGGGCCTTGCACATACTATGAGTATGAAACAGAATGGCAAGGACCTCTCTACTTGTGCTATTGCTGTCATCCATTCTGACATGATACTAGCAAGCGAAGCCCCTTGACACCCTGCGATTCTTGATTCACCCTCAGATATATTTCAGGTTCCTCAGCTGGACATTCAGGGTCCTCCAGAATCTGGTCCCAAGTTCCTGTTCCACTGAGAATGCTCACAAACTTGCTTTTCTTGAGAATATTTGAAATGTGTATGCTATATTTCCTTTCAACCATAAGCCATCACTTTGCAAATTAAAGAGAAACACAAATAACATTCAATATAGACATTGAGACAATTTCCTCTGTGTGTGTGTGTGTGTGTGTGTGTGTGTGTGTGTGTGATCATCTATATACCTGGATTCATGTTTACTCTATATGTCATTTTATATCATAAAAGTCCTATCCATTTTTCTTATTTATATATTATGAGAAGGGAGAAATATTAGAACTTTGAGGGCAGGAGAAAATGATGAAATTGCAAATTTTGATTTTTTAAACAGCAATTTATGTATAATAGTGACTTTGAATTAAAGTCAGTTAGAGCATCTCAGTCACTATTTGTCACTATTTAGTATACATATTCCCACCTAACAATTACCATGAACTTAGTGGCTTAAAACAAAACATACTTATTATTACATAGTTTCCAGGTCAGGAGTCTGGGACGAGCATAGCTGGTTCCTCTGCTCACAAGGCTAAAATTAAGGGGTTGACCAGTTAATCTTATTTTAAAAGAGCCCAGCTGACCTGGCTCAGTGGTTGAGCTTCCACCTATGAACCAGGAGATCATGTTTCAATTCCCAGTCAGGGCACATGCCCGGGTTGTGGGCTTGATCTCCAGTGTGGGGCATGCAGCCCATCTATGATTCTCTCTCATCATTGATGTTTCTAGCCCTCCTTCTCCTTCCCCTCTCTTCCTCTCTGAAATCAGTTTAAAAAAAAAATATATATATATATATATGTGTGTGTGTGTGTGTGTGTGTGTGTGTGTGTGTGTATATATATATATATCATTTTTTTTAAAGAATCTCAAATCAGATAGTTGGCAAAATTTATTCCCTGGGGCTGTGTGACTGAGGACCCATCTTCTTCCTGGCTGCTCTCACGTCCCACAAGCTGCATACAGTCCCCTGACACGTGGCCCACTCAAAGAGTAGCTTACAAAATGGCTATTTACTTTTTTAATGCCATCTGGAGAAATCTGTCTCACTTCAGTCTACTAAAATAGAGTCTTATATAATGCAACTAAGTAGCATCCCATCTCTTTTCTCACAGGTTCTACATGATGTTGAGGAAAGGGATTGTATATGGTATAACGTGTGAAAGGTCTCCTTAGGATACATCTGTCACAGAAGTACCTTTGGCTACATTTTTTTAAAAAACTGTGAATATACTCTAAAAACTAAGGCTAGTGTAGTGAGTAAAGCAACTTTCACATTGTAATCTCAAAGATAAAAACTATTACATTGTATAGCTAGGAATATATACTATTCATGCAACTGGTTTACTGTGGTTCTGAAAGATGAATGCCCTCTCATATTTAATTGATCCAATTCCTTCTCTAGGTTGACAATATTTTTACTGCCAATTTTCAATTCAATTGTTTGTCTTGGGCCTCCTTGACCTCTGAGTGTTCAGTTCTGAGGAGTTGTCTGGAAGCCCTCATCTAAGTAATGCCATCTACCAAACACAGAACAAGTCCTTTGCACTATGACAGTAAATACAGGCAAAATATACTAGAATTCCCAATATACTGACCCAGACAGAACCCCTAGTTCAAAAATATAAAATGTGTCACCCTCTTGGATCATTTTTCTACAAAGAGGCATATAAGCCTTAGGGGGACTGGGTTTCATAACATCAAACACCACAATGGACTCAAACATAGCCCTGTGTGCATAGCTTGAAGAGTAGCTGAGATTGAATCACCATTTCCGCCTGTGGTGATACTTACATCCAGTCATGCAGGGCATTCCAAGGCATAGAGGTAGATGAGGGTTAAATTTAAATGTCCTATGTGCATTCCCCTAGATCCGTGGTCGGCAAACTGCGGCTCCCGAGCCACATGCGGCTCTTTGGCCCCTTGAGTGTGGCTCTTCCCACAAAATAGCATGGCCTTGGCGAGTCTATTTTAAAGAAGTGGCATTAGAAGAAGTTTAAGTTTAAAAAATTTGGCTCTCAACAGAAATTTCAACCGCTATACTGTTGATATTTGGCTCTGTTGACTAATGAGTTTGCTGACCACTGCCCTAGATCATGTCCTTTTCTGTGGAGAAGAGAAGATACTGGGATGAGTTTTTCTTTTGTAAATATTTTCTAGGTAATTAAATGTCCTGCCTTAGAAACTATTCATAGCATCTCGTCCACAGCATGCTGTTTAACAGAAAGTACAGTATTCTGATTACATACTCTTACTCTTAGGTTGACTCCAAGAAAAACCACTTTTTAGTTATATCTTAGTTATATATTTTCTTATCCAGCTACCCAGAGAATTAATTATAGATGTGGCATATATTATCCTCACCATACACTTTGCCCTGTAATATATAAAACAAATTAATAGTGTAACATTTATTTCTCTATTATGTTTTGAGGATACTTAGCTCTGATTACTTTCATCATAAGAGATCTACATAGATATTGAATAGTTTTCTTCTTCCTAAATGGAAATAAAAGAAGTTTCCATAAAAACTTGGTTCAAGATCCTCAGTTGAGTCTTATGTCTTTACTTCTTAATTTTCCTCTACTGGGCCATGAAAATTAAATGCACCAAGTTTAATGCTGTGGTTATAAAAAGATAATTTGATTTTCTGGATAAGTATACAGCTAAAGCCATCTCTGATACTTGCCTCTATTTTTCCTTTAGATTAACATTTATCTTTTATCAATTTACTGAAGATTATGATGATGATGATGATGATGATGATAATGATGATGATGATGATAGCTAATACTGAGCACCTACAATTTTCTAATTTAATTCCAGTAGGTCTGTGAGCATACTTTGTATTATTTCTATTCTTTTAAGTTTTATAAGGTTTGTTTCATAACTCAGAATATGGTCTGTCTTGCTGAATTTGTGTATTCTGCTGCTGTTGGATGGAGTGTTCAAGAAATGAGTGTCAGAGTCAAACGGGTTGATAGTGCTATTCAGATCATCTATAGCCTTCCTTATTTTCTGCCTGCTTCTTTTTTCAGTTCCTGAGAAGGGTGTTAACATCATCCAGTATAACTGTGGGTTTATTTCACTTTTCAGATACATCAGTTTTTCTTTCCTGTATTTTGAAGATCTTTGCTATGTGAATACACATTTAACACTGTTATATCTTCTTGGAGAACAATGACTTTCTCAGACTTCTAGGGAGAAAACACAAGAAGATTTGTATGATCTTGATGTTGGCAAAGGATTTTATTTTGAGACACAACACCAAGAGCACCAGCCATAAAATAAAAGAAATAAATAGAACTTTATAAAAATGTAAACCTTTTTGTTCTTCAAAAGATACTCTAAGACATAGAAAAAAACAAGCTATCGAGTGGATAAAAATGTTTGAAAATCACATAGCTTATAAAGGATTTGTATGTTGAATACACAAAGGATTCTTAAAATTCAACAATAAGGAAACAAACAACTCATTTTTTTTTAAATGGATAAAGGATATGAACAAACACTGGACCAAAGCAGAATGCAGAGGACAAATAAACATTAAAAGATACTTAATTTGATTAATCATTAGGTAAATGTAAAGTAAAACCACAGTGAGTTACTACTTCTCATCTATTAGAATAATACTGTAGGTAGTATTCAAATGTATAGCACTATACAACCAGCAATCTAGGTATTTAGCCAAGTGAATTGAAAACATACTCACACAAAAACCTATATGTGAATATTTATAGCAGCTTTATTCATAATCTCCCAAAACTGGAAACAACCCAGATGTCATTTAACAGGAGAATGAATAAGCAAACTGTGGTATAGCCATACAACGGAATACTACTCAGAAATAAAAAGGAATGATCTATTGATTCATGTGGATAACAGGGATGAATCTGAAATACATTTTTCAAAACAAAAGAAGCCAAACCAAATGGCTACAAACTGTATAATTCCATTTACCTCACATTCTTGAGAAAGCAATCTGGAGGGATAGAAATCAGATCAGTCATTGCCGGGGGATGAGAAAGGAGGACGGCTTTATTACAAAGGGGCAACGTAAACAAATTTGGGGTGTCGTGGAATCATCTTGTATGGTACTATGACGGCCAATACACAACTTTATGTATTTGTCAAGACCCCTAGAAACATATGTAATGATGAATTTTACTATAGGCAAAATTTTAAAAAAATCAATCACATTGTCAGGGAACCCCAAAAATGGAATGCAGACCATGACAACCATATCATAAAGGGTTATGCAAAGGGTTAACACTAGGAGAAGCTGGGTGAAGTATATTTGGGACCTTTCTGTATTATCTTGCAACTTGAAAATTTATAAAAATTAAAAGTTAAAAAGAGAATTACCTAGTTGTATCACTATTGCTTAATATAACATCACCTTAACCTGAAAAGAGAGAGATCTCATCTCATAACAAAGCAAAGTTCCTAAAATGCCCTGATGGTAATGTTTAAAACAATAAAGGTTTTAGCACTCAATTAGAGCTCTGGAAGTATCATTTCTTCATTTTCTTTCCTGGCACATTTTAAATAATCATTTACTTGTCTAGAAGTTGCTTAGAAAAGATTTTTCTAATGAGTAAATGAATTTAAATACTCAGATTAACTCATCATCTTCCCCTTAGCCCCGGTATCTTCTAATTTCACAGTCTTATTTGATATTATCATCTCAGTGCACCAGGCTCAAAACCTTGGTAGCTTTTTTAACTCTAAGTTTTTATCTTAACACTTTCCCCACCCTACATATATCAAATAAGTCACCAACCATGCCATTTTATCCCTGCTTTTCATTTGCTACCCTTTATCACAGTAGTTAAGGCTCCCATAAATTCTTGTACGTGGGATTACACTACGACTTCAAATGGCCCCCTTTTGGAAAATAACTGCCAGGTAAATCTTCCTTCCCTACTCTGATCTTGGCATGATAATGCTCCAAAATTTCCAATGATTCACCCTTTCCTGCTAAATAAATTTCAACCTCTTCAGGTCATTTAGTGCCTTCCAATATTTACTAACACAGGCAAGCTGAACTGTTCATTATTTCCCAAGGATGATATCAATTTTCACTGTTTTCATGCCATTGTTATTGCTTTTCCTTCCATTGGAAAGTGAATTTCCTATCTATTCATAGAAATTCAGTCATTTTAGTCCACATTTCCTATTTCTCTTAAAGCTTTGCCTGATTCCCTGAAAAGTGGATGCAGACCCCCATCCTCTCCCAAAATCCCTACCATTTTGTAATGAACCATTCTTACTGGTTTCATCACATTTTTACCTTGAATTGTGGTTATTTAATCATTGTATTTATTTCCTTTTCTATATTGTAAGTGAAATGGAAGTAGGGGCTCTGATTCATCTTGATGTTTTGTATTCCTTACTGAATCGAGAAAAATTCTGACACATGGTAAAACAATAAATACTTACTGAACAAATCAATAAAATACCACTAGATGTATAAGCAAATGTTGACCAAATTATGACGGATGTGGGAGTAGAGTTTGGACTAGAGTTTTATTTTTAAAAAATAACTTGTTCTGTCTCTCTAAAGAAGACTACTAGAGAGAATATTGGCTTAGTAGTGAAGAACACCAATGGCTATTCACAACATCTGCTGGCTATTGGACCTATGGCTTTAGTCACTATTACATTGGTGACTGTATGGTTTCTTCCAGAAGCTTCTATGATAACAAAAGGAGACACCCAGTCTCCTTCCATCCTGAGTGCTGGCTTTGTGAGCTCTGGCAAGAGCTATCTTGATTCTTAAGAATATAAGATCTTCCATCAGTTTTCATGTACTTAAAGAAATGTATTATAAAGATACTTGCTTTGTCTCTTTTATATAAAAGAAACTAGACTGTACAGAAAGAAGGCTTGAGAACTTACCTGAGATAATAGCAGTCTCAGTAAAAAGCACCTGCTGACCCATACAAAATTAAGACATCCCATGGCACATACATTAAAGATACACATCAAATTCCATTCTAATGCTCCAAATGGCACGCTTCCTTATTAAGCATGACTGAAAGCAAGAGCCTATGAGTGACAGGTCTTTTCCTATGCAGCCATAGGAAAAAGATATTTTATGGCTGAAACATCTTTTAAACATCACAACAAAAGATTTAAATAAAGTATGCCTGTATTTTTTTAAAGACCAAGTCTTTCACAGCGCAACTTTCCTGCTGCGAAATATTTTGCATATTAACACAAAATTATTTGAATTTTTTCCACCTAAATGGACAGATGTTGCTTAAAATCATTCATGAACACGAGAAAAATAAATTACTTCTGCCACTTTCATTCATGGGACATATCAATGGCCCTAAACAAACTTACTTTATTTACATGGTAGTTAAAGTTAGAGAAGGATTGAATGTTAAAATACCAGTAGCCAACCTAAATATTATTGTTTTGCCTTTAAAATGCTGGATTTAAAATGTCTATCCTTTAATTTTCTTTTGGCTAAAAGGCAACAATAGATTATTTTAAAAGCCAACGATAATGTGACATTACATTCTAGATAGATTCTGTGGAAAGTCAAACTCTTTTTTTTCAAAACTCAGTGTCTGGTATCATTTAGATAGCCCTGAGCACATGAACTAAAACCTACTGCTAGGGCTGGATTATAATTTTTTTTGCATTTAAATGGTTATCTATGTTGTAGCTTTCTCCAAACTCATCTCTACTCTTAAATCACTGAAGTCTATATAAGCACCCTCAATGTTATAATACTTTTCACTAATAAATCTAGAATGCATGTATTTTGGATTCATTTACATTAAACGTGTAATCATCTTTAAAGCTCCTACTGTACATACTGCTGAGCTCCCACTTTCAGAAAGACTGCAATTTAAAAAAAAAGGAAGAGAAATTTTAAAGGAAGTCTCTAGTGAATCCTTCTGTAAAGTGAGTAATCACATTCTAAGTTATCTGCTCTGTAAGTTAAGAAACAAGATCCTCGTTTCTGTCTCTCTGGTAGAGGAGCTGAGAATGAGGGCAGAGAGCACTCTTGGAAGGCCCAAGAGGAACGGGTGTGATGAGAGGAGAGGGCAGCAGCCGGGTTCTTTCCCTGGAAAGTTAAATGTCAGTAGGGTTAGGCCTTGCCAATATAAATACAATCACAATGATGGTATAAAAAGACATGCATTTTCACCTCTATTGACTTTTCACGTTCATGGGATAATTATTGTAACATTTTCTTAAAGGGCAAAAAGCTTTTGATGATGAATACATCTCATTACATGGAATTTTACGTGTAATCCTTACATGAATCTCATTGTAATTCAATGGATGAATTACGTGTTAATGCTAGCATAACAAGCCTTTAACCTATTTGACTTAATTACAGGCATATCATCAGATTTACTGGGAAAAGGTTTCTTTCCTATGCACTAAAAAGTCTTTTCACTTTTTTAACCCTTTGATTAAACCTTTGGAAGGCAGTAACAGCATCTGTGGCCATCTATATTTTACTATAACATCCTATAGACTTCACCTACAAGAATAGAGAGGACAGAATAGAGAATACATCATTTTGCTTAACTTTATAAATCTAGATGTTGGGGGCAGCCCAGCATGCCTACTCCCTTATGAGAAAAGACTTTCAAATCAAAAGATGCAATGAAATAGAATAAAATTGGGCGGAGAGTTGAAAATCTAGCTCTTAACGCTCACTAACAGGTAACTTTATAAAAGTCAATTCACCCCATCTTTGAGGCCCAGCTTTCTCTTTTGTTAAATAAGATATTATGCCCATCTGCTTACTCACAGGGTTTGGTGGAAACCTAACAATATAATGTAAATGGTGTTTGGAATAGTGTTGTGTAAAAAAATAAAACGCAATACAACTAGAGAGTATTGAAGAAGGAGAAAGAGGAGAGGAGAAGGAAAAACAAGAAGCCAGTCAACAGTATTACAACAAATCAGCACCTTGAAAAGCATTAGTAAATATGCAATGTATGTACATGCAAAAGGGGGTAGTAAACAGAATACTCAAGGAGAGTGTAAGAAGGATACCTAACTTAGAGATGGGTTCTCAGAGCGGACAACTGATCTGAGACTTGAACAATAACAGAAAAGAATTAGAGTGGGAATTGCATTGGGGGAAGTGGACATGGAGATAAGAAGCTGCAGAGTTTGCATGATACAAATTATTATTGGTGCCTTACTATAAAAAAAAAGAACCCAGTAAATTTTTTGTTGAACTCATGAAAGAGAAAGCATATTTGAGCATTAGAGTGCAAGATGAGAAGGGCCGGCGATGAGGGTGAGAAGGAGATGGAGGTATGACACATTTAGAACAATGACTCCGGCTACTCTGAAAAGAATACTGTAGAGAGGGTGGGAGCAGAGAAACCACACAAGAAGCTATTGCAGTGATTCCATGGCCTTAGAGCAGGTGTTGACTATTGGTTGGTGTGACGGGTGAGGACCGTCTGAGGAAAGGCTGAAGCAAGCACGGCCATCCCAGATTTAACAAGAATGGAGGCACCGAGCGGGGGAATGTAAACCTCATGCTAAAGTCTTTCCTAGCATGTCAGTGGACACTTCCTGAAAGAAGTCCCTTAGCTGAGTCTTGAAGGACAAGGAGGGGTTCACCACTGAGCAGTGTGAGGTGGCAGAAGCTCTGACTTCTCATGCATCTGCGGGTCAGCAAGAGTAGCGGTGTTTCCAGCTAAGGTGCCCACTGCTGAACATGTGCCTGTTGCCCAGGGCAGCTCTTCTCCAATGGGCTTGCTTGTTCTAGAGTCTGGGCTGAAGGTCAGCCCTTCCCTGGGAAAAGCTGTTCTCATGGCAATGGCAGACGCATGAAATGGAAACATGCCAGGCTTGGGATCAAATTGGAGTCAGCACACTATCACTCCACCGTGTGCCGCTGGCCAAAGCAAGTCATACAACCAAGGGGCTAAGGGGCAGAGAGCTGCACCTGGCCATTAGTGTGAGGTATTACAAAAAAGTCACGTAGCAGAGGGAATAGATATGGGAGCCAGGGTGAGAGACAGTGAAGAACGGACTCAATAATGCCATGTACAACAGGGGCCTCCAAAGAGAACCTGTATGAACAAAGACTGTATGAGATCATGAACCGAAAGTCACTTCTATTTGGCTTCAGAGCACAATGGCAGGAGAAAGGAGGGCGAGCGATGGGATGAACAAAGGTGAGTGCGCTTCAGGAAGGGCTTGTTTTAAGTCACGTTGGGTAGAGAAGTGCTATGAGGCAAACAAGCACAGGGTGACGAGCTCCTCACCTAGTCTCGGGTGTTGCTGAGACCTACCAGGCAAAGAGGGTGGCATGAGCCACAAGCGGGATGAACAGTGCCTTTGTGGGTCTATATGCACAGGTGGGCAGGTTTCTGCCTGAACAAAGTAGGCAGGCTCTTCTTTTGTGACTAGATGGATTCAGGGAAATGTTTTCTACCCACCCACCCCCCAAAATACAACCCCCCAAAACATCTAGAAAGCCAGTGGAGCCCAGGGAGCATTGCATAAAAACAGGAGAGGACAGGGAGTGGGGTTTCTCACTGTGCTGAGAGCAGCCCACCCCAGGGCAGGTGCTCCTGTGGGACTAAACTGTTTCTCCTGTGGGCAGCCAGGTTAATCCCCCAAACCCTTCCCAAGGATATGCGCACAGCCAACACCTGCTCTGGGAGAGCTGTCCCACCAGGCACCAGAGGAGAGAGTTGAATCCCTCTCAGATCTGAGCACCTCTCTCAGTCCTCTTTCTCGCAACTACCAGAAGGGGTAATTGGGCTCCCAAAATGAGGCCAGGTTTCCAGAAGGTTTGCTAATGCATCCCTTTTTATCAGCCTTTTTATACCATAAAAGCAGCGTATAGTGATGTGTGTGTGCGCGCACGGTGTGCATGTGTGATTAAGTGAAACCAACAAACTCTAGAGAGTTTCTTGAGGTCACAGAGCCCGGGGCTCAGTGTGGATTAGCAAAGCCTCCTGCCCTGTCTGGTCCCCAATCCTCTTTATCTAGCGACAGAACATGTTGCCATGTGAAGAAAACATAAAAAACATTAACCCCGGAAAAGTTACTAGTACATTTCTTTCCTTGTGCGTTTGGCATTTATTTGGGTTGTTTTGATTTGTGTGGCTGAGTATATAGAGGTCCATGTGTTGTCCTCTGAATTCTGAGTCTTTTTTTTCCCTCTGTTGGAGTCTCCCTTATTCTTCAGTTAGCATTACTGTTTGCCATTTCAATAAAAGTTGTCTCAAAAACTGTCCTTGGCGATGGTGTCACCACAGTGTGGAATCCAGCAGGATTCTCTCCACTTCCCACTAAGACATAAAGTCATTTCAGCATCAGCCCTTCTTGGTCAACTGCTTTAAAATGTTTCCTGGGAGGACAGAATTATTTTAGCCACGATTTCACACATTTCTTCTGGCTGTTTTTCTCTCTGATGGAAGTCTCTGGCCTTTAAATATGCTCTAAGATATCCCTCTCACAGTGTGGCTGGTGTTGGTTACATCTCTGGTGCATTGCATGTCTGGAACACCTGCAGCTGATCTTTGAAATGCAGAGCTGTGAACTTCCGCATGGCAGCACCACAGGCTGGACACAGTGGTCTCAGGACCACTGAAAGGCGCTTTCTAAAAACAGAAATGAGACCACCCCCCCAATATAAAAGACCCCCCTCAGCTGAGCCCAGCTGGTTTGGCTTAGTGGTTGAGCATCAACCCAGGAACCAGGAGGTCATGGTTCAATTCCCAGTCAGGGCACATGCCTAGGTTGCAGGCTCAGTCCTCAGTGGAGGGCGTGCAGGAGGCAGCCGATCAATGATTCTCTCTCATCATCGATGTTTCTCTCTCTTGCTCTCTCTGAAATTAATCTTGTTTAAAAAAGTATAAAAAAATAAAGAGCTTCACTTGAAGCAATCTAAGCAGCTCATACGTATCTGCCAGGCATATGTGGTGAGAATCATAGATTGGCTGAGTACAGGTGAACATAAAGATAAATTCAATTCACTTTGCCACAATTTTCTCCCAAAAGACTGAAAACCACTTGAGAAATATAAGCAGTTTCTAAAGATTACTGTTTAAACGATCATGTCAGGCTGGACAAAACAAACAGCATCACAACCCCAGTAATGTGGTTTATCATAAAATAGCTGGGCTTCTACATTGGAAAGAAAATCACTCTATGTGATTGTGATGACACGTCATTAATGAGCTTCACCACTGTCCACACAGAAGGACATTTTTGCCTGCTGTGCTAGCAGGGCTGGGCCTAGAATGAGGGGGTCACCTCGGGCACAAAAGTTAAGGGCGTGCCAAAAACTCAGTAGTCAAGTTGAACATTGTAATGCAATATTTTAAAAAACCAAAACGAGTGCAAAACATCTATGATGAACAAAATAATGAAACGGATCAAAGCGGATTGATTACAACGTGTGTGCCCTTTAGGCATGTGCAGTGCCACCAGATGGGCAGAAAGGACAATCAGTTTGAAATATATGGTTATGGGGGTAACATTCTACATGCTCCAATGGACTTCCTGGAGAGAGAGAACCTATACTTACTCGGTGTTGTGTTTTATCTACCTTAGATGGAAAGAGACTGGGAAATCGGAGACGAAAAAAGAAAAAAGAAGCTTTACAGCGGCCGCGCTCAGCCATCATTAACCTTGATGCGTTCCAGTTACTCAGGACCCCTACTTTGAAGAGGAGATGATGTGCTCTGGCTTCGATCCGTGCTCTGCAATTGGCTTCATTCCTTTATCCATTGGCATGATACCCTGGGAACCATCATCCTGTTCCTGCCATCACTCAGTGCTCACTGAGGGCCTGGCTTTCAGACCAAGGGAATGAGGAAAGCAGCAACAATAGCTCAGGTAATTAGGCAAAAAATATTTGGCCTAAATTATCCCGAGAACTGTCTTGCAGGATATATTAGCCATTAGAATTATATTTGGAGACAGTGGAGAAAAATAATATTTGTTATGGAAATATTTGGTGTTATAATGTGTGCTCTATAATATTCAAGTGTGAAATGTCATTCATCACAACCATTGGAATGGAGAAAGCGGACACACAGAAGTACCGTGTGGGAACAGGGTGACCCTAAACAGAGGACAAAGGTATATCACAGGTAGAGCAAGATGAGGCCACCATCTGGGTGCTGCTTGATATTTTATTAATTTCCAGTGCTGAGAACCTCAGATCTTTTCATTATTAGCATATTTTACTGAGCCTATGACTTCAGGCTTTTCACAAAAAGGGCACAATTTTTTAAAATTAAATTTTAAATCATGCAAATTTGTGCATTACCATTAACATATTTAAAAATGGGGTGCCGAAGTTATCAGATAAATCTCCCAAACTGGAATGAGCTAAAGGAAAAATGTATCTTTGATAAAGAGAGGCCAAGGTCCACATTAGCTCAATCCGACCACTTTTGGGTCTAGTCAGCTGATCCAGTCAATGAAGTCATAAACCCATTCCACTTCATTCATTCATTTACCCACTCAACAAATATTTACCAAGTGCCTACCATGTCTGCACCAGATCCTGAGCAAAACAGTTCCCTGCTCACATGGAGCTTACAGTCCTGTGTGAAAGACAGTCTTCAAGAGAATCATCATCTAAATCAATGTAGAATACATAACTGGGAGACCTCAACTAAGTTAGGGTGCAGGGGAGAATTCTCTGAGAAAGTGAGATGCAGGTTCAGACAGGGACGAACAAGTTGCACTAACTTGGTGACTGAGTGGGAATAAGGGAAGCATTTGAGAAAAGGTTCAAGGAAAGAGCCCATGGTAACAGAAAGTGGCAAACCTTCCAAGTTGTCAAGTGACTGCAGAGCCTTAGCAGGAGAGGCAGACAGGTGTGGGTTAATGTAGGAATTAGAGCTTCCAGGAGAGTGAGAAGAGCCAGGTGAAGTCTGGAAGGACGCAGCAGGAGAGCTGGGGAAAGGTCCCCAAGGGTCCACCTGGGGTACTGGATTGCAGCTGGAAGCTTGGAAAGCCACTTCAACACCCAGGGAGAGGTTCCAGAAAGGTCTGTGACAAAGCTCCATGTCTGAGCCCACAGCTGCTTGAGGATACTGGCTTCCCCTTCACTCTGCCTTTCAAGTGTCACATCAGGTCCTGTTGTGGGCAATTTCTGACCCAGGACCACTAAGGGAAGGGGTTTCTAGAAATCATTCTTAGATGGAGGAGTGCTGATGGGAACAGTACTAGTAGGGCAGGCACAGACCATTAAGGGCCCTGTTATTCAGCTTAGACTTGAGGTTTAATCCTAAAATCAATGGGAAGTCATTGTAGGGAAGAGCATAATTAGAAGTTCATTTTGTGCATTTTGCTCTGGCCGTGATACCTAGAGCAGATTAGAAGGCAGCCAGGGAGGAGCAGAAATGTACATTAGAAAACTGTTGCAAAGCTGATGATAATTTGGACTAGAGAAGAGACTGAAAGATGTACAAAGATTAAGATCCAAGAGAGGACTTTGTTATGAATGGATGTAGGTGGTGAAGATGAGCGCGGACGCAGTAAAAATGCACGTGGTTTCAGTGTGGATGCTCTGCTCCCAGGTTTTAGATTCAGAGGTAATCAGGGTTTCCAGGTCTTTGGGGTCAGTTTGCCTAACTCCGTCCCCATTTCTGACGTGTGACTGCCTTTACTCAACACCATGTGGATTAGGGGAATGGTGCATGCATGCTTCTTCCAAAACTTGTTTTCATTCCACAGAGTTGTCATGTCTTTGCATGCAAAATAACAGCATGGATTCAAAAAGTATCGGTGTTAGCCTAAGTGCCCATCAGTAGTTGAGTGGATTAGAAAACTGTGGTGTGTCTACACAATGGAATACTAGGCTGCTGTAAAAAAGAAGGAACTCTTACCATTTGCAACAGCATGGATGGACCTGGAGAGCATTATGCTAAGCGAAATAAGCCAGTCAGAGAAAGATAAAGATCACATGATCTTACTCATTTGTGGAATATACTGAACAACATAAGCTGATGAACAAAAATAGAACCAGAGACATAGAATCATCAAACAGACTGTCCAATCTATGAGGGAAGGCAAGGGGTGAGGAGGTAAGAGATCAACCAAAGGACTTGTATGCATGCATATGAGCATAACCAATGGACACAGATAGAAGGGGGGTGAGGGCATGTGCTGGGGCGGCAGGGGTGGGAAGAGGCTGGGAAGAAGTCAAATGTGGGGGGGGGGGGGGAAGGAGACTCATGTAATACTTTAAACAATAAAGAATTTAAATTTAAAGAAAGTATAATGTTAACATTTTCTTTTCCATTGCAGACGAGTTGTGGAGGAACAGCACGTTTGAGAAGAACTAGAACTAGTGAGGTCTGGCGTTGAGGAAAGACAGGTGGCACCTTGTGATGCTGGATCTGTAGCTGGAGGATCAAGTGTAGAGGTGGGTAAGCGGTGGGGGGTGGGGGCGCGGTGAGGGGACTTGCAGGTGACTGGAAGAAGCTCTCTTTCTATGTGAATGAAGAGATCATGCAGGCAACGAAGCCAGCGCTCCTCGCCATCTCCTTGATCTGTCTTGGGTGCTGCGAGAATTGGCAGAGCTGCCTCACTTTGAGAGGAGTGCTAAGATAAGTTAATTACGTGTTTGCAGTTGATACCATTTGTTAGAACAAAATGCCAACTTTTTCCTGTTCAGTAATGTAGCTATTGTAAATGAGAATACAAGTGTGCCTTCCTCTAAGTAAATTAGAAGGCAAGCTGTCGAGTTTATAAAACTTTATCGAATCAGTAAGAACCCAACATCTGCCTGAGACCTTGAACTTAGGGGCTTGTAACTCACATGTGAGATGGTGCGACCTACTGGCCGCACGCAATGGTGCAGCCTGGTATACTTGTGGAGAACTGTAGTGATCCAGGCTTGGTTTCAGCTTGTAAACCAAGAAAGGGTGCAAAGTTTTGCTGGTTTTGCATGTTAAGTCAAGGAACTACCAGAAAGAAAGAAAAAAAAATTATAGGTCCATCTGAACCAATCTATATATAAACGGCTAATATGCAAAGTGTCCCCTTGGGAGTTCGACCGTGAGTTCAATCGCTCGGTATGATATGCACTGACCACCAGGGGACGGTGCAGAATAAAGGAAGGCCCTGGCCAGCAGCCGGCAGCCAGGGAAGGGAGGTCCCAGCAGGCAGCTGGAAGGACCCGATTGGCCCTGATCACCTGCCAGGCCTAGGGACCCTACCTGTGCATGAATTTAGTGCACCGGGCCTCTAGTAGAAAGTAAGAAGGAGAGGGTGACCCATAGCACTCAGGAGAAAGGATGTGTACGAGTTAAGAAAACACCTTAATGAAAAGGAAGTCTTAAGAAAATAGCAGCCCTGGTTAGGGTGGCTCAGTGGATAGAGCCTTGGCCTGCACCCAAGTGTCCTAGGTTCATTTCCCAGTCAAGAGCACGTACCTTGGCTGCAGCTTCAATCCCCGAGTGTGGGAAGGGTGTGGCAACCTATCTATGTGTCTCTCCTACATTGATGTTTCTCTTCCCCTCACTCCCTTCCACTCTTTCTAAAACTCAATGGGGAAAAAAATATCCTCAAGTGAGGATTAACAAAAATAAATAAATGAAAGCAAAGTTCTAGTTTAAAACTTTCTCAAGATAATAGCTCTAAAATTGGCAATATGTTAACTGCTTTTACCTCAAAATACTTCAAATCTCTCCATTGGTGAATTCTCCTCTGGAGAAATTAGTTTTAATTTTATAATAAACTCCAATCGGAAAGAGTATTCACCTTCAAGAAATATGTTTTATTTTTTAAAAATCATGATTAGATATGCCGTGATGTTTTATAAACACGGCATGGGAAGTACATGTTTAGTATTACAAAAAGGTCTGAATAACCAGCCTTCTCTAAAATATCTCAAAAGAACTATAGAAGCATTATTTCAATTTCAAAATAAAAATGTGATGAAATGCAGTCACAAAAGTTAAATCTTCATCGCATGAATTTCATTCAGAAATGCAATGCCTCTCTTCTTTATAGTTCTTAATATATAGTTGTCAACCAATGAAGCATGAAGCATTCAATCAAATTACTTTCAAATATAAAATAACAATGTATTTTGAAAAATTAATTTTATTTCCTGTACTAAAAGCAAATTTTCAAAATTGTGATGTGTTATTCAAACCCCAGAGACCAATACTGAAGATTTTAGAAAAAGATTAGGAGCAGCATCTAAAATAACAGTTTTCAAGTTGATGAATGACACAAAACCATTGCAAAGGGAACTGTCAGCATGCTGAGGGAGTCATGATGGTTTCTACTACACGGAATGGACATGTATCAATGCCCCAAGGTGGTCTGAGACTATAACCCTCATCAAGCTCTTAACAATACCCCTCGGTCACATTCCTCCTGCATTTCTAATGTTGATTATATGTGAAAAAAAGTATAATGATTACAACCACCTAAGTTTTTGGAAAGATCATATGAAACAATGCGTGTAAAGCACTTAATACAATACCTAACTTACAGCTAATGCTCAATAAACAATTGCTATCATTACAATTTAACCTTCCTACCAGCCAGGGAAATTCCATTAGCTGGAACATAAGTACAGTTTTTTAATTGAGGCTTGTGATGCTCTCAATCATTTATACTCTGTCATCTTCGTCTAACGATGATAAAAGTGAGTCAACCCAGATCAAGTAGTTATCTTTTTCAGGTGAATTTCAGGGGCACGTAAGTCATACAAATGTCCCAAACTGAAAGAATTTAGTAAAATGCGTCCAAATTTTAAAACTTCCAAAAAGTCCTTAAAAGTCTACAATAATCCGAGCCATCTCTGTGAGTTCTTTGAAAACCAGGGTTTCTATTCTTAATTTATATAGTAACTCATATAGGACCAGCAGACTTATCTTTTAATGTATTTTTATTAATTTTAGAGAGGAGGAGAGAGGAAGAGAGAGATAGAAACATCAATGATGAGAGAGAATCATTGATTGGCTGCCTCCGGCACGCCCCGCACTGGGGATTGGGCATGTAATCAAGGCATGTTCCCTGACCAGGAATCAAACCATGGCCTCCTGGTTCATAGCTCAATGCTTAACCACTGAGCAACACTGGCCGGACACCAGCAGACCTGATGCAGATGTGTTTCCATGTATAAAATAGGCCATTCATTCTATTACCCTGGAAACAAATTTCCACAGAGGACTGACCGCAAGGCTAGGAGTCCAGGTAACCGTAGTTCTCTCCTCTTGTCTCTTTTCCTTTTCTTCTGTCCTATATTCATCATGCCCCAGTAATCAACACAGTTGAGTTTGGCCAAAATAAGCAATACTTTTGCTCCCAATAACATCAACAACCAAAACAAACAAACAAACAAATGAACAAAAAACCTAATCAAAGAGACTTGCATGGTAAAGGCACTGTACTGTTTATGTAGCAGAAAAATGCAGAAGTAGAGCCGCTTCAAGCCAGTTTAATCAGGACTCTGGTTCTGTTTCTATGCAAATGCATTGTCTCTCTGCCTTCCTTCTTGATCAGCCTCGTCGTCAAAATGCCATCCCATATGGTGGCACAAGGTCCTTACCAAACCCAGGTGTTACATCCACACACGACTTTTCCAGGGAAAGCACTTTTCTTCCCCTCCCCATCTAATACCAAACCCAGCTTCACTCTGGCTGAGTGCCCTTTTGTTCTGTGCCATCCTGCAAATCAGTTCCGATGGCAGGGAAATGAAGCCGAGCTGACTGTCTCTGGTGCAACCTCAGCAAGGGCTCCACAGTGAGAAGTGAGGGATGCTGAGACAACCAAAATCGCACCACTTGTTAGATTCCACAACGGGGACTGGGAAGTAGCTTCAAGGGACTTACAAAGCTTCTTGTGTGATCCAGCTGTTATATTTACCCCCTGTGAAGTCCACCAAGGCCCAGACTAATAAAGAATAATAGGAAAAGTGTATTTCTTTCTCTGCTAAAAATCAGCACTCTTCTTTCAAGAGCTCATTGTCCTGTGTACTATTCCCATGTCCTTCTCACTTGAGATGAATGCTTTCATAAAATGCCCCAGTCCCTTCTACCAATAGGACCCTGATTAATCCCTCCCAGACTTAAATGGGTGTCTAGCACCTCTGCTGTGCATGTATACTAAAACCGCATATGGCAACAAATAATTTTTTAAGAACTAGTTGGAATTCAAAGTCTCTGGAGGAAAGTCAATGCATGAGTAAAAGAGCATATGGAATCCTCCCTTGGATAAATTTCAACACACAAGACCATGTGTGTCCATTTTTTTAAGGATTTGATGCTGAAAATGCTATAATGTCATATTGCACCTTGTCTGACACTCATTTTTTAGGTTGAAAGAAATAACCCAAAGACCTTCCGGTTCTGAAATTTCCTCAAGAGTTTTCAAAAATGAGGTAGAATTTCAGTGAAATATTTTAACATGTTTAATTCATTTTCAAAAGAATTATTTTCCTTTGTGTAGTTTAACTGGAAAGTTGGGAACACACTTCTTTTCCATGTATTTAATGTGTCAAAAGGTAGCATTTTGCTATTCATTTTGAAAGTAATACATGGAGATCACAAGAAAGACAAACACAAAAAAATATATAGCTTATTTTTTATATATATACTTTATGTATATTTATTTAAACTTTCTCAGGCCACCCAAGCTATCCACTTAACAGAATTATATGACTCTCTCTGTGTGTATGTACATGTGTTTGTAAGTTTAGGGAATTTTGAGTTTTCCATAAAGATTGTATAACCTTTTTGAACTGTGAACTCCTTTGGCTCTCTGGTGAAACCTATGAAAGTCTTTTCAGAAAAAACAAAATTAGTAAGAAAGTCAAGTATATTAAAATACAGCTGTCAAAATAATAAACAAGTGAGATGATAGTATATGTGCTTCTTGATTAATGTAATCAATGATGAGATTGTTATGGACTGAATCATGTTGAAACCCTACCTCCCAATGTGATGATGGTATTGGGAAGTGGGGTCTATGACAGGCAATTAGGATTAGTTGAGGTCAAGAAGGAAGGGCCCTCATGAATGGGATTGATCCCCTTATTAGGATAATGACAAAGGCTGCTTCTTCTCCCTGCTCTCCGTCAGTGAGGATACAGAAGTTATCAGTCTATGAGCCAGAAGAGGGCCCTCCCCAGAACCCAACCATGCTGACACTCTGATCTCAGACTTCCAGCCTCCACAACTGTGAACAAGAAATCTCTGTTGTTTATAAGCCACGCCTTCTCTGGTACTGTCTTATAGCAGCCTGAATGGACTAAGACAAAGATCTAAAAGCAGGCCTGCTAATTACTATGATTTTGAAGCAATCACAACTGGAAATGATATTTTCAGATACCTGCAAGCTTGTCATGTGACATGACACAGAGTTGCAGGTTCGATGATGGTCTGTTGCCTTGATTTAAGTGACACAGCTGAGATTCAAACCCCAGGCAATCTGGCTCCAGAGTCCGCTCTCTCCACCACACTGCTATTCTGCCTAAAACAGATCTGTGAGGCAGTTAAGCTCAAACCTATCATTTTGCAGGTAAAACAACTAAGGTTCAGAGAGCAGGGGTAATTTGCATCAACAGAGATAGCTGAGGAGTGTTTGATTTTGTTTTTATTTATGTGGCTTTCATATATATATATGGAAATGAACCAGCCATAATCATTGCTTCAGGACATACCATCATTACTGTGCAGGTATGGCTCTCCTTCCTTTAATCAATGCAGAAATTTAAAATAAAATAATGAATATTCATAAACTCACTGCCCAACACAAAAACTTGACATTGACACTAACTTATATCTACAGACCCTATTCTACTCTTTTTCTTATGACTTGAAGTAGACAGAATGTGTATCATTCTTTTACATGCACATACACTTTTTTATTACAGTATAAGTATGCTTAAGCAACGTTGTTTAGTTTTAGTAGTTTTTGAACTTGATCACAAAATAGATAATCTTCTTGAAATTGTTTTTCACACTCAAAACCCCAGTCCTAGGATTCAATCATTGGCTTAAAAAAAAGACCTCACAGTCTAGTTTTATGCTGTTTATAGGAAATAGATTTGAACCCAAATCTCCTAACTCGAAGACCAGCACTTGCTTCACTACCCTAGAAGTGCTGTTCTTTTTTTCCAACCATCCCTTTCTCTTCTGAGCAACATATTTATTCTGAGGGAACCCTTCCCAGGAGCCCTGAATCACAACAGTAGGTGGCTGCCAAGCCTACCTTTGGGTTAAGCTGGCTTGTTATCTGAAACATGTAAATAAATTGGCATTGAGCACTTCCAATCTGGTAGAGAGGAAAAGGAAAATTCAATTCACAAAAGTATACAGAGGCCAGGGGGTATAGACTGACCTGGGGAGAAGGCAGGGTAGCTTAAAGTCATACCTGATTTGGCCACGAGGAAGACCTTCATGTGTTCCATTTGGGCTACAACCAAAAGCCAAGCATGGCTGAGACCTTTGCGGGCAGGACTCAGTGCCATGTTGCTATGGTGATTCTTCCACCAGCTCAGAGGCTTCCTCTACTCTCTAGCAGAGCCCAACCTCCAAGATGGGAGGGGATGTGGGTGATGAGGAGGAAAAGATAGAGCTTGAAGCCAAGGACAGAAAATTTCTACTATGAGAAGACCAGGAGATAAAAATGTCCTTCTGGTGTGTGTGGACGTGTGTGTGTGTGTGTGTGTGTGTGTGTGTGTGTGTGTGTGCATGTACCCACATTGGTAAGTGAAAGATGAAGAGTGGGTTTCCTCTGATGTGTGCTCACCATGAGAGCATAGCTTTGACTAGTTTATCCCAAACCTTATCCTCTTCCCAAACAATGATGACGAATTCAGGTAACTCAGTGTTACAGAATCTCTCTTTTGCTGGACTGGGAAGATATCTTATATGAGTAGCCACTCCACACAATACACACACACATACACACACACACATACACACACACACACACACACGAACACAAATACACACAACATGCACCCTTCTGCCATCTTTTCTAAACAAACAACAGATTGTATTGCTGCTGTTCAAAATATTATGCCAGAAAAACAGAGAATTTTTTAAATCCCTGCTTCATTAAGATTCAAACCAAATGTATGTGCCTACCAAGTGAGATGCTACACAGTTATAAGCACTCCATAAATGTTCATCTAAGCCATGCCTGCAAAGACTCAGAGAAATTGTTTCCCAGCCCTACCCTCTGGAGAAGGGCCTTATGCAAAAGTGAGTCATAGTTGCCATCTACACAGTGCATTCCAGAATGCTCAGCAAGCATTCTATTTAAGGTCACTCATAATCCCCATTTTACAGATGGGCAATCAAAGTGACAAAGAGAGGTGTCTGAAGCCTTCCTCCACTGCTTTTCTCAGTGCCCACAAATATAAGTAAGCTCCTTTTATTCACTGAAATGATCTTTTTTAAAGCAGCAACTTTTGCCAGATCACCGGGGCAGACTTTAGAGTATGATTATTTTTACCAGGAAATATGGCATCTACCATGACCTCCACCAAGTATAAAAGGAAGAACATATTTTTTTTCCTTTTTCTGGGGTAGTGCAACTTGAAACTCATAATGGCAGATACTCTTAGGCCACTGCACTAGCCAACAGCAACTCTGGGTAAGCCACTCACAAGAACCAAGGCCCTGTTGTATTGAGGCATCTTTATGATAATAATTTTAAAATGAAATAAAATTAAGATGCTTAAAATCCATTAATTTTTCCCAAAATTAAAATGTATAGCCTTAGCAAGAAAAAAGTTAAAAATAGAAAGCCTGTCTACTTTCTAATGACATTTTTAGAATATGGCAATATTCTATTTATGACCTCAGGCAAGTTATTTTAATCTTTCTCATTTTTCTCATCTGTAAAATGGGGCTATAAATAGTACCAAACTCTCAACTCAAGTGATTTTGATAATTAAATGTCATCATACATGTAATGAACTTGGCTCAGTGCCTAACATATAGTAAGAGATGAATTAGTATTAGGAATTCTCCTACTGTGCCAAGTTCAAGTGTCTGATTTGAACTGGCAAATATTTCCCTTCCCAGTGGAGGTATAGAGAGATCCCTACTTTGTGATTTAGAGCCAGACATTAGCAAAATACTAGCCACTGACAAACGCATCCTCAAACTATTGTGGAGGCTCCATTATTTATAATGTACATGAAAAGGGGACCACTGTATAATTTCTAAAATGATGACAGTGCTTTCTGCCCTGAGGTGAACTCTGCCGCAGACTTGGGTGAGCTGCAGTGCAGACACCATATGCAGGGAAGGATCCAGGTTGTTTCAGGGCATAGATGCCAGTTTTGTGGCATGGCTGTGGGCAGCTGGGCAAGTCGCAGCAGCCTGGCAGCTGCTAAACCTGGAGCAACTCCTTTGAATAAAGGTTTCCAGCTGACTGCACATCTAATTGGCAGGGTCGTGAGTGGCCTTAGGTTTTGGGAGACAAGGCTGTATCCGCAATTTGAGAAGAGCCTTTACTCCAGGGATGTAACAAGAGGAGGGCACACCCCCACCAGTCTCTTCAGCCATAGACATATATGCTAGGAAGAAGGACCCCCAAAAGCTTAGCGAAACAGAGAATGGCTGGTTTATCACAGAGAGTTCCATAACTCAGTGGGTGCATTCATTTGTAAGGCTCCTGATGTAACATGATTTCTCTCTGTAACCATCCTCAGAGACAAATTGCTATTCATCTCAATTAACAATTGATAAACATAAGGTAATTAAGTTAGTTTTGGGCCAACGTCATCATGGAATCCTAGAGTCGTAACCATCTGATGATAACTTAGACATTATTGAATTGTCTTCACTGTATGAATAAAATGCAATCAAGAGAGATTTGTTGACTGGTCTAAGCCCTCATAATTCATCACAGAAGATGAGGATGCAACAACTCAGCACTGCCTCCAAAACTCCGAAACATTCATAATTCTGTCGAGAAACTGTCACTACCACCCAACCTGAGAATCATGACCCAAATGTCCTCTCAGTTTAACCATGAAGAATATCCTATTGACCTTCACTGTTTCTAAGAAATAGCCAGCCACAGAATGAACAGCCTCTTTCTCTATGAAAATCTCCCAACCAAGTATACTAGTAAGTAAAGGCCATTCATAAAACTTCCCTGTGCCCTTTCCAAAAGCCTTACCCTAATGCATTGTCCCTGTTTTACTCTATAAAGTTCATTCTCCTTTCAAACCCTCTTGGAGCTTCTGCGGGAGCACAAGTGATGAATATTTCTCTTGCAATCATAGGAATAAACAATCTTTGCTAATTTGTTTTCTAGCTCAGTTTTGGTTTTAACACACTAGAATTTTAATATGAAAGTGTTACTAACAAACCCTGCACATTGAATAACAATTTTTAAAATACAGATTTTAGAATCCAGGGCTCCTCGACACTATAAGTGATCCCTCTATGAGACAGTGAACAGCTCCTATATGGTTCTGCAGACACTTTCTTCCTTTTACAACTACCAAGAATGTTCCAGATGACAACTTATCTGTCATCCTGAGTCCCTGAGACACTGATGGTGCAGAAATCCATATCCATCCACTCTATACATGTAGTGTGATTAAGATATCAACTTCCATGTATCAATTCCTGGAAATTTGGGGAGGTTGTTGTTACTGCACTAACCTATTCCATCCTTACTAATACACATTGAACAAGTGCACAAGAGAAAGTTATTTACTCACATTTGTTGGAAATAACTGATTTAACAACAAGCTAATTTTTTCAACCTGGGGCCCATCTCATCTGAAACTCAGGTAGCTTTAGTCAGTGCATGGGCACTGAAGAAGACATAAGGGAAACACAGACAAAAATAACTGTTAATAAAGAGTCAGCACATATTTAATAGAAAGATAAATATAAGTGCTCTGAGAGCACGACGTGAGGTTGCATTAGCTCTGATTGGGGGGTCTATGGAGGACTCACATCCATCATTAAGTCTGTTCCTAGAAGAACTCTGGGTGGAGATGGGAATCCAGGGGAAGGAAACAACATGAATCAAGGCCCGCCCTGCATTTCCGCTGGCGTACAGGACTAATACAATAATTAAATAAGGGCCTCCAGTAGTTCCTGTGGTTTTGGCAACTTATAAAATCAAGAGATCGTTTCCCAGCTGCGAAATGATCTCACTGTACGTCTGCTTGAGAAAGATGAGACTTTATGTAGGTAGTTCATGGAGGGATATCTGTAAGGGTACTCTGGAACCACTCTACTCTGAAATCTAGATTTTAAAATTGTTTCCCAATGTGTGGGGCTCTTAAATAACATCTTCACATTCAAAGATTACTTTGTCAAACAGAAAATTTAGTTAGAAACCAAATTAGTGAAAGCTGTTCATTCATACACTTGCTATAACAAAGGAGCCATCTACCATCACTTCCGTTGCATTGTGTCTACCAGTCTTACACTGTGATATCATGATCCTTCCTGAGGGCCTTGGTCACAGTGGTGTTCTTCCTCACTTGCGGTAAGCAATAAACTTAGTTTTGCCTCTAAGAGGTTATTTTGGGGAGCCACACATTCAACAAGTGCCACCTTCCAATTTCCAATTACCAGTGTATTCATTACCTTTGACCAGACACTAAACCAAAGTGAGATATTTCTGTAGGTTTGTTCTGCACCACCTTTTTCCAGGTAGCAATTTCTGTATTAGTTGGGACAGACTGATTGTGCTGTTTTAACAAATAGCCCTAAAGTCTCAGTGACTTAATAGCACAAAAGTATATTTCTCACAGAGACTACATGCTCAGTATTAGGGCTGTCCTTTACACAGCGACTCATGAACGCAGACTGACAGAGCCACTGCCATCTGGAACATTGTTATCCTCCAAAAGAGGAGAGAGACACTGCAGAATTGGTCATGGGTTTTTCACTGCCTCAGCTTAGCACTGACAATTATTTCATTGGCCAGAACTATCCAGATGGCGCACCTAACTTCCTGGGACTAGAGGACGTGGGAAGCATATTTGATCAAGAATTATTATCCCCGACACACACAGGTGGTACAAAGGCCTCATCAAAAAGAAAAATGAAGAGACTGCAAGCAAGGAGCTTCAAATCTGGTGAAGGAGAAACATTATAACATAAGACTCATGACAAATACCTTTCTGAAGTCACTCCATCTGGAGCTGCCTGGAAACCAAGCCACGAGTATTTGTAGAGAACTGCCAGTAGATAGGCTGGATCTAGACACCTCCATCCCGAGGCTGTGCTCCAATCTAGGCAAGAAAGAGTCTAGGACATTTGTGTGTTCTGAACCTTCCTGCTTGACCCATGCCGATCTTCCCTTGATCAGATTTGATCCTGGAAGATTTGGTAGCTTCAAAATGACCTGCTAATCTGGGGAACCTCTGCAGTTCAAAATAACCAAACAACCAAGTGTAGCTTACTAAGAACCAATGTGAATAAAGCAACTTGGAAAACCCTAAAATCATCGCAGACTCCAGTAGATTTGAATAAGGCCACCACTCGCACACTGGAAGTTCAGTTAGATTTGAACATCACTGTCATTTCAATTCACTCCTGAGGTGGGGGTTGGGGACCTCTCTTTATTTGATTGCTGGAAATCTGGCCCCTCCATGAGGTTCTGTGTTGCAGGGTCCTATTTTGGAGCTAGGCTTGGGTTCAATCAAGTCCATATATAGTTGTCCATCTGTTCTCATTCGTGCGGATGGCGAGATGCCTGCTGAAATTGCTGTGATCCTGAAGCTCTGAATGTCAAAGCCCCGATAAACTAAGATAAACCACCTGAAAACCGTGATGAGTGACAGCCCTTTTGCAGAAAGCCCCTTCTGAGCCACCGTGATGCCATGTTGACCCCATCAGGCTCTCTCTGTAGTGCTCTATCTATTCACATGTCTGTCTATTCCAAATCTAAGAATAGCTGCAAGCAAAAGAAAACAAGTAGCCAGCATCTAAATGCATTCCGCTCTGCCAGGAGGACAAACTGAAGAGCCGCAGGTGCTCAGGAAACCCAAGACAGCCCTCCCAGACCAGCCAAGGCATGAAAATAATGATTGTGTCTGCATTATCACAAAACTAATATTGCAGCACATGCTTTCCCCCACTTTCTACACATTTCTTTTTGTCTTTGCTTCCATCTCCCTGAAGGCGAGCCGTGCTGGCGGTTCTCACAGTGATTTCAACCACATGAAAGGGCACCAACATCGCCTGTGGAATCAGCCTGCCATGCTGTCCATATCTGCTGAGTGGGCTATGCAGCCCCTTTTTATTAAGCTATGCAAATGAAATCAGATCAAGGCACAAGTGCTGAGACCTCCTGTGGGGTCATCCGTGGGAGCCCACAGAGAGGCAGATTCTGACTACATCAAGACAGAACAAACCTGGAGGGCAGGGGAAGAAAGTGAGGGGTTTCACAGAGAAGGGGCCGGAAATCCTGATGTTCCATAGCTGAGGCTGCGACTGTCAACCTCAGAGGAAGAGGAGTGGTACCCAGAGTCTGAGCTGATGACAAGCGAGAACAGGGCACCAAAGATTGCAACCAGAAGAAAGAAAGACTTTTCAGAAGCTCTGCTAGTATGGGCTGAGAGGGTTCTGAAAGAGAATGGTCTTCACCAGCATAGAGCAGGGACCCTCAGCACTAGAGTGCAGAAGTAACCCTAGGATAAGGGAGAAAGATACCCTATGCTGGGTCTTAAAATAATAGAATCTTAGAGTAAGATAATTTATTTGTTCACTTCCTTAATAAGGAAACTGAGGCTTGGGAAGATGTTCTGAGTTGCTTAGAGCCCCAGAGTCCCTAGGGTATTGCTTTGCAAATACCCTTGGGGTAAATTTTCATACATATACATTTTAAGACAAAAGTAAAAAAAACAAAACATATTCATAATTCAAGTTCCTCCAGAAGTGGACCCTAAGACAAGAACAGGTTTGGGAGTTTGAGGGGGAAGATTGGTAGGGGAATAGAAAAGTAACAGAGATGGAAAGAGCTCCAATAAAGCGATAAGACCACTAAGCATGTGTTACTGAGCAAGTTGCCCCTCTGGACACTTGGAGATAATCCATCTGGGGAAGTCTGGGGGATGGACTAGAACTTGAGAATTCGCCCACTCAAGGAAGAGGGAGCCCGGGTACTTATCCATCAATGCCCATCTGTCGCTGGTCCAAGGCCCTTCCGGCCTGCTTTGCAAGCACGCTGAGCAAACTTCCTTGTTTTAAAAAAGTCCTTAGGCAAGAAATTGGAGATGCTGACAACAGCATGAGTTTAAGAAATGTAAAGGTTCAAAGGGTATGTACGAGGCACCAACAGTTTCTGCTATACCAATCCACTACCTATTTAGCTGTACTTCCAATCACCTCTATTCCAGAGACAATTAAGAGGTAAAGGCACTATGTGACTTGGTTTCTTACAGGCATTGTGGGGGTGACAGTCACTAAAATGCTGCCTCAATAACCCAACTATGCCATTGATCCATTTTTGCAAACTCTGTATCATAAATGCTATATCATTGGCTTACACTTTACAAAATATGTTCCTATAGCCAAATCCCTCTACTTGTCAACATGTTTTATTATAACACACAACACGGATGCACAGGTTTGTAGTTTTGTGGTTTTTTATTTTTATTTTTTTATTGATTTCAGAGAGAAAGGGAGAGGAAGAGAGAAATGGAAACATCAAAGATGAGAGATAATCATTGATCAGCTGCCTCCTGCATGCCCCATACTGGGGATCGAGCCCACAACCCAGGTATGTGCCCTTGACTGGAATTAAACCTGGGGCCCTTTGGTCTGAAGGCCAACACTCTGTCCACTGAACTAAACTAGCTAGGGTGGTATGTAGTTTATTTTGTTAGCTTCTAAGCTAGTATAGGAATGTCCTAAATTTCTGAACATTATAGCATTTAAATTTAATGAATTGTGAGAAGATTGAATTGATACCTATAATTCAGGCCCTGGAATTTGAAAGCATGACCTAATCCCCAGTGTCTTTGTTAATATATCAAAGGGATACAAAAGCATGTGTCACCCCAAGCTATACTAATAAACAAGTATATCTCATTAAAATTAAAAAGAACTCTGTATCTCCAATAATATTATATGTCTTCTACTGGGGCTGCCTGAAATACTATTTGGAAAGTTGATTTCTAGAATACATTTAAAGTCGTTTTAATGTACAAATCTCTGACAAGAACTAGAAGTGCAACCTATCACCCTGAAAGAAAGATAAAATAAATGTAGATTTAAAAAGGACTTGAATTTCTTTAAAGCTCTGAGAAATTGTTACCACTTAGTAATGACATTCCCTATTCATTTGACCTCAGCTTGACATGCTGAATTGCTCTGAACATCTGTGGCCAGACACATAACTTCTACATCTTAACTCTTGCTTTTCTAATTTGTACAGAAATGCACATTAAAAGAATGCTAAGGCCAGAGCCAGAGACAATAAAAGAAGCAAAGTCAGAAGTAATTATAAAACCCACATCTATGAGTGCAAAGAGGTTACCAACATTTCCCTGCCAACTTTGATAACATTCCACATGGAAGTAGCTCAGACTTAGAGATATGTCATGTTTCTTACCTGATTCCATGGGTTCAAAATGCCTGCATTAATAATACCTGGAGCCCTGGCCAGTTTTGTTCAGTGGGCAAAGCATTTGCCAGCACACGGCGGATCCCAGGTTTTATTCCAGTCAAGGGCATGTACCTAGATTTTGGGCTCTGTCTCTGGCCCTGGTTAGGGCTCATGCAGGAGGCAACCAATTGATGTGTTCCTCTCACATCGATGTTTCTCTCTCTCCCCCTCCCTTCCACTCTTCTCTAGAAATCAAGAGAAAAATATCCTCAGATGAGGATTAAAAAATAATAATAATGCCTGCAATTATGTCTCTCAATCAAAAATTAGGAATGCCCTCATGACTGCTGGAGTGCTAACTAGATGTTAATATGATTGATTATAAGGGATGTAAGGTATAGAGAGGAGGTATAGGGTTAGTTCAATATAGGCAAGAAAATTTAGGAAGAGGTACATCTACAACTAGTTTTCATGACTGGGCTAGCTATTCCCTCTAATGGGACACTAGTGGACTCAGCCCCATAAGCTGGAAGAGAGGAATAGACTTGGTGGTCACAGTTTTTAGTGATTCTTCATGGTTCTCTACCCTGGTCACACATTAGAATTACCTGAGGAATCATTAACAAACATACTGCTTGGGCTTCTCCAGGCATATCTGAAGTTAAACCTAGAAACTGTTATGATTTTAATGTTCAAAGTTGAGAATCACCATTCATTTTTGTAGTAAAGAACAACTATGCATATGGTTGATAAACACCATTTATTAACCTAATAATCAGAAAGTTCAGTTGTCTAGAGCAGTTTTATTTTAAAAGCCAATGCTTAATATAGTTATTTTTTTTAAATATATATTTTATTGATTTTTTACAGAGAGGAAGGGAGAGGGATAAAGAGTTAGAAACATCGATGAGAGAGAAACATCCATCAGCTGCCTCCTGCACACCTCCTACTGGGAATGTGCCCGCAACCAAGGTACATGCCCTTGACTGGAATCGAACCTGGGATCCTTCAGTCCACAGGCCGATGCTCTATCCACTGAGCCAAACTGGTTAGGGCAATATAGTTATTTTTTTAAACAGAAATTCACTGAGAACCTACTATATGCCAGCTATAGTAATAAAATGTGTGCATAGATTAATAAATTATAGCTAGTGACATGTGTAGATGGGAGGAAACACATTTGTCAATAGAATGATTACAGGGTACTGGAGTAAATACTTTAAGAGGTTATGTAAAATGTGGAATAAAAAAAACAGAAAAGGAAGCAACTAATTCTACCTAGGGGGGTCAGAGAGAGCTTCATAGAAGAGGTAAAAATTAACTCTTCATTGAAGGAAAGTTGGATCCTGGAAAACTTGAAAAAAGTGAAAATACATTTAAAGCAAATTTTTAAAACATAGGGTCCTATGAAAAACCCAAAACACTAATTCAAAAGAATATATGCACCTCCATATTAATTGCAGCATTGTTTACAATAGCCAAGATATAGAAGCAACCCAAGTGTTCATCTATAGATGAGTGGATAAAGAAGTGGGTAATACATACATACAAGGAAACATTTTTTTAAATATATTTTATTGATTTATTACAGAGAGGAAGGGACAAGGATAGAGAGTCAGAAACACTGATGAGAGAGAAACATCAATCAGCTGCCTCCTGCACACCTCCCACTGGGGATGTGCCTGCAACCAAGGCACATGCCCTTGACCGGAATTGAACCTGGGACCCCCCAGTCCACAGGCCAATGCTCTATCCACTGAGCCCAACCGGTTAGGGCAAGGAAACATTTTTTAAAAATATTTTTTTATTGATTTCAGAGAGGAAGGGAGAGGGAGAGAGATATAGAAAGATCAATGATGAGAGAGAGTCATTGATTGGCTGCTTCCTGCCCGCCCCCAACTGGGAATAGAGCCTGCAACCCGGGCATGTGCCCTTGACCAGAATCGAACCTGGGACCCTTCAGTCCACAGGCAGATGCTCTATCCACTGAGCCAAACCAGCTAGGGCCATACAATAGACTATTACTTGGCCATAAAAAAGAATGAAATCTTACGATTTGTAATTACCCGGATGGACCTGTGGAGTGTTATGCTAAATGAAACAAGCCAGACATAGAAAGACAAATACCATATGATATCTCTTATGTGTGGGATCTAAAGAGTAAAATAAATGAACAAACAAAATAGAAACAGACTCACAGATACAGAGAATAGACGATGGTTGCCATAAGGGAGGGCAATTGGGGGGCAAGAGAAAAAGGTGAAGGGATTAAGAACTACAAATTGGTAGACACAAAATAGTCGTGGGGATGTAAAGTGCAGCATAGGGAATATAGTTGCTAATATAATAACTATGTATGGTACCAGGTAGGTACTGTATAAAGTATGTGATCGTCTAACCACTCTGCTATATACCTGAAACTAATACAAAATAACATTAAATGTAAAATGTAATTGAAAAATAATAATAAAATATTCACAAACAAAAATATAGGTTCCTATGGGCAAAGGATTTGAGTACATTTCTCCAAAAAGACATATAAATGACCAATAAGCCTGTGAAAAAATGCTCAATGTCACTAATCATTAGGGAAATGCAACTCAAATTCACATTGAGCTACCACTTCATACCCATAATGATGGCTACTATTAAAAAGCAAACAAAACAACAACAAAAAAAACAGGTTTTGGCAAGGATGTGGAAAAACTGAAACCCTTGTGCACTGTTAGTGGGAATGCAAAATGCATACAGCTGTTCTGAAAAACAGCATGGAAATTCCTCACAAAATTAAAAATAGAATTACCATATGATCCAGAAATTTGGTCTATACCCAAAGGAATTGAAAGTAGGGTATTGAAGAGACATTTGTACAACCAGGTTCAAAGCAGCATAATTCACAATAGCTAAAACATGGAAATAACCCATATCCATCAACAAATGAATGATAAACAAAAGGTGGTATATACATACAATGAATATTACTTGGCCTTTTAAAAGGAAGGAATTCTAACATATTCTCCAGCATGCATAAGCCTTGAAGACATTATGCTAAGTGAAATAAGCCAGTCATGGAGACACAAATACTGTATTATAACTTTTTTTCATGCACTAGTGGCCCGGTGCATGAAATTCATACATGGGGAAGGGGGTGTTCCTCAGCCCAGCCTGCACCCTCTCCAATCTGGGACCCCTCAAAGGATGTCCTACTGCCGGTATACAGGGATCAGGCCTGAACTGGCAGTCAGACATCCCTCTCACAATCCAGGACTGCTGGCTCCAGCCACTCACCTGCCTGCCTGATTGCCTCTAACCACTCTGCCTGCAGGCCTGCTCACCCCCAACTGCCCCCTGCTGCCAGCCTAATCACCCCCAAATGACCCCCTGCCAGCCTGATCACCCCCAACTGTTCCCCCTGCTGTCCTGCTTGTCCCCACCTCCCCTCCCCACTGGCCTCCCCCCCCACAACTGGCCCCTGCTGGCTTTCTCACTCCAAACTGCTCCCCCTGCTGTCCTGATCACTTCCAACTGACCCCCACTGATGGCCTGCTCACCCCCAAATGGCCCCCCTGCTGGTCTGCTTACCCCCAATGGCCCCTGCTGTCCCATCCTGGCCTGGTCACCCTCCAGTGACCCAAGGTCCCAGCCCCTCCTTTTTTTTTTTTTTCTGTGCCTCCTTGAGTGAAGGCCAGGGCAGGCTGGAAGCAAGTATCTAGGATTTATTTATCTTCTATAATTGAAACTTTGTAGCCTTGAGTGGAGGCCAGGGCTGGCCAGGGTAGGCGGGAAGCTTGGCTTCCTACGTTGCCGAGGCAACCCAAGCCTCCTACTTGCTCCAGCTCCATGGCAGCCGCCATTTGGTTGGGTTAATTTGCATACTTGCTCCTGATTGGCTGATGGGCATGGCTTGGTGTAGCGGAGTGATGGTTAATTTGCATGTTTCCCTTTTATTAGTGTAGATTATATGTAGGTACTTAAAGTAGTCAAATTCATAGAGACAGAAAGTAAATTGATGGTTGCCAAAGGCTGCGAAAATAGGGGAACAGAGAGTTGTGTGTTTAGAGTTTCAGTTTTGCAAGATGGAAAGAGTTCTAGAGATAGATGGTGGTGGTGGTTGCATCCCTCCACCACACCATATGACCAAATTGAAATGATCAGTCAGAACCCTTCTAGATTCAAATCCTAGACATTCCAATTCCCAGCTCTATGAAACCTTTTGCCTCTGCCACCACTTTAGTAAAATATGAAAAATAATATTTGTGTATAATACATATGTATATACTATATAAATATCACTATTATACATAATATATACTATTGAGAAGATTGAACTCTTATTTTTTAATAGTTTATTGATTTTTAGAGAGAGGAAAGGAGAAGAGAAAAACATCAATCAGCTGCCTCCTGCACTTCCCCCACTGGGGTTTGAGACCACAACCAGGGCATGTGCCCTGACCAGGAATTGAACCAGCAACCTTTCAGTGGACAGGATGATGCCCAACCAACTGAGCCACACCAGCTAGGGCAACATGGAAATATTTAAAAATTCATCATATCCATACATACATACATAGCAAATGCATGATAAATTACAGCTTCATTACCATTTCTGTTTATAGACTCTTGCTACCAAAAACTTAAGAAACAAGCCAACTCTTTTAAGATGTATATTTGGTAATTATTAAAAGATTCAATGTAATTCAAGAAAATAGCAGAAAACAAAAAGCAAGAACCAATCAAGTTTTCCTTCAACTAACCTACCTACCTCATGTTTAAAAACAACAAAAAAACTAGAGAAGCTCATACCTTTCAAAGTTTTCAAACAACTCATCCTTTTGCATCTATTTGGAAGAAGTTGAACAGCCTCCCTCATATATTACTCCCACTCCTTTCTCTGGAAAGTTATATTTTTAAATGCCTCAGAGACAAACTATTAGATGAATAATTTGGAGCCGAAAATGTCTGTTTCATTTCATTTGTTTTCCTCTAGTTTGATAAAGTGGCCAATATCACTTGACTTGTTCCTAATGTATTCAGTGTTAGATTTCTTCTCTTGCTGAGAAAATGGCATATACAGTAATTCTTCCTCTACTATATATAAATTCTAAATGCTACCTTAGCAGAATTATGAAATAAAAATGAATGCCTTTTTAAAGCATTTATGGAGACTGGGGAATAAATGATAGAATTTTCTTATATTTCTTGTATATGCAGATAACAGATACATTTAATGCAAGAAGGAAATAGAATTTTAATAGAATTTTTAACTAAAGATCTTGAAACAAAACTAGACATACATTTTAATTGAATTTCTGGCTCAAATTACAGCAAACCATTATAAATCATTAGGAATCAGTTTTAAAACTGCTTTCACTTTTCCCCGTATTACAAACACAGAGGTAAGCTTTTACAGCTTCAGATAAGTGTTAATAAATTACCCGAATTTCAAAATTAATGGCTGCCCGGCTGCTTTGGGGAGATATCATTGTGTTTCATGAATATTTTGATTTTGTGATTAGATCAAAATGCACTGAATTCCTAAACAGTCATAACCAAGGTCTGCTGATCATAAACTGTTCTTTTTTAATAAATTATATTCCTCACAAATCTGCTGATATGGAATAATTAGAAATTGGTTGCCTGCATTTACTGTAATATTTGCATGACTTTAGATCTCCACCTACTGATCTAGAAGCTGGCAGGAAATGTACATTTTGTACATTTCTAAATATACCTTGCCTGCCGAGATAATGGTTTATATTGTGATGGTAAGAAGGTTTTTATTTGCAAAAAAACAAAGAGGTGTCACTTGCCAGTTCTGCAAGACATTGATTAGGCCGTTTATGTCAGTCCTATTCAGAACTTATTATTTACAGCTTTCTTGGTTTCTTTCCTTTGTTGGAGATAAAGATCTGTATCTTGTAAATGGCTTAAAGAGTGTCTGTTTTGTCTTTTTTAGGGAGTCTTGAAAAACATTTTATAGAATGCAAGCATCCTAAAACTAAATGTAAACCAAGTAAAATACAGCACCCCAAGTTATTATAATATCTCTAAGTGTGATCTTTAAATTCAGGGGTTTATGAATAGTTACAGTGAAATAAAAAACAACAACAGTGTAAACACATCCTCTACCATATAAAGCACATGTATCTAAGTGTGAACCTATATAACCCACACTATGTCACATTGTAGAAACCACTGACTTCACACACATGAGACTGTTTTTATTCTTCTAAATCGAATGATGTTTTACAAAGTTGAGTGACTGCAGAGCTAAAAGTTTGTGTTTTAGAATATTCTATTACAATAATGTTTATGGAGTATTTCTGCAAGGCTCATTGAGAGAGAGGTTTCCACCAAGGGAACAAGATCAATTTTTGGTAAAATCCAGAGAAAGATTCTGGAGAAGGGGGCATGAGACTTGTGGCTGCTTCTTGTTACCAGTAGGGGACTGGGCACTGAAGAAAGGGCTCTGGGAGGCACTGTTTACTCCAGTCATGGTACAACTGACGTCCTCCGAGTCTTCAGAAGCGAAGTCCAAGGAATTTAGAGTGCCCTGATACAGTCACAGCCAAAAACAGTCTCTCCATGGGTCTTCGAAATTGGGACTAGGCCCAAACCTGCTACCTTGGTTGTAGTTCATGGCACCTGGTATTTCCTCAAAGAGCTATAAGCCTTGGCCAGTCTTAATTGCCTACTCAGGATTCATTACCACTTCTCATTTAACCACAAACACAAGAGGAAATAAAGAGAGTGACTAGAGTCAAGTGATTAAGAGTCTATGAACAGTCCAGCCAGTTTGGCTCAGGGGTTGAGCATTGACCCATGAACCAACAGGTCACTGGTTTGATTCCTGGTAGTAAGGGCCATGCCAGGGTTTCAGACTCAGTCTCCAGTAGGGGGTATGCAGGAGGCAGCTAATCAATGTGTATCTCTAGCCTTTTCCCTTCCTCTCTCTCTAATATCAATAAATATATTTTTTAAAAGAGTCCATGAACAATGTTTAACCTTAATGAAAGATTCTATCAGTCCAAAATAGTAAATGCACAAATGTTCATTTGTTTGTAGGAAAAGTAAAAGTGGAGTAACAGTCATATTTAAAACTGGAGGCCCAGTGCACGAAATCATGCACAAGTGGGGTCCCTCGGCCTGGCCAGTAATAGCGGCCAATTGGAGCTGTCTTGCCCAGTCCTAATCAGGGCCGGCAGCCGGGGGCAGGGACCATGGGAGGTTGGCTGGCCAGAGGATGTTGGCTGTGGGAGTGCACTGACCACCAGGGGGCAGCTCCTGCATTGAGCATCTCCCCCTGGTGGTCAATGTGCATCATAGCTACCATCCAGTCATCCAGTCATAACGGTCACTTACACTTTTATATATATATATATAGATTAGCAAACCAATTTATAATTAGTATATGGCTTGGCACTTAGTAAATATATCTAACAATCTACCTCAAAATCTTGAATAGAGGCTATGAAAGCTTATAACAAACTCTGAGCATAAACTTAAATCAACCAGTTTAGCTCCCAGGACTGTTATGTAGATTAAGTAAAATGAAGTATGTAAGATGCTTACATGCCTAGAATATAGTAAACAATAAAAATTACAGTAAAACAAAACAACAGCCACAGAAATAGTATGATTTTAACAGAGACAAACTTTCAGTATGTATTTTTTTGTTGTTCTCAACTGACCTCTTTTACACATTCATTCTGTTTCAGCCATCTTAAATTTCTACATAAATCTTTATTTATGCTTCTATTTGCATTGAAAAATATTCAGGTGAGATCGTGAGTGTGTGTGTGTGTGTGTGTGTGTGTGTGTTTACTCAAAAGAGAGGGCACCTACATTAGTCATACATGTCAGCATTTGCATACACAGAAGGACCTCCACAGCCACAAGCTGCTCTGTGCTCCTTAATGTGAGGTGGAATCTGCATTGTAGAACCTCACTTTCCCCAAATCAACCTTGTCATCAGGAAGCTCAAATCAAGTTAATATTTAATATTACCTTTGCCTATGTTAATGCACCACAGATGTATACATTTTTTTAACATTTTAGAGAGCTCTTTTCCAAATATACAGTTACTATTTTAAAATAAAGGAAGCACTTCTAGTAACAAAATGTGGGTTTCTCAGGAATAATTTATTGACTTAACAAAAATTTATTGAACATCTGTTCTATGCCAGGCACTATGCTAGGCCCTTGGGATATAGAGATGATTAAGGTCAGGTACCATCTTCAGGAAGCTGAGTCTATTGGGCAAAGAGAAGACTACATGCCCATTTATAGTTAGCATGATCAGCTCTCTGATGAAAGTATACAGAGTGGACTGTGGGAACAAAGAAGGTATCTAAAATTCAGTGGTCAAGTCAGGCTTCTTGAGGAGCTTGGAGTTTGGAAAAACCAGGAGAATTGCTATGGATTGAATAGACTGAACTGTGTTCCCTCAAAATTTATTTGTTGAAGCCCCACCCTCTAATGTTATAGTATTTGGAGATAGAACCTTTGGAAGATAATTAGGTTTACATGAAGTCATAAGGGTAGGATCCTCATAGGGAAATTAGTGCCCCCCCTCTCTCTTTCCCTCCCTCTCTCCCCTCAAAGAATAGGTTATGTGAGTACACAGAAGATGGTGGCCACTTCCATGCTAAAAGAAGAGACATCAGAATGAAACCTATCCTGTTGGCTCCTTGATCTTGGACTTCCCAGCCCCCAGAGTTGTGACTAGAAAGTTCTGTTATTGAAGCTACCTACTCTATGAATGCTGAGAAGACTAATACAAGGAAGGAGCTTACGTGGTCACGCGGGAGAAAAGAGCATTTGGAGGACAACTGTTTGCAGAAGCAGCACACCATGTTTGAAAAAGTTGCTGCAGTTATTGAAGCAAAGGATGCCTCTAAGTACCCTGCAACATATAATGTTCCAATCACGATCTATTGGACCATGTCTGAGGCATCTTCTCAGTTGGCTCAGGTATAACTATTAAGGTAGTTCTAGTTGCTATTTTTCCATTGAGATCATAGGGAAACAAATATCTCAAACACGATATAAAATGGAATTTTTGATCGTCTCCCAATACTGACCTCTTCCCCAAGCATTCCCATCTTAATCAATGGCACCACCATCTACTTGATCCCTTAAGTCAGAAACATGAATGTCGTTCTTTATATATCTTTCTCCATATAACTCTCATCCACACCCCCAAAACTTTCTCAGCTTTAGGCAATTATACATCTACTATCTGCTTCTCTCCATTTCTAGTACACTGCTGTAGTTCAGACTCCCATTTCTCATCTGAACTATTGTAACAATTGTCAATCCAATCTCCCTACCTCTATTCTTCAAATGTTATAATCCATTTTCCTCATAGAAGCTATTTTTAAATGTTAATCTGTTCATATCTTTTGTGCTTAAAAAACCTGCAATAATGACTCTCTGCTCTCAGCATCATGTCTAAATTCTTAGCAAAGCAGAAATTTCTGATTGCCCACTAAAACTCATTCTCCCCTTCTTCTCTGGTTGCATCTGGGCACATGGATGTCTGGACAACAACTGAAATCTGTAGTTTCTCTATGACCTAAGTATAAACATATGATTGCTTTCCAATAATACTTCCAATGTGAGTGGGAGGGATATGAGCCATTTCCACACCTAGGCTTTAGAACATGGAACACTCACACTCACCTTAAGTTCTCTTACCTTCCCATCAACTAACAATAACAACAACTGGAAAGGGAGGTGTCAAGAATGGCAGATAAATTTTCCAAGGAGAAACCGTTTTGCTTTCTCAGACTGTTCTGTGAGAAGAAAGATACTCTCATCTTGTTTGAGCTGTTGAACTTTGGGATCTCTTTGTTTCAGTAACCTAGACTCTCATCCACACCCTTATCTCAGTTTAAATGGTCCTTACCAACTTCATCTGGCACTATCCCTTTGTTCATTGCTGGTTTTGAATGTGACAAATTCTCTTCTGCCTCGTGGCCTTCACATACTCAGTTCTCTTAGTTTTTAATTTCCATCCCCTATGCCCTCACCCAACACTTCTTCAGGTCAAAGCTTCAAATAACTCAACAAAGAGGCCTTTCTGTAATCCTGGAAAACTAAATCATGTACCCTTTGTTTTCTCTCCCTATGTATCCTGTTCTTTTCTTTCTTTCCTTCTTCAATCCATTCTTTCTTTAAAAAAAAAAAAATGAGCACAGTGCAAAACATCTGTCCAGGGATTGAAAGTGCATTTATAGTCAATACATATAATTTGCAAACTATCAGGAAAAAAAAAACAGAAACACAAACAAATACATTAATATAATAATTTCGAGTTTTGATAAATACCACAAATAAGTTAAAAACTAGTGGAGGAAACTAGCATATTACAATTTATAAATTATATTTCCATTTGTAAGTTGTCTTATTCAGTGCCTATTTATCCACTATAAGCCTTATGATAACATACTATTTATTTTGATTGCCACTGTGTTTTCATTGTCTTGCACAGTGACTGGAATATAATAAGCATTCAATAAATCAATGTTGAACCACAAAGCACCAAAATACATAAAACTAACAAAAATGTCAGGAGAAACAGATAATTCAACACCAATAGTTGGAGACTTCAATACCCCACCTTCAATAATGGATAAAACTACTAAGCAGAAGTCAGCAAAGCAATGGAAGACTGAACAACATTCTGAACCAAATTAAGACATATCTGTAGAGCGCTCCACCCAACAACAGCAGAGTACAGATTCTTCTGAAATGCACATAGAACATTCTCCAGCACAGAGCATAGGCTAGACCATAAAACAAACTTCAATCAATTTTAAAGGATAGCAATAACATAAAATATGTTCTCTGATTATCATGGAATGAAATTGGAAATCAATAACAAAGAAATTTGCAGAACACTTAATGTGTGGACATTAAACAGCACACTCTTACATAACCAATGAATTAAAAATAATAAAAATGGAGAATTAGAAAATAGTTGGAGGTGAGTGAAAATGAAGACATGATATATTAAACTTCATGGGATGCAGGAAAAACAGTGCTTAGAGGGAAATTTATATTGGTAAACATCTATATTTTCTGAAAACATTTACATGCATACAACTTTAATTCTAAACACCAACTTGGAGCGTATTATATTTTTACTTGACAAATTGGAAAACAGTAGTCAAGAAACCAAAGTTCTCCATGGATTCACAGCTGTGAAAGGGGTCAAAACCCAGGCAGGTACTTTGTCCCTAGTCCAATGCTTTTCATGTGGTCATGATGTTAGAAGGCAGCAGAATACATTGAGGAAAGTGCATGGGCCTCAAAGCAAGGAAACTTAGGTTGGAAGCTGAGTTTGTCCACCTTCTAGTCACATACCTTTGGCCCAGGTACTTTACCTCTGACCTATGTTTATAAGATGGATAGACTAATTTCTATTTCATGAAGTTATTACAGAAAAAAATACCTATCATCATGTCTGTTACATATTACATGGTCAACAAAATTTTTTTCCACATCTCCTCTTAGCAATGAAAATTATTTCCTCCTTACAGCATTCAAGAGGATCCTTTTGTGGCTGTCAGATCAACAGAGTCAGCTTTGAAATGCTTTCTCAATGCTTTGTAATGTTAAACATTCAATGCAAATATTGAAACAAAGATGTGCTCATTATTATTGAATGGTATAAATGTAAAAAATGAGACTTCTAATAGTAAGTTTGTCGTGATTTTAATTTATCAAAATGTCACATGTAGAGGCAAGAAGTCTGATTTTACTTTCTTTTTTGAGCACTACAAAATACCACAATACAAAGAGCAAATATATCTTAAAACAAACAAACAAAAATGGTAGGGGGTCTTAGGGGAGATAATACATATATAGATAATATTAATTTTGTTATGGAAAAATCTCCCATTCAACCAGCCTTTCTAATGGAAATTGAATGTCCAGGCTTATGTGACTCAGTTGAATATTCACTATAAATTAGAAGACATATGAATGAAGGAGAAAATTACTAAAGGTATAAAGCACAGTTTCTATAATTGCATTCAATTTTCCTGTCTTCTAAACACAGGAGAAGAATAGATTAGAAAGTACTTGCCAAGTTAAATAACTAAAGCAAAGAGAAAAAGAAAGATCCACTTAATATTTTCTAAGAGGTACCTGGTGGAAAAGGAAGTTAGCCCATTTGCCCTCCTCACAGCTGACAATTGCAGTTATTACCATTTGGGCTGAGCAAAGAAGGAAGTAAAAAACAGTTCAATATAGAGAATATAAAGAGACTAAAATGTTGAGTTTCAACTAAGGAAAAATGCTCTTGCCAAGAAATATAGAAAAATGAGATTTTTATAAAAGGCAGTCATCAAGTGGGTGTAAACTTACAAGTCCTTTCTAGTTTTCAGATCAGGTCCCAGGACTGGACTCATCAATACCAAATATATATATATATATATATATATATATATATATATATATATATATATATATATATATATATATTTTGCCTTCCATGATTGCTAGCATTTGAGCCGAAAACAAGACGGCAATATCCAAGCCTTGGCTCTGTAGCCACACCTGAGTGATTCCAGAAAAATAGAACTCTGATGGTCATGATATGATATAATGCATTTCATCCAACTTCATTGATAAAGCTCTCTTCCTCTCTGAAATTTTCTAAAGTTATCATCCATGCCTTACAAAATGGACCGAGCACTTGCAACAGCTGCATTTTCAAGGTATTTCACAGGAACCAGGGACATTGGCAGAATCATAAGATCTCACGGGAATATTTTATTAAGATAAATTTAAACATTATTCTAAAGTTTGGATTGCTGCCCTTTTCTGTGTTAAGAACACTCAACATGAAATATAGGATCTTAAGCTTTAAGTGTGCACTATGTTATTGTTGACTATAGATTCAATGTTGTAAAGCAAATGTCTAGAGCTTATTCATCTTGCTCAACTGAAATTTTATGCCAGTTGATTAGGAACTGCTTTCTTGTCCCCATACCTCCAGCAACAACCATGTCACTCCTTGACTCTATGAATTTGACTACTTTGGATGCCTTATGTAAGTGGAATCATGCGATATTTGTCTTTCTGAGACTGGTTTATCTCACTTGGCATAATATCCCCAATGTTCATCCATCTTGTCGCATATTGCACAATTTCCTTCTTTTTTAAGGCCGGATGGTATTTTATTGTATGTGCATACCACATTTCTTTATCTATTCATCTGTCAGTGGGCATTTAGGTTGTTTCCATATCTTGTCTGTTGTGAACAGTGCTGCAAATTTAGAATGGCTACAATAATAAAAAGGCAAGTACTCATGAGGATATAGAGAAATTGGAACCTTTGTACTGTTGGTATAAATGCAAACAGTGCAACCTCTATGGAAAATGGTGTGGAGGTTCCTTAAAAAATTAAAAAGAGAACTACCATATGATCTAGCAATTCCACATCTAGGTATATATCTAGAAGAATTGAAATCCAGGTAGTCAGCTATGTTCATTCCAGAGTTAAGAGGATTAATACACAGTTTTAGACTCATAACACCAGTGATTCATTTTTTAAGTAAGTTTAAATAATTTGTACCTACTCGTGTTCAAAAATGTTGGTTGATTGCATAAAACACACACACACAAGTAGGCCATGTGTATGTTCAAAAATGGAATTGATTGCATAAAACACACATACACACACAGGCCTAAGTGACTCCCTTAGCACTGGGAGGAGCCCTCTGAGCAAATAATAAAATAAAGGCACCAGGACGTCACTCATGCACCAATCATCCCAGAAACTGGGGTGCTCAGAGTAAAATAATGGGAATCTTAGGGATTAAAAAGGAGATATCTAAAAGGAGCTAAAGTACAGAGCATTTCTTCATTGCAGGTCATCAGTACACCTTTTAAAAGTAGGAAGTATGTTGTTCGTTTCCTAGAGGTACCTGAGCTTTCTCATCATAACCCCCCAAATCAATATCAAAAGTAAGGCACCTATTCTTCTTTACATTGAAATATAGATTCCCCAAAACACTATAATATTATTACCAAATCACTATAGGAAATCTCACATTGCTGGGGAGGGAAAGATGTTATATAATTTGATTATAAAGCATTGAATGAGGCCCTGAATTATTAAGTATATATAATACTATCATAAATATTGGTTTTGTCTGAGATCCTTATTTCAAATAACAATTTTAGTCAGCATATAAAATGTAGTCAACTTATGTTTCCAATACATAATTTTTGTCATCTCCAGCTTAGAACTATGCAGGTTGGCATAATCTTTCAAACTATCTGAGAATCTGATATTTCATTAAAAATAAAAATATCTTTAGTCATTGTCAACATAAAATTCCAAAGAGCTTAGGGTACAACAGAGGGGATGGGAGATAGGCCAAAATATAAAACATATGACACAGTTATATATATAAGTACATAAAAATATGAGATTATGAAGTGACAAGTACCACAAAGGAGTGAAGTAAAGGGGGGAAGATAGGGAGACCTGAATTCTACCTTTACTTGACAATTTCTTCTGTCTCTTAAGACTGAGGAAGCAATACATACAAGGGACAAAGATGAATGGGTACATTATCTCTTTAGAATTAGTTGGGCTAGGGCCCAATACTCTAAGGCACGGCTCTCTAGTAAAGTTGGATTGGAGAATGTATCTGATGCCCAAAGCCCATACAAGGCACCATGTCCCATTCTTAATTCCCCAACTACTCACCAGAACTGATGAGAATATAAGAGTCTGTAAGAAAATAGGAGCAAGCGAGACTTTCAAGACAGCCCTGGTACAGCTCACCAATTACAAGTCTTGAAGTCAATGGGAAGAAGAAAGCGATCTTGGCACAAGAGTTCATCAATTTACAATAGTAAATCCATCCACTAGTAAACAGGGTCCAATAAATTTCCTTTAATCTGACCAGACTGGGATATTTTAAAGAATAACAGAGATGAAAGCAATCTCTTACTGCCCCCCCACCCCCTGCCCCATCCCCAAAGAAGTCAAATGCTTTGGAAACTTAAAGAAGAGAGGGGCATTGATATCAAGGGAAACATGTTGCTGGGGTGTGTTTTTATCCTTCAATTATTTCTTCCTTGTCTACTTCCTCAGCTTCTATTCATCTATTTCTTAAGGTTTCCTTTCAAGGTACACTGCATTGCTCTAGAGGCAATCCAGGTGTAAAATACCATCTGGGTGCTAATTAATCTCAACAACGTGAAAGCTCAATTCAGGCCTGCCTCCTGGGCTTCAGGTAGTATGCCATGCATCTTATCTATTGTCTAACTTTTTCACCTTCCCTGGATGAGATGATGAGGCCATTCGGATTTATCTTTAATCTTTCCTTCTCACTTCTCCCTACCTAACCTGCTCCTCATGCATTATTTATTTTTTTATTGCATTTGGTAGCACCACTATCCAGCCAGTTATGCAAAGTAGAAATCTAGGATTCATTACTGACTCTCTCTTCCTAACCTTCAACAGCTATTAATATAGTGCTACAAATATTAAATACTAAGTATTTTTGTTTTCCTCGATTTAATTTTCTCTCCCCCATATAGAGTGTGTTAACATCTTTCATCTAATGTCATTAGCTGTGAACTTTTCTTCCTCAAATCCATTCTTAACATAGCTTCCTGCTTGATCTGTCTAAAACACAAATATGGCCATTTCAGTCCTTATATCTATTCATTATTTCCATCATCCATAGGACAAATTCTAAAGTTTTCAGCTTGGTACAGCAGTTCCTCCAAAAACCTTGCCTACTTCTCTAATCTTATCTTCTCCTCTGAGCTCAAGCAACATCTGGTGGTTTCACCAAATGCATTCTTTTCAGCTAGCCTGTGCTCATGCTAGCTCTGAAATTTGGAAAGACCTTCCTTCTCTATTAACTTCTCTGGATAATTCTTTATCATACTTTAGTATTCAGTATAGCTGCAACCTCCTTCAAAAATTATCCTGTGACTCACTCTTCACCCTCCTTCTCCCAAACAAGACTGGATTATATTCTCTTCCTCTCTGTCCTCATATTTCCTTGTACCTATTGATGTATTGGTCATCTTCTCTGGATTGTGAGACACTTCATGGCAGGATTGCATGGCTTTTTGGAGCATAATGGGTACCAAAGAATGAAGGTAAGGAAGGAAGGATCATTAATGAATAATAAAATTCCAAGATGGTGCTAGTGTAAGAGGGTTGATGATGAATACAAATCAGGATACGCTGAACTTGAAGGTTCTCTAGGAGATGCATTTGGAGATGCTCAATGAGTCATTGGAAATTCAGGATTGGGATGCAGGAGAGTGACCTTGGCTTCAGAAATAAATTAGGGAGGCATTTGCATAGATATGGGAGTTAAGAAAAAAAATCGATGTTTTTTATGGCCCATGGTACCAAGGTAATACATGTACATTTTATCTAAATCAGATTTTATCACATTAATATTGAATATGTTCTAGTGCAAAGCCTGCATGAGATAATATGAAAATTCAAATATTCTCTTTCAACTTTACACACTTTATTCTGGATATATCTAGGGAGGTCTCAGAACAGGAATATTTCATCCTATATTTTTCTGCTGCAACCTCTTGTTGATGTCTATTTCCCACTAGCCACCTGGAGGGAGCAGATGAACCAATAAAGATCCAGAGAAGATCAAAAAAGAACTTACCAGAGTGCAGAATTAGAGTTGGCATGGCTTAAACAAGTTCCTTGGTGTAGCCATGCCTATGAATGTCTGGAAGGGAATGCAGAATAGGGTCAGTGGAAGTTTTAAAAACGTGAAACCATGGCAGCCGAAATATCAACAAGGTGGATGTAGAAGTTACCAAGGATTTAACAGTGAATAGTATGGGACAAAGGCTACAGGCCAATTGCTAAAATCAGCATGGGTGATGTATAAAATGTCCTTAATATTTCAACAATGAAACTGGATAAAGAACTGTAGCTAATTGCTAAAATCAACATGGGTGATGTATAAAATGTCCTTAATATTTCAACAATAAAACTGGATAAAGAATGGTATAAATACACAAAGAAGTGCTTGAGAAATAACCTAAAAGTTATCATGTGGAACAAAGGTTATTTCTCTCTCCCTCTCCTTCTCTCTCTTGCTCATAAAAGCCAATATAGTTCTACTTATTAAAGAAACCCAGTTGCTGTGATATCAAATATAAAAATTTAAGTTATGTGCAGCTGTATTTTCTATGCTTTTATATGTATAGTAACTGCTTGCTGCACAAAGCTTAATAAACATCTGTTGAATTTATCTGATCCAAAGATAACAACACACTTGTAATTTAATATAAGGCAAAACCAATTTCTAAAAACCCAAACCTAGAGGACAAAAATAGAGGGTAAACATGTTGCAAAGCATTCGTCTTACCAATTGTTTGTAAGAACGCCAACACTAAAGCAAGCTCTTCTCATTTGCTTCAATAATAATGTACACAACTGTGACTTAAAGACAACTTGCAGGGTTTGTCACTGTGGGGGCAGAAGCCCAATTTCCATACTGTAGGCACTGTTAGAAGTTTAGGCTGTTCGCCTTATCAGATGCTGTGCATCTTGAGTTCCAACATTGTTAATCAAGATAGATGGCAGACTAGTTAATGCTGCTGTTAGTGAGACTGTGGCAAAGATTAGAAGGTTATCAAATAGATATAAACAGGAGTTCTAGGATTCCTATCTAACATCTGAAATTAACAACTAATAGGTATCTTTCTTTGATAGTTGATTTGATTGAATGCATGTGGATAAAAGTCAACAAGTGAACAACTTGATTGTCTGCTGAATTAATAGAATGGAAGGACTTTAAATGGTTGTAGAAAGCTAATTTACTTCTGAAACCTCAGTGAGGTTCCCGCTCTTTAGCAAAACTGGTGAATAAAATGTTGGCAGTTCATTCAGGATAAAAGTGTGAGCATTAGCTTCTTCTGTTCCTGGAATTTAAAAATTGGTATTTAAAACTGATTTTTATAAGAAGAAAGCATTAAATATATGAGTATATTCCTTTGATCCTCTGAATAAACACTGGAAATTAAATGAAGGGAAACTGCCCTTTGAATTTACCTTCAGTTTACAATCATTTCTATTTCAATCCCTCTCTTGCATTTGTTTTCCCAGACCTTTTTAGTTATTTGTATTTTCTTCCCTCACAATTACAATTGCTCCTTTTCTAAGCCCATGTGAATTTCAATTGCCAGTGTGACTTGGGTGTTTCAACCTTTGGCAGACATTTATTATATTCTACTGTGCTGTTAACCAAAGGTTAAAGAACAGGAGAAACTCATATTTGTCTAGACTCACCTCAAATCACTGATCGCTATGTTCCTGGCCTCTTTATTTCTCCAACACCCCAAGCTACTGTCTTCCTGGAAAATCATATGACCTCATCTTCTACCTCAATTCTCTGCTTATCTGCATTTCTCTTACTCCTCCTGCTTCCTCAGGAAAACTTCTCTAACCACCACTCTCCCCCAGCTTTGAGACCAAACCTCCCAGCATCTCCTGCTTGTCTTCCATAGACAGCACTTCCCATCATTGTACTTAAACAGTCAAGCAGGCAAATAGTGGTTTTCAGCTTTTCCTCTGGATCTTAAACTCTATAAAAGCAGAAGCCATGCTAATCTCATTATTGTGCATGGCAGGGTCCTTGGTCCAGAGAGGGAGCTCAAGGTATACCAGATGTCACAAGGGGACAGAGAAGCAGCCTAGGTCATTCCAGAACAAACCCAAACCCAAGACTGACCTTTGATGCGTTTGGGGTCATTGGGGCCCATCTGGGACCCCCCCCCAGAAACCAGGTCAGGAATACACTCCATTTGAACCTTTCCCCATGGCAGGCTCCTTGCTGTGTTTCTGGGAAGCCTCCTCCAAGAGAACTGCCCCACAGACAGTTCTAGAACTGTTAAACCTATTCAAATCTTTCCATGTGACACTATCTTTATACTAATACTAGAGGCCCAATGAATGAAGATTCATGCAAGAATGGGCCTTCCTTCCCCTGGCTGCCGGCACTGTCTTTGCTCCGGGCCAGAGCTGCCTTTCTGCCTTTGCTCCAGCGTGGAGCCGCCTTTCCACCTTCCCATGCTGCCTAGAGGTGCAGAACAGCAGGGGCAGTGTGGAACGCCCCCAGCTGCTCAGTGCCTGGTTATGCAAATTAACCCTCCATCTTTGTTGGGTTAATTTGCATACTCACTCCTGATTGGCTGGTGGGTGTCATGAAGGTACAGTCAATTTGCATCTTTCTCTTTTATTAATGTAGACTAGAGGCCCAGCATACACAAAATCATGTGAGGAGCTTGTGTCTGCTTGCCTCAGCTGGCCACCCCACCCATCGCCACTCGTAGCTCGCACCTACCCTCTACCGCTTGTAGCTCTCTACCGTTAGAAGCTCGCGCCCCACCCCGCCTTCCACAAGAGCCACTGCTCGTTTGGTTGTGATGGTGTTATGGAGTCACAGCCACAGGCCTTTTATTAGTATAGATGTATGTAAGTGTTTACACTGTTCCTACACAACACTAAATATTTTAATTCATTTTTCAAATTACTGATCTTCCACAATATCTCAATAAAGAAGATATTCCAGTTTTGCCAATAAACAACTGTGGCATACAGGAAACTTGCCTAACATCCCATATCTACTGAAAGAAAGAGCCTGGATTCAATCCAGTCATCTGGTCACGAGGCTGTACTGAATATAAGTTATTACACATTCTTGTTATTACCATTTGCCATTTAAATACAAATAACGTGAGCTCTGAACAAGAGGCCCTGCCTCTTTTTGGCCGAAGGGCTGCTGAAGACCATCTGAAAAACATTCTCTATAAGAAGAAACAACTGCCACAGGCTCCAGACAGGCCAGAGAGGCCGGTGGAAGGCACTGCTCGGCATTCTAGCTTTGAAAGGCCAAGTTCCACTAAATAAAACCTTCACTTTGTATATGTGTGTGGAAATGATTAGTCATTTAATACTGGGAGCTCTACCTGGAACACATTTCTTAATACATTTTTTTTTCACATGCATGATGTCTTTCCACAATTTATTGCCACATTTTATTAAACTCTTGTTACCTAGCGTGTAATTGGAATCATCACTGATACATGAAACACGAGTATACAAATCTGAAACAGAGTGGAGGCAGGTCAAAGAAATAACAGCAAAGCTGAATTTTAAAACCGAGGAAAGACAGACTACAGTGTTGTGAATTGCTGCATTCATTAACAGCCTGGGGCCGCTGCTCCCAGGAAAATCATCCTGCCCTCCACAGCCACACAATCTCAGTCCTTTGTGAATTAGAAATAAAGGGGGAAACCATTAAAAACAGACCCAAAACTAAAAGAATAAGAAAAGAAGTGAGTTCCCACTAGATGCTCTCCCATGTGTTGACTCTGTACGGGAGTCAAATATGAATTAAACTTCATCTTCTATTGCATGAGGCTACTCTGGTTCCTCTCACTGCCCTGGCACCTGGTTTCCTGAGCTCCAACTTGCATGTTTGCTCTGAAATCTGTGTCTATCTTTGTCATCATTCCTTTCTGAGGTCCTAGCCCAGGGCTTGACACCGTGTAAGACAAAAAAATATGTTTTGTGAATGAAAGGATAGGTAAATAGGAAAGGTAGAAGTGGATTTTAAACAATTCTATTACATGAACATTAAGCGGCTTGTGGGGATCGTTCACAAGAAAAATGAAGTCCTATGCTCTTTTTGTGAAATAGCCATCTCTTTATCCGTCTCAGTCTTTTAAAATATTTTTTCTGCGTTCAGTGCTTTTCTCTTCTTTCATCTCCAGAGTACAGCCTTATTTTACCCCAGAGCACTGTATCTGTTCTCACATACATTTAAGGACCACACTAGAATTTTCCTAGCGAAGATACTGTCACCTATAGACAGAAAATATTGTATTTTTTTCTGAGAGACTGGCAAAGAACAACACAAAGCAAAAAAATAAAGAAAGAAAGAAAGAACTTTTCTTAAAATTCTTATCATAACCAGGCACAAGCATTCCTCTATTCTAATTACCTTGTTTATTATCATCTTTGACACCATAATTATTCATCACCATCCATTACTTAAACATGGCTAAGTATAAATTAATGCACATTGTTATCATTGCCAATGGCCACCTAGGTATCTATGAAGATAAATAACCAAAACTTTTGTCTGGTCAAGGTTTTATAGCTGTCTTTAAAAATATTGTTCTGATTCTAAAAAGCATAGGTGCATTAGAGAAAACATATAAAATGTGGGAATTATCAATAAAAGATGTAAAGTACCCTTAATTTCATATCCACAAATAACCATCATTATCATTGCATTGTGTACCATAAAAATCACAAGAATGCCACGGATAGGGTAAATGGCAAGTCCCTTTCTTCTGCGCTTCCCAAACATGCCCCCACAGGCTCTGGCCATGTAGCTCAGTGGATTAGAGCATCGTACCGATACAGCAATGCTGTGGGTTTGGACCCCTGTTGGGGCACATACAAGAAGCAACCAAGGAATGCATCAATAAGTAGAAACAACAAATCTCTCTCTCTCTCTCTCTCTTTCTCTCTCTCTCTCTCTCTCCCCCCCCCCCTTCCTCTTTCTCTCTCAAATCTATTTTTTTAAATATCCACACATCAAGGACAAGAATCTATCAACCAATTCCTGCTGAGCGGGGCCCTGTGCAGCAGAAACTGCTCTAAAAGCGTGGGACATGGTGTTGCACATGAGGAAGAGAGCCACTCTCCTAAAGAAACTCGTGTTCTATTCGGCAGAAAAAGAAGGCCAGCAAGCAAATGAAGGAGGTAAGTGTTATGAAGAAGACAAAGTAAGGTAAAGAAGTAGAAAGTGCTCTGAAGTGTTATGAAGAAGACAAAGTAAGGTAAAGAAGTAGAAAGAGGCTTGTAGACCACGCTCTCACGTGAGAGCCTCTCGGAGAATTGGAAAGGAAGAAGGAAAACTGTCATTTGTAACCGACATGATCCTGTATATGGAGAACCCTGCTGATTCTACCAAAAAAACCTACTGGAACTGATGAATGAATCTATTAAAGTAGCAGGATACAAAATAAATATTCAGAAGCAACCCAAGTGCCCATTAATAGACGAGTGGACACAAAAGCTGTGGTACACATGTACAATGGAATATTACTAAGCCATAAAAAAAACTGAATGAAATCTTACCATTTGCAACAGCATGAATGGAACTAGGGGGCATTATGCTACATGAAATAAGGCAGTCAGAGAAAGACAAACACCATATGGTTTCACTTATATGTGGAATCTAAAAAGCAAAAGGGACAAACTAACAAAATAGAAACAGCCTCATAGATACAGAGAACAGACTGATGGTCGCAGGAGGGAAGGGGGCTTGGGGGATGGGGCGGGGAGATAAAGGGATTAAGAAGTACAAATTTGTAGTCACTAAATAGTCCCAGGGATGTAAAGTACAGCACAGGGAACATAGTCAATAATATTGTAGTAACCATGATGCCAGGTGGGTCCTGGAAATACCGGGGGGGAACACTTTGTAAAGTATATACTTGTCCATCATTATTCTGTACACCATACAAAATAATATTGAATGTAAACTGTAATTGGAAAAAAAAAAATGTTTCAAGCCTCTGGGGGAGATGCCATGAGTTTAGACCTAGCTCTCAGGAAAAAAAAAAAAAATTCCAAGCCAAAGAAACCTTCATATCTGAAGGACAGAAAGAGGACCAGTGTTTCTGAGATATGAATTACAGAGATAAGGAAAAAAGATAAAGTTGAGAAGTGAGGGATGGGCCAGATCAAAGAGAGCCTTAAGGGAGTTTAGATTATATTCTGGCTGCTATGGGAAGCCAGGAGAGGGTTTTAAGCCGGGGAATGACGTAGTCTGACTTAGGGTTCTGAAGTTCACCCTGGCCATGCAGATGCGGGCTCTAAGGGGGCGAGAGAGAAAGCAGAGGCTGGTCCAAAGGGGTCTCCATTTTCCAGGCAAGAGACAATAATGGCTCCGACTAAGTTTGTGGCGGTGGAGCTGAGTGCTTAGAAACAGGATGCTTTAGTAAAAGGGTGGAAATTGCTGTAAGATCAGATGAAATAAGAAGGAGAACGAGAATTAATTCTCAGGTAACGCCTATCGACAGGTGGCATACATCCACCTAGACATCTTTCTCACATCTACCTTATTACAATCTTTATGACTTTTCTAGTGCCTTAAATAGTGATGATAGGTACCATTTGCTATGAATTAGATTCTCTACATAAATTATCTCAATTATTTCTTACTTAGCAAAGCCATAAGATAGATGTGTGCTAGTATTAGCTCTATTTTATAAATAAGGCAACAGAATTAGAGGTGAAATAACTTATCTAAATTCTCACAACTAATAAATGGTTGAAGTAGAAAGGAATCAAACCCAGGTTGATGTGACAATTGAAGCCATACCCCTAATCACTACGCAGTACATCTGAAAAATGTGCTGACGGTTATGTAATCAATCCCCTTGTTATTCATTTAGCTTATTTTCAGGTTATCCCTGCTAAAAAAATAAGCTACTTTGAGCACTACTATACACACATTTTACACTTTTGTGATGATTTCTTTAAGGTATAGTCCTACAAGCCAAATAGGTATAATACAATTATGGAAAATTTTTAAGGCATTTAATACACAGGCCAACTTTCCGACTTAAAGTTTGAGCAAGAGTGAATGCAACCAGTTTATGCATCATTATTACTGTCGTGATCACGTCTTTGAAAATCTCTCTATCATATCTTGACTGCTGTCACACACACTTGGAGGGAGGGAGAGCTGGAATGCCAAGCAGGCTGACATGAGGCGTCTGTCCTTAGCCAATGCGTATGCACTTTCCTTGCTCTTTAATACAGCATGAAGCACTTGAGTTAGGAGCCTAACTTCATTTTAAAAATATTTTAACCATACCATCTAGCACCGCTTTCTTCACAACTGATCTGAAATATTTGAAATGCCAAGTTCATCATCATCATCATCATTGTCATTATTAATCATCATCATCAAATTAACCATTTAATGTATGATAGGTGCTACACAAAACCCAGGTTCATAGCATCCATAAGCTAATAACCATTACATCCTCATATTTCAATGGAGTAAATTCATAAATATACGTGTGTGTGTGTGTGTGTGTGTGTGTGTGTGTGTGTGAAAGTCTGTTTGAGTGAGGCTAGCTGCTGTAACAAAACACTGATGCTACACAACAGAAGGTTACTTCTTGCTCATATCAACTTTCGCTGATTGCCACGTGTGTCTCCCCCAAGTAGGACTTCAGAGACCAGGGCTTTCTGTGCCTGACTCCACTTCTTCAGCACATGCTTGCAAGGCATCTGTGCTGGTTTACATCAAGATAGCGGAAGAGAAATGAGCATGGAGGGTCCCTGCCTCTGGGGGAAGTTTTTATGGAAAGGCAGCAAATTCCATTGACTAGAACTCAAAAATGTGGTCTCATCTAACTAAAGACAGTATTTCCATGTGTCTAGGAAGAAGAGAAAATGCGTATTTAAAAGCTACTGCAGTCCATGTCACTGCCTATTACAGGGCTTGTTATCTTTCCCATTGATCCACACTTATGCCAGCGTAGCTGATTAATTTGGTAGCATTGATCCTCTTTGTTATTATTCTTTCTCAAAATTATCTTGCCTGTTCTGATAAACTTTACAATCCTTTCTCATAAAAGTCAAGTCACAAAAGTAGAAATATAAATATCTATAAACAGTGTAAAAATTATTTAACCCCATGTGTATTCAAACACTATATATTTTTAAAAACATACCAAATTAGTAACTATTTAAACTAATAGTTAAATTTGAGTGGCTGTTATAAAGCAGATATTCTTGTACTTGCTGGTAGTAGTATAGATTAGTATACATTTTTCGTATGGAATTTGGAAATGTAGAACAAAAGCTATAATATCCCTAACATTTAATCACTTTTTTAAAATTTAGTAACAAAAACCTTTTTTATCTGATCTTTTCCTTTAGTATGACTATAAAAATCTCAGATTAAACACTATGTTTCATTACCAGTAGTTTCTAAATCTTCTGTTAACTACAGTTTTAATTTCTAATTTAGTCAATAGCTGTTTAAGTTATGTGTTTGAAAATTCAGAAAAATTGTTGTAGGTTCTGTAATGAGGCTTTTTTGTGTCCCAGTATATGATCATTTTTATAAATGTTCCATAAGCCACTGTGAATGAGAGGAGAATATTCTCCATATTTCATACACAAAATTAAACATGTATGTATATATTAAAGCAATTATATACATACTAATTAAATCCTTTAATATGTAATTATTTTCTCAATTTGACCTATGCAAAGTGGATGTACTTAAGTCTTCTGACACTATATTTTTGACAATTACCCCTTATATTTTTATAGCTTTTATATTTGTGTACATATCTTAACCATTTTCAAAATATTTAAGTCTATTAATGTGGTTTCATGCTCTCTGTAAGTAGCTTCAGAAAGGATTTATTATATAAATTTGAGTATGTCTTTCTATTATCTTCACATCTTACAACAATGTAGCTAAATATAAATTTCTTGAGCCACAAACTTTCCCCTCAAAATTATGTAAACATTGTGCCGTTGCGTCTAAGGATTTAATTTAGAGAGAGAAGACCATGACCAGCCTGAATTTTCTACTTCTGTAAGTAACTTTTCATTGCCTGGAATCTTGTTAGATTATTTTACTTTGTGATTTTAAATTTTCTATAGGATATGGTTAGATAATAGAAATGTCCTCTCCTTAATTTTATCAGGTACCCAGAGGTTTGATTCTACATATACTCTGAGGTATTTCTTTAGCTTCTTTTTTTTCCCATTTATGGGTTTTGCTCCTGTTTCATTTGTCTGGACTCATCTTTAGGAACATAATTTACCTTTAGACTAAATTTCTATTCTTTTTCTTCCATAGCTATAATCTATTTAATTATTGCCACTTATTTGAGTTTTTCTATCTTCCAGAAAATTTCTGTATACTTTTCTCCAAAATAATTCTATGTGCATTGTAAATTTTTTCTGATTTTTAGTTAATGTGCTAGTTCTGTTATTACATTTTAGTTTCCTTAAAAATTTTGTTGTATTGTATTTAACATCATCTTTTCAGGATTGTATTTTATCTTACTGAGCTATGGAATATATATCATATAAATTTAACTTGTTTATTTTAATAAATTGTTTTAAAAAGTATATTCTTCCTATCCACCTTGAGAATTATTGTCCAACTTTTATTTTATAAAATATTTTCCTAGTCCCATTTTCACCTCTTTACTCCTCCAAAAAATAAGAAAAAAGCAATTATATCTGTTATTTTTCTATAAATCACATGGATAGACTGTTTCTAGCTCTCTTCCTTTTCTTCCTCTCAGATCTTAAGTTCGAGAAATGATTTATGTAAATTAGCTACATATATAGTTACTTATACATATTTATGTAAATGAATTAAATAATTCTTCAAATTGAAGAGAATAAATACAAAGTTGACTATGGGAATTATGATGAATCCGAAATGCTAAATAGACATTATTCAAATGGACTGAAAAGGGTTGAGATTAAGGGGAAATTTGCAGGATTTCCAGCAGATGCAGCATGGAGGAGAGAGAAAGCATAATGTGCCAGGGAAATGCACACTAAGTAGGTGGGTTCCAGATCATTCCATCCATTCCTGGCTTTGCTCATACATTTGCACTACAGTGTACGCCAGTATTTCCGAAGGTATGTTCCCTACCAAACTCGTCCTTTGAGACACTCCATGAAAAAGAAACGGGTTCCATAATCCAATAAGGTTGGGAATCTTGCATATTGTCTCCCTCTCTCTTTGGAAGAGTCACAGCAAACATCGGCATTTAGCATTATTGTGAAGAACACTGGTTACTCTCAGCTTAGAACTTCCCCATCTTTCCTTTAGCATCTCCTAATAGTTCTGGCAGTTGTGGGAGGATAAATTTGGCATTCCTGCTGTGGTCAACAGAGAGTCATGGAATGGTTTCCACCGGGGAAGAGACATGAGCAGGTTTGCATTTACGAAGATTATACTGAATTTTGTGGGAATAAGTAGGGGCGAAACTTGAGGAAGAGAGGCAAAGTGAGCAGTTGTTTTCATCCGCCATCACATGGAAGTGGAGACGTTTTCAGATGTCCTGTAGTGTCAGTGTGGAGCCTGAGAGGGAAAGTAACAAACCTGTCATTTGGGGTTTGCAGGGGACCACGAAGAAGCAAGCTACGGATGCTTTGCCTCGGTCTAGGCCCATACATTACAGGAAGCCTTTTTCCAGGAGAACTGGGGCCAGAACTTCGACCTTCCATTTTGTCTCTTCAAATTTGTTCTGGCCAAGCATGCCAGCATGCTTCTAGTGGTTTTTCACTCCTTTAAATCTGATAAAGGGCAATTTTATCCTTTGTGTTTCCTTTGTTATTTCCAACTACATTTATTCCTCAAATGTTCTATCCAATTTCTTTAAAAGAGTTATTTTATTTTTGTTCTTTAGAAGTTATTGTTGTCTTTAAAGGCAGAGCACAGACTTGGGGTTAAATAGCCCCAGTTACAGAGATGACTCGATCCATTTTATTTTTCTAGTCAGCTCTGCCAAATCTTTTCAGTATTACTCTGGCTCCAGTTGATTTATTTTTATTCGCTTGCTACTAAAAATATGAAAGTTTTTATACATAAAATTGCTCTTCTTAACCACTCCCTTTCAACCATGCATTCAAGAAAATAATCAATACCTCCTTTTAAAAAATGGGCTGAGAAGAGCATTCTTGCCATATTAATTACATTTCATTATTTATTTTTTCACAAACTCTAATTCCTTTTTACCCACAATTTTCTAAGAGTAAATAAATCCCTTAATCCTTCATACTAGGATCTAAGAGTAAAGGAGTTTAGCAATTTTTACCAAAGGCAAGCCTATCATTATAAAATGCTATTAGGAAATATATGGACTAGAAGGTCCATTTATTCAGAAATTAAAATGTATTTTATTATGACTTGCCCCTTCAGAAAAAAAAAAAAAATCTGACCTAGTCTAACCTCCCAGGGAACATACCAAACTGTGAAATCTATCACTAGTAGTTGCTCCATCTCCAGTGGTCTTCCCTTTTATGCCTTAAGTCTTAACTGCTCTTCCTTGACAAGAGTTGAAATTACTCCCCACCCTAACACTGCATCAACATGAATGTTTATTAACCACCCACTCTTTTTAAGGTTCTTTTCCTCGGCCCTTTGAATGAGATAAACATTAGGTTTAACGTTTAAAAGCCATGAGCCTTTGATGGCTTTCTTTTCCTGGGTGTATACTTTTTCATATTTTAAATGGAGTAATTCCAGTCTGCCTACATAGCCTGTATTGGGGGTAGACGTGGCTTTTAAATTGGGTGGTGTGAAAATTGAAGAAAACCTTAACTAAAATTGGAATCAGAAAGGCCTGTAGAGGGAACTCTCACACTCTGCCACTGGGCTCTACCACTAGTAATTCATTACCCCAAACAGAAAAACATTAGTTGCAACAAATAGGAAGATGATGTGAATAAAAGTTAATTCAGTTACAGACCCCAACAGGAAGAGAGGGGCAGCTGCTTTATTACTTTACTATTCCAACAGGAGAAAGATTTTCTTTTTGCCCCGCAGTAAGCCCAGCCAATAAAAACTCATGCAGCTCAGCCAATGAGAAACCATCATTACCTAAACTCTTACTTTCCTTCCATGAGCTTTTCTTTTTCTCTTGCTGATGACTTCCTTGTCTCACCCTCCTTTGTAAAAGCCTTCCAGCTTGTATAACCCATTGGAGCATCTCTCTGCTTGCTAGATGAGACACTGCCAGATTCATTAATCATTTAGTAAAACCAATTAGATCTTCAAACTTACTCAGTTACATTTTGTTTAACAGTGGGGGGTGGGGGGGGATGGGGAAGCCCTCCTTGAAAAGATGTCATTAGAGCAAAGAACTGAAGGAGGTAAGAGAGTAGCTGGGAAGCTATATGGAGAAGAGGCCATCTAGTCAGGAGCAGAAACTGCAAAGGCACTGAGGTAGAAGAGGACCTGGCTAGTCTGAGGAACAGCAGGAAAACCAATGGGGCAGGAACAGAGTTAGTGCAAGAGAGCATAGTAGGGAGTAGGATCAGAGAAGTGAAGGTGGCCAGGTTGTGTAGGTCCTGGTAGGCATCTAAAGAATTTTATTCTGAATGAGATGAGAAGCATTTTGATCAGGACAGTCAGTGTTCTCTAAGTGAAATAGGAACCACTTTGTATTTCAGCAGAATTCCAGGGAAATTCATGTTAACAAAATCATTGACAGGCGATTGATGTTTCACTCTCACATCAATGTTTTTCTTTCTCCTTCTCCTTCCTCTCTCTCTCAAACGATCAATAAAAATGTATTTTTTAAAAAAATCATTGGCAAGACCTGGCTGGAGTGGCTCAGTGGTTGATTGTCAACCTATGAACCAGGAGGTCACAGTTTTGATTCCTGGTCAGGTCCTGGGTAATGGGCTTGATCCCCAGTGTGGGGCATACAGGAGGCAGCCAATCAATGATTCTCTTTCATCATTGATGTTTCTATCTCTCTTCCCCTTTCCCTTCCTTTCTGAAATCAATAAAAAATATTTTTTAAATCATTGGCAAGACTATAGTAATGGGGAGCAAAGGAGGCAGCTGCCAACAAGTTATTAGGTTGGTTACTAATTTTCAGAGTCAGGAAGTCTGGGAATTGAAGAAACAGTTGAGAAGATAACAGCCTAGAAGCAGGTGATCCAAGAAAAAAATCCTGATATCCTTACAAAATCTCATCTATCCTTTCAGAATCTCATTGTCTATCTTTACAATGCTAGTGGAAAAATACTGTGATTTCTGCTTCTCTTCCACCTTTAAATCACTAGTAATTTTCTCCAATTGTTGACATCTAGAACTCTAGGGATAGAAATTCTGGAAAATGTAGTTTTCTAGGCTCCCAGTTTCCAGGATATCGGAGAGGGTTAAAAAAGGAAGAAGGCTGCTAATGTGACAATAGACAATTCAGTACGAGTAGCATAATCAGACTCTTCTTCTAAAACATTACTCTGGCTTCAGTGTTCAGATCAGTCTGAAGGAATGAAAGAGTGGAAGCAGGGACAGTAGTTAGAAGATGTACAAGTCCATGCAGGAAAAACAAAAAAAAACAGGGACTTGGACCAGGATATTAACAATGGAGGAACAGTTCAGTGGTGACTTTCTGGTGATTGAAGGTTAAACAACAGAATTGTCTGATGTACTGAATATGAGCTAGACAGAAAAAGAGCAATGGAGGATGACTCCAACATTTTGGCCTTCGGGTCTGGAAGGATAGTGTTCCCATGAACTGAGACCAGGAAGACAGCAGATGAACAGTTGTAAGGAGAGAGGCAATCATAAGCTGGAGTTATATCCGTGCAGGGGAACCACCAGAGGCCTTGTTAAAACACAGGTGGCAATGGCTCCCCTCAGAAGTCCCTGAGGTAGCAGTCTTCAGTGAGAATGTCCTTTTTTAGAAAGTTCCCAGGTGATGGTGAAGGTGCTGGGCCAGGAGCCACATTTTAAGAACCACTCTGTTTTAAAGAATTGATGAGCCTCAGAACTTCTTATAGACTTTTAAAGATGTGTTTGATGAAAAAACATCTACCCAAAAGTATTTCATCTTGCTTTTAATTAGCTGTAATTGTAACAATTGTGTTGCCCTTGCATATCTGAAAGATACCATAATGCGTTCACCAATCTTTACATGTAGGCATGGATGCCTCACATGCATTATAACTAAGTAAATGATTCTACTGTTGTTTATATTGAGAAAGAATACTTGAATATTTGCATTTGTTTTGCTACAGAATTTTTATATTTTCTCTTCTGGCAAGAGTAAAGACAAAAAGAACAGGAAGAAAATTCTAGCATAGTTTTCAATAACAGTAGCACTAGGGATAGCTACGCATTTTGCATTTTATATCATTGAATCCACACAAAATTCCTTTTTGGAAGATGTTAACATTTCCCCTTTAATAGGAGGAAACATTATCAAAGAGGTTAAGTAATGTCTCCGAATGCACCTAGCTGTTCAGCCTTAGGCCCTGAATTCATACACAGGCCAGGCTGATCTTAAGGTCATGGGCTCTTTTCATTGTTTCCCAAGCTTATGTGATAAAACAGTCACCTGGAGTGCTTGTTAAACATGCAGAATGCGAAGCTGACCTTAAACCTAGAGGACCAGAATTTCCAAGGAAGGGCCCTGGGAATCTGTAATGTGTAACAAGCAACCGGGTGACTCAGCTCAGGCCAGTTTTGGAAACACTGCAGTACTCCTTCTCTATCATATCCAGGATAGACACAGGGCAGAAATGCAGAACCTTCCAAACTTTATTTCATTCTTGGAGCATTCATTTTATAAGGGTAATTAATAAGATCTATTTATTTCTAGCTCTTTTCTGCTTATTCCCTTCCAACAGCTTTTGGGTAATGCTAGGCATTTCTGTATTCAAAATAATAACGTTCCCATTTTTCTTGAAACTATTAACTTTTATTTTTTATTGGTGTTGCTCAGGACATATACATGTTATGATACCAGAATAGCAAAGACCATAAACCCTGTGGATGGGTTTAAATTTTAAAAGAATATATGTGCTATTAAGGAAAGAAAAAAAATCAGTGGAAGTAATCATATCTTTCAAGAAGTCCATGGAATTTTTGGATAAACATTATTAAAATACTAGAGGCCCGATGCACAGAATTCGTGCAAGGAGCTCGGCCCTCTCCAGAGGGACGTCTGGTCTAATTAGCATATTATGCTTTTATTATTATAGATTGTACCAAAGTTATAACTTCTCAAAGCTGGATGGTAGGTTGATTAAAGAGGTTCTTGGTTGCAAGAGAAAAGTAAAATTCTCAAGTCTGAATTTTCATCTTTCTTCTCTGTAAAAGAAAGTCATATTGAGACCGAAAAGGATACAATTAATATCAATAAGCTGAAGGGGTGAAAAAATAACATTAAAAGATATCCTGGTATTCTAAATAAGTTCAAGTCATTTGTTTTAGACAAAATACATTCCAGAGAGGGAAGGGGAAGCACCTATTGGTAGTGGTTTACTATTGGGAAAGATTCCAGAATATTTAAGATCTATACATACCATGTTAATTTCCAAGTAGAGGAGTGAAAATGGGAGCGCGGATTAAACAAAACACACCGGTCACCATGGCTAGTGTGGCTCAGGTTGTTGGAGCATCATCCCCTGCAGCAAAAGGTGGCCAGTTCATTTCCCAATGGCCAGGTCCCTGGTATGTTTCTCCATCACGTCAATCTTTCTCTCTCTCCCCCTTCCTCTCTCTAAAACCAATAATAATAATAAAAGACATACCAGTTGGATGTTTATTCCTGATCATGATTCAACTACAAATCATAAAGGGATAGATAAAAAAACAGATCATTAAATGGTTCACTGGGCTCCATAATTGGTTTTCTAAGAACTACTTAAATGAGAGTATTTTTTTTTATTGTGGTAAGAACACTTACTATGAACTCTACCCTCTTAAACTGTTAAGTGTGGAATACAGTATTGTTAAATGTAGTCACTAATGTACTCCAGAACATACTCAACTTGCATAACTGAAACTTTCTACCTGTCGAACTCATTCCCTCCTCCTATCTTCTGCTTCAATGATTTTGACTACTTTAGGTATATTTTATAAATGAAATCATGCGGTCTTTGTCCTTCTATGACCGGTTCCTTTCATTGAGCAGGATGTCCCTTGGGTTGTTGCATGTGGCAAGATTTCCTTTTTGTTTTTAAAACTGAATACTATTACATTGTATGTATACACCACATTTTCTTTGTCCATTCACTCTCCATAGACATCTGTTTCCTTATCATGGCTACAGTGAAGAATGCTGTAAAAACACGGTACTAAAGATGTTGCTTTGAGATCCTGATTTCAATTCTTTTGGATATGTACCCAGAAGCAGGATTGCTGGCTCATATGGTAATTCTATGTTTAATTTTTTTGAAACACCTCCATGCTATTTTCCGTAGAGGCTGCGCCATTTCACAGTTCCACCAGCAGTGTTATAGGGTTCCAGTTTCTTCCGTGTCCTCACCAACACTTGTTATCTTTTGTGTGTGTTTTTTCAGGGTTTTCATTTGTTTTTGTTTTTATAATAGCCATCCTAATTGGTATGAGGTAATATCTCAGTGTGGTTTTGATTTAGAGTTCCCTGATCAGTGATGTTGAGCACCTTTTCTATTTTTTTTAATTAAAAAAAATCTTTATTGTTCAGATTATTACAGTTGTTCCTCTTTTTTCCCCCCAGAGCTCCCCTCCACCAGGTTCCCACCCCACCCTCTGCCCTTACAGCCCCCCCCCCCGCCCCCGCACTATCCGCATCCATAGGTGTACGATTTTTGTCCGGTCTCTTCCCGCACCCCCCACAACCCTTTCCCCCAAAAAATTGTCAGTCCACTCCCTTTCTATGCCCCTGATTCTATTATATTCACCAGTTCATTCTGTTCATCAGATTTTTTTTTATTCACTTGATTTTTAGATTCACTTGTTGATAGATATGTATTTGTTGTTCATAATTTTTATCTTTACCTTTTTCTTCTTCTTCTTCCTCTTCTTAAAGAATACCTTTCAGCATTTCATATAATACTGGTTTGGTGGTGATGAACTCCTTTAGCTTTTGCTTATCTGTGGAGCCTTTTTCTGCCCTTCAATTCTGAATGATAGCTTTGCTGGGTAGGATCATCTTGGTTGTAGGTTCTTGCTATTCATCACTTTGAATATTTATTGCCACTCCCTTCTGGCCTGCATAGTTTCTGTTGAGAAGTCAGCTGACAGTCATATGGGTGCTGCCTTGTAGGTAACTAACTGTTTTTCTCTTGCTGCTTTTAATATTCTCTCTTTGTCTTTTGCTCTTGGCATTTTAATTATGATGTGTCTTGGTGTGGTCCTCTTTGGATTCCTTTTGTTTGGGGTTCTGTGCACTTCCTGGACTTGTAAGTCTTATTTCTTTCACCAGGTGGGGGAAGTTTTCTGTCATTATTTCTACAAATAGGTTTTCAGTATCTTGCTCTCTCTCTTCTTCTGGCACCCCCATAATTCTGATGTTGGTACACTTGAAGTTGTCCCAGAGGCTCCTTACTCTATCTTCAAATTTTTGGATTCTTTTTTCTTTTTGCTTTTCTGGTTGAGTGTTTTTTGCTTCTTTGTATTTCACATCTTTGACTTGATTCGTGCAGTCCTCTAGCCTGCTGTTGGATCTCTGTATATTATTTTTTATTTCAGTCAGTGTATGTTTAATTTCTAGTTGGTCTTTTTTCATATCCTTGAGGGTCTCGCTAAATTTATCAGCCTTTCCTAGGAAATTCTTGAAAAACCTTATAACCGTGGTTTTGAACTCTATATCCAGTGTTTGCTTTCCTCCATTTCTTTCATTTGTGATCTGTTTCTTTGTCTCTGAATTTTGGCTGCTTCCCTGAGTTGATAGAGTAGCTTTGTGTGCTAGGTGTTCTGTAGGGCCCAGTGGCTCAGCCTCCCCAGTTACCTGAGGTGGACACTCGGTGCACCCCTTTGTGGGCTGTGTGCACAGTCTTGTTGTAGTTAAGCCTTGATTGTTGTTGGTATCACTGGGAGGAATTGACCTCCAGGCCAATTGGCTGTGAGGATCAGCTGTGTCTAGGCTGGGAGAACTTTTGTGCTGGAGACACCCTTATGGGATAAGACTTGCAAAAGCCTCTTTGCTCAGCTTGGATGGGGCGGAGTCTCAGGGCAGAGCAGACAGCATTGGTTTCCCGTCATCCCTGCCCTAATAGGCCCCTGTGTCTCAGTGTCCCATGGTAATCGCTGCAAGCACCTCTGAGAGAAAGCTGCCCTCGAGTTCTGCCCGCTATCAGACAGTCCAATTTCTCCCCGAATGAGTCTGGTCCCCCGAGTCTTGCCTGGAACTGGGATTCAGTGCAGTTGGGAGCTTTTGTCTCCCTCCCGCTTGAGAAAGCCAGCTGCGTACTCAGTTGCCCACCCTCTCCACGCACGCATGCGCCTCGGTACCTCTGCCTTCCGCAGTTCCTCTGAATCTCAATGTGTTTTTCTCTTTCCTGACAGTCCAGTTTCTCCCCGAATGAGTCTGGTCCCCAGAGTCTCGCCCGGAACTGGAGTTCAGTGCAGTCGGGAGCTTTTGTCTACCTCCAGCTTGAAAAAGCCAGCCACACACTCAGTTGCCAGTCCTCTCCGCGCATGCATCTCAGTACCTCTGCCTCCTGCAGCTCCTCTGAGTCTCAGTGTGCTTTTCTCTTTCCTTCTAGTTGTAGAATTTCCACTCAGTCTGTCTTCCTGGGGTTCTGGATGATGTCCATTTTGTCTTTTAGTTGTAGTTTTGAAATTGTTGTGCGAGGCAGCAGTTTAGGTGTTTACCTATGCTGCCATCTTGGTTTCTCCTAGCACCTTTTCATATGGGCCATTTTTATGTCTTCTTTGGAGAAATATATAAGTCTTTGCCCATTTTCTAATCAGGTTAAAAATAACTTTTTTTTAAATCTCACAGATAGATTTAGTAAGTTGTGAAATCATAAAAGTAGAGTAAATAGAACATATCTGAGTATCACAAAAGTGTTTGACAAGTTTTCTAGTCTTTGTGCAAAAGATGAGGAAATATTCACTGAATGAAGTGATAAGTATGATTATATAACTGACCAAAAGTATGCTAATAAGTCTAAAACAAAAGCAATATTTTTAATATGACATAGTTGAAGATATAGATGACCTATTCTCCATATTTGCAGAGGACATGAAACACAAAAGAACTTAAAATGTATTGGTGCCATAATCAATATCTAAAGAAAACTACACAGGCTAAAGTGAAGAACTAAAACCAAACTAACCTAAAATAAAATTTAAACTTCATAAATATCAGGGTCTTCATTTGGATCAGAAAGGGTTCCTTCAAAGAAACAGAAATGCTATGAAAGTGCTAAGGAATAATTTACATATATAAAAGCCTAAGCGATCGAACAACCGAACAACCAGTCAACCGGTCGCTATGATGTGCACTGACCACCAGGGGGCAGACACTCAATGCAGGAGCTGCCCCCTGGTGGTCAGTGTGCTCCCCTGGCCAGCCAGCGTGATGGCCCCAAGCTCCAGTGGAGAAGAGCCAGACTTCCTTTCTAGATCCACCTGAATCCGGAATTTAACATGGAGCTCACATTTAAATCCCATTTTTTTGTGACAAGTTGACAGGTGTAGCACATACGCAAACCTACAAAAATATAAACAAACAGACTTCAAAGACCACTGAAGTCCTGGCCCTGTCAGATGGCCAGAGTGATGGAAAGTACCCCAGACCCTTGCACTCTAAAACTTTCTAATGAGGGGAGCAACGTAAATTATTCCACACTTCCAACCACCAATGTTATCAACTTCTGGCTCGTGAGAGCTACCCACAAATGTACCCTTTAACAGGAAAAGCTCGCCATGAATCTTTCTTGCAGGCAGTGCACATTTTAATGAATACTAACACGAGTGCAAACATAATGAAAACAGTATCTCCCACAGAGCCATTTGACATTATTTGAATAAAATATCTGCCTTTGGACATGAGTCTCTGCCGACGATCACGGTAGGATCTATGCTTTATTTGTGGATTAGGAGTCACAGTGCAGTATGGACATGTGCTTTATGGAAACGGGCTGCGGTCTCTCCCCCGCTGACATCTGCCCAGATTGCCACTGGTTTTAAATCTCTGCATCTGAATTTTAGAAGCTGAAAGTTTGGCACTGCTAAAGAGCCATGTCTCTGAATGGAAACGTCTCGTGAGGGGATGAAATTCAATACCAGAATTTCAAATATTTTATCATTGGAGAACAGAAACTGACACAAGAAAGGGAATTCAATGAATATAGCTGGATCACAGGACCCAAACAAACTGAAAAAAAATGGTGGCATTTCAATTATAATAAAACTAGTACACCCTTGGGAAGGATTAACATGTGTCATAGGCATTTGTTTGGACTGGAAGATACCCTTCTTTAAGCTCAGAGACTAGGTTCTAGGTTCCATGGTGCTCTGGTGTCATATAATACCATGTGCTTGCTCAGTGGATATATAGAAATCGGAGGGTCTTTGTTCCTGCTAAAGACTGCTACAGACTGCAATTCATGTTTCTCTCCAGATCCCTCCCACTTTAAATATTCTTTAGATACTTTTGAGTGCATTTCATGTACATCTGGCTTGTGTCATAGGTCTTCCTTCAATAAGTGCTCATCCTCCTTTTGACAAGACCCTGCCTTAGACACGACAACATAAAGAACAATAGGAAGGAAGCAGCTGATTGGGCCTGAGGAAACAAAAGATCATTTAAACTTATAAGAAGTCATTAGAATGCACAAACAAAAAAATGTTCAAAGCCTGGCCCCAATAAGAAAGTAACAGCCACAGATCAGTTCTGAAACCACAGTGGTAGAACACAATAGAATTCTGTCACTCTCATGAAGCTCAGTTGGGTAGAGTGGTAGTGAGAGTGGGCTTTATGCTACCCTCAGGTCCAAAGCTGATATAGTCATCTTTCATACCTAGCAAGCCGGGGAAGAGAGGATGGAGGATCACATAAGAGGTATTTGGAAACAGGTCTATAAGTGGTCTACCTCTCTTTCACCCTCATCTCATTGGCCAATACCCAGTCACGTAGTCAGCAGCTAAAGTACAGAAGAGGCTAGAAAGTGCAGTCCAGTGATATGCTTAGAAGGTTTGGTGAACTCACTACACAGTCCTTGTTACATCCAATCAATTTGGAATAAATTTCTTTTTATGTTTTAAGGAAACTTGAACTGATCTAGAGTATATGCAAATTAGTAACAAATAACCAGTAATAAACCTGATGATACATATCAGATTTTGTATACTTTCTATTAACCCTTTGATTCTCCAAAATTCAAATAAATTGGAGCACAGCAATAATATATTATGCTATATGCTCATTCGGGGCTAAAATTATACCTAACTTGCTATCCTCTATATCCTGACAACACCTCATCTGGTAAATGTCTGTGCTCAATAAATATTATTTTGTATAAATACTAGAAACCTCTATTTTAGAATCAACTCCATCACTTAGAGGTCAAGAAAACCTTTTTGGGTAGACCAAGGCATACTTCTTTGGTTTGAGTGAAGCATAAAATTGGTTTTCATGTCTTCTATATGACACAGGTCCTTAGGCTTCCTAGAAACAGACCTGGAACCAAGAGACAAAACTTAGGCCCCTGATCTGTTAGTGGGTCCAACAGTCTTCAACCCACCATCTTACGCAGGAACAGGCAGCAGATGCATGGGCTCCAAAGCCAGACTTCGGAGTTTGAATCTGACTTTACCAGTTACCCTCATGTGACCTAAGGCAACATGGGCAATTTCTCTCTGGTTCAATTTCTTCATCTGTAAATTTTGCTCGTCCCATTATTGCTCAAGTATTAAAACCATTATTAGATGTAAACGCAATTACACCTCAAAGCACCCGGAGAGCCTGTCCAATGGCAAGCCCTTAGTAAACACTAGCTGTAAATGATGATCAGTACATGCCTTTGCAGAGGGTGAAGCTAAGTCATGGTCAGAGCTTCCTCCTCTGCAGTTTCTCATACCCACAAATGCCTTTGTCAGATTTCCATGTCACCCGAGTTACAGCATTTAAGGTGAAGACTCCAGTCATCCACGTGATAGCCAAGGTTATAGGAATGAAAACTAAACTTTAAAGAGTATTTACTATTTTTTCACACAATTCGCATGCATTTCCTTACTGATAGTCAGGGAAGTTTAAATATTAGCTCCAAGTATCACAGTAAATGTGAAAGCTTTAACCCAAAAACAGAGAATCTAACGCTGAATCTGTGCATTTTTCAAGGGTTGGGCACCATGATTTCCTTCAGGCTCTTGGAAGAGACAGATACATCCCATTATCTTCTGCATTCTCCATAGCACCACCCAATGCTCACATGCATACAGCAGAATCTCCCTAAGTATCTGTGCGATAGGTGGATGCACGGGTGGGTGGACGGATGGGCAGTCTTGATATATGAACCATGGCACAATATTCGCCCTCCCAAATTCAGATACCAGCACATTTCATCACAAAAAAATTCAATTAAAAAAACGTCTGAGCGCCTTCCACTGGGATCAACTCAAGAGGGCAAATAGAGTTAGTAGCATGAACAAAGAGGAGGCCATTCTAAAACAATTTGGAATGTTTTCACTTTCTTGGACTCCCTAATGGTGAAACACCTATTTGTTGAATATTCACACCAATGGAGGGGGTAGCGATGCAGAAAATACATAATATCAGATAATCCAAAAGTCATTTATATTTGGCTCAGGAATGCTTTGCATAATAATTTTGCAGTTGATTGATCCTCCTGGGTTTGTTTGTGCTGATAGTAAGGCAGTTTTCATTCTGAGAAAATGCTGACAGGAAATCGCAAGGTGTATGGCTAAACATAAATGTAAGAAAGTCATTCATTCATTCATTCATTCATCAAGTTCTAAATAAGAGCTTATTTATGCCAGGCACTGTGATAGGTATTAGGAATAAAAAGAGAAATGAGTTATTTATAGTCTTTATCCTGGAGCGACTCATAAATAAATACAGAGTTGAGCAAAAGTGGGGTTTACAGTTGTGAATACATGAAACAGTTTACTCTTGCATTATATTATTTTCCATACAAACAACTGTAAACCTACTTTTGTCCCATTTATAATTAAGAGTTAGCTGTATGTCATTTAATTCTCTAAGTACATATGCTATTGTGCCCCAGCTTCATTTTGCCATATACAAATACATTTAACAGATCTGATATAAAAGCTTAAAAACAGTTATTTAAAAACCTAGGCTATAGTATTTTTTCTTATTCATAATAATAGCAGACACATATAATACTACTATATCCTAGGACTATTCTAAATGCTTTACATATATTAACTAATTTAGCCCTTACAAGAATACCTATAAAAATAATTTTATCACCCCCATTTTACACATGATAAAACCGAGGCTCAGAAAATAACTTTCCTAAAGCAACAACGTTTGTAAGTGGCAGATCTGAGACTTGAACTACCTGACTCCGGAACCTGTATTCTTAACCACCACATTCTGCTGCCCTCTTCAGCCAAAATGTCGAACTGAAGGAGACCTAAAGAGCATCAAAGACACTTGTAAAGCCCTAACTGGTTTGGCCTGATGGATAGAGCATAGGCCTGCAGACTGAAGAGTCCCAGGTTTGATTCCGGTCAAGGGCATGTACCTTGGTTGTGGGCACATCCCCAGTGTGTGTGTGTGGGGGGGGAGGGCAGGGGGGGCGGGGGGGCGGGGGGGCGGGGGGGCGGGGGGGAGAGAGTTAGGGGTCCAGGAAGCAGCTGAACAGTGTTTCTCATTGATGTTTCTAGCTCTCTATCCCTCTCCTTTCCTCTCTGTGGAAAATCAATAAAATATATATATTTTTTAAAAAGGTCCTTGTAAAAAAAAAGTAAGTTAGATCCCTGTTTTAACACCAATAAAAATTATATTGTATTCATTAGAAAACTTCCAAAATTATGTATGTCAAAAGATATTATAAACAATTTCAAAGAAAAATAATAACTTACCAAAGGAAGACATTTGCAAAATATGTTACTGAGAAATATAAGTATAACCTGATACGAAAGTAAGTAAGTGATACAAAGAATTCACAGTAAAAATCAAGTGGCCACTAAATCTTTAAAATGATGTTCAAACTAACTAGTTATCAAGGAACAGCAAATGAAAAAAAAGCATCAAACTGGCAAAAATCAAAAGGCTCAAGCACGCCACGCATTGACCTGGATATGCAGAAACTAGAACACTCAGGCATTGATGCTGGAAGTAGAAATGGGTGGAGCTGCTTTGGCGAGCAATTGGAGCCAGTAAAAGTGAATACCCTGCAACACCTCATTTCTGTTAACCGTGAGAAGAAATCTTACCCAAGAAAAATTCGTATAAGAACACACATACAAAGATGTTCATTGCAGCTTTTTAAAAAAATTATGAAAAACTGTAAGTAACTTAAAATACCCATCAGTAAGGAAAAGAATAGATAAGAGGAGATATTGTCTCAACATGGGATACAAAAACAGTAATAAAAGTAATACACTGGTCGTATATCTTTTTATTTCAATATCTTTATATCTTAAGAATACAATATTGAATAGAAAATGCATAAAGTTTAAAAGTTTGATACAACTCATGTACATTTAGAAAACCAGAAAGATCAGGATGCATGGATACAATGATATATGCGGAGAAATATTAAGCACAAATTGGAAGGACACATATCAAGTTCTTTAGAGTAAATTGAGACTAGATTCATGCTCACCTGAATGAAATTGAAGGATTAAAAAATAACACCGTTCAATTTTGTCTTAGTTTTTTCCTTTAAAAAGGCTCACATAAATATGACCAGTCTGGCATAGCAGAAATATGGTGTTTTTAATACTAATGTATATACTTTCTGTTTTATAAGTATTTTCCTAAGGCAAAGAATGAATACAAGGACATCCTCTTGGGCAGAGACATTTTTTGTTGTTGGTGATGCTCACCCAAGTATACTTTTCCATTGATTTTTATAGAGAGTGGAAGGGGTGGGGAGAGACAGAGAGAGAGCAACACCAATGTTAGAGAGACACGTCGATTGGTTGCCTCCTGCCTGTGCCCCGACCAGGGCTCGGGATAGAGCCTGCAACCCAAGTACATGCCCTTTGACCAGAATCAACCAGGATTTTTCAGTCCACAGGCCTATATTCTATCTATTGAGCCAAACCGGTTAGGGCTTGGGCAGTGACATTTTTATTTAAATTTGACTGTAAACTAATCTTCATGTACTAGCAGGCACATGTTACTTTCTGCTTTTGATTATAATTATTTGATATACACATTACTTCTTATATTAGACTAAGCTCTTTGCAGGTAGGATTCAGATCAGTGTCAGTTTTAAAGTTCCTCTAAGTCACACACATGCACACACACACATATGCACATACATACATATACACACATGTACATACATGTGTGTATGTACATACATCCACCCATTCCCATGCATGCACATATGCTCACATGCTATATAATAAAGAGCTAATATGCTAATTAGACCGGACAGTGGAATGACCTTCTGGAAAGACCTTCCGGAATGGCCAGTGGGTGGGGGGTGGGGCCGTGGGGCAGCGAGGCAGCCAGGGCTGCAAAGGCCTACTCTTGCACGAATTTTGTGCATCAAGCCTCTAGTATTTACATAAAACCAAACAGTACCTTGCATATACTGCACTTTCAATAAACACTATGGAATGCAGAGAATTTGGATAAACTACTTTTTCTTTGACTAACTTGACCTGGTCATTTGTTCTGCTATAGCAAAGCTAATTTTGGTAGAAATGGGCAGCAGGTGCCTAACAAAGCCTGTCTCAGGAAAATCAACAATCTCGGAGGTTTTAAAATGATTTTTAGCAGTCATCGTTTTTCCAATGGCATCTTACTTTGAAACATAAACAAAACAAAACAATCTATAGGAGCGTTTCTCTGGTTGAACCAGGAGAAGAGATTCCTAAACACACGCACCCCACCCAGTTCTTGGGAAAAGCTCCGAGGCAGCTGACAGTGAGGCAGAGCAGTGTGTAAACATCGCTGTCTGTGAAAGGAAATAGCATTGTGTTTCAATTCACTGTTAGCAAATGGCTCATGCAAGAAGTGCTGATACTTTCCAGTGTCTTTTGCTGCCCTGTGCATCAACTTGGCCTTCCTCTCAGCCCCACCCTATCTCTCCTTGAAAACCGTTGTCTCCTTGACATGAAAAATGTACTTCAGAGAGCCTAATGGCTAATTACATCAAAGGGAAGAAAGTCCAAACCTCAAACAAGGAATGATTAACTGCACAAGCTTTCACAGAAGCTATCACACCCTCAAAACTACTCTTCTTCTTTAATAAAAATGTTTCCAGTAATTTATTTTCTGACAAAGTTTGTGTTCTCTGCCCACCAGTGACTCCTGTTTTGTTCACTCCAAGGTTTACCCTATCAAGGGCTGGCCCCGACCATAGGCAAAGCAGGCAGCCACCTACGTAATATGAAATATGCAAATACAGCGCATTGAGGGAATAGATAGAGGCCTCCTGGGAGAAGAAACACTACTTGCTTCAATAGTGTTTCCCAAGCCATGTTTCATGATATCTTAGTGGGTTTGCACCCACTACAGTGACAAGGGAGGTTGTTCTTTGGTCTAATATCCATGAGAAATGCCGGGTTAAACAAATGTAACAGGTTTAATTATCAACAGGAATCCTGTAGGCATGTGTTTTCCTTCTAAAAGTTCCTTGAAAGAAAAGACTGTCTGTGATTGTCAACATTATATCCTCAACATTTGGCACAGTGCCTGTAATATAAAAGACACTCATAGTGTTCCTGAATAAATCGGTATATCACTAAACACGGTGTTGTGAGTAATATGGTACAGCCATACAATAACTTAAGTGCCTTCATAAGCTGCCTCTTGACTTGTGTGCCTCAAAGAAACTCATAGAGATGCAAGATGAGAATAAAAATTACCTCCCACAAAGAAGTATGAAAAAAGAGGAAAAGGAAGGAAGCAAAATTTTTAAGAATCTACTATGCTGCTCTACTACACCCAACATCTGCTATGTGTTCTCTGAATGCATAGCTACATGACAAGTTCTTGATATACATAATCTCATTTTATCCCTGCAACAGTGTTGTAAAGGATTATTATAGATGAGGATACTCAGGGTCCCAAGGTCAAGTTACTTACTGGAAGATAAACAGGAAGGCAATGGAAGTTGTAAGAATAGTTAGTACCTATGTCTTCTGACTCTTGACCTGAGTTTAATTAGACTACTTCTCACTAAAAGGACATCACAAGGAGTACTGGGAGCAAAGAAGCAAATCAACCTTTAAACAAACATGAGACTGTAAAATCTAAAATACCACACATATTTCTGGGTATTTTTTCATTTTCTTTATTTTATTTTACTTACATATTTTCTTTTTTTAGGTTCAATTAGAGATGATTCAAAGATCATAGGGTACATGGTATGGGAACAGTCTAAAATAATTAGGATGTATGAATTTGAAAAGGTAGGGGCTGAGAAGAGACATGACTGATAAGTCAGCAATATAAATTTCTCCAGAACATCTAGAATACTATAAAATAAAGCCATGTGATTCAGGTACAATACATGATGATCAATTGTGACGTGATGATGCTTGAGAGTAAATGCTTTAAGGTTGTCACATTATCCCAATATATAAAAAGCCAGGGGTCATCACAACCGAAACAACTGGACAGATGATCGAACACAGGTTGCATGGGGCAACAAGGCTGGCAGGAGAGGTTAGTGAGGGATGACCAAAGGACTGAACAGCAGGCTGCATGGGAAGACCAGGCTGGCAGGGGAGGGTAATTAGGGGCAACCAGGCCAATGGGGGGGGGGGGCAGTTAGGGCAACCAGGCTGGCAGAGGGGGCAGTTAAGGGCAACAAGGCCGGCAGACAGAGGCAGTTAGGGGTGATCAGGCTGGCATGGGGGAGGCAGGTAGAGGCAATCAGGCAGGCAGGCAGGTGAGCAGTTAGGAGTCAGTGGTCCCAGATTGTGAGAGGGATATCCGACTGCCGGTTTAGGCCCGATCCCCGTGATCGAGCCTATACCTGCAGTCACACATCCCCTGAGGTGTCCCTGATTGGAGAGGGTGCAGGCTGTGCTAAGGGGACCCCCCCGCCCCGTGCACAAATTTTGCACACCAGGCCTCTAGTATATATATGTGTGTGTGTGTGTGTGTGTGTGTGTGTGTGTGTGTGTGTATGACCATTACGACCAGATGACCGGCTAGTACCTATGATGAGCACTGACCACCAGGGGGCAGACACTCAATGCAGGAGCTGCCCCCTGGTTGTTAGTACACTCCCACAGTGAACCTCCTGTGGCCAGCCAACCTTTCGCAGTCTCTCCCACCAGCTGGCCTGCCCTGATTGGCCCCGATCGGCCCTGATCACCGGCCAGGCTGAGGGACCCCACCTGGGCCTCTAGTAGAAAATAATAGTGCATATTCATAGGCTGCTTCCTATTTGCTGGACTGTGCTAAGCATTATATGTGAATAATCTAAATTTAACCTTAAACAACCTTGTGAGGCACCTACTTTTTATTTGCTCTTTATGCAGATGAGGCAACCAAAGCAGAGAAGGTTACATCACTTAGCCATGATGACAGGTTAGGGTTAGGGTTAGGGTTAGGATTAGGGCTTTTAAAAAGAGACCATTCACAATATCTGTCTGCATCCCTGACTTCCTAATCCTATTCTTTTCTTTTGGGGTTAGCCTCACTACTAGAAATATTCTCCTAATAAAACCAGTTTATCATATATCTTTCTCTGTTTCCATAAAAGTCTATGGATCCTCACCAATTTGGATATACATTCTGGAACTTTGCATGCTGCTCACTTGAAATAGCATGCATGAAAAGTGGTGCTCAGCATACAACAAATGCGTAATAAATGCTAGTTGAAGAAGAGTCTTTTAACAACTGGAATAGTAAATTCTAACTTTTTATTGTTTCAAAATATTTCTTTGTTTCCAGCAAAGATTAATAACCTCAACAGCTTGTGTGTGTGTGTGTGGTGTGCATGTGCACATGCCATTTATGACTATGGACAACATGGAGTGGTTACTAATTTGGAGGGTTGAGTTATGAATGATACAGCTCAGGGAAAACCTGAAAGAACACATTTGTAAATGCAAGGTCTGAGTGCTGATTGACATACTTTGTACGATAGGAAAATCTGGCAGGTGCATTAACTTGCATTCCTCTGATCTGTACACATCCACTCTTGTCTTCTTAGGGTACTTGGTAATAAGCTGCTTTAAAGATCCCTGAGTAAGCACTGAAGATAACATCTGGAGTATGTAGCACTCAGTCCTTTTAGAATGGCTTTTTCCTGCTCCTTTCGTTTTCTTAAGAAAATGTCAGTTTAATCATTTCCTAATGCTTTGATAATATGTTTCTTTACATAGCTGTGGAACACTCATTTCAGTGTTTTAAAAGCCTGAATGTAGATGTAAAAGTGCCAGTTAAATGAGATTCCTTTTTCTTAATGAAATAACCAAAGAGGACTTTAAAGTTTCTTAAACTTATATGACATTTTCAGAAAAAGATAATAAAGTCCTAGCCCTCCAGTGTGTCCCTTAGTTGATAGATTAACAATTCAATATCATATTTTGCTGGAATATAATCAGTTATTGGAATACAGAGAATCCATTTATCTGAGGCAATCACTCATACATTAGGTGAGTGGGGACCTCAGCAACCAGGAACAGGAGAAAGGACACTGAGACCAGATAGGATAAGGAGCTACCATCACGGACCTGGGGTGGGACTGTCTTCAGCACAGCTAGCAAGGCTTTAGAAGATCAGACAGTGTGGAGGCAGGTGGTACTGTAAACATCTAACCCAGCAAGTGAGGAACCCATGTGAGAGGCCAGATGGCAGAAACTCTTACAAGGGGGAGGTGACTGTGTTTCTGCTCTATGTCTCCATGCACATCCAGCTCGGTGGAAAGCCAGCTACTCAGCTTGGAGATGGAAGCCCATTCCCATTGGCTGGATGACACAGCAGGGATGGGACTATGGAGGTGGAGAAAGGGGGCAAATTGCTTATATGTGGCCTAGAAGGGTGAGCAGAGCAGCAGCTAAAGCCCAGACAAGCAGCAAGAAAGATGGTGGGGCCAGACACTATTCATGAGAGAGGGCTTGGGAAGGGCTGGGGAAAGCACCAATATCTTAGTGAAGCAAGTTGATGTCTAGGATAGGGCTATGAAAATGTATCAGTTCTAAACCTGGCTTGTGACCTGTAGTGAGACCCTCACCTTGTGAGTTAAGGAAATCTGTGGGTACTCAGAGCTCAGCTCAGCATTGGAGATTCAGATGGTGCCCATGAAATTTATTCTAGCCTCCAAGAAATATTGGGTCAAGAAAGTTAATGTTTTCCCAGTGCTGGTAGGATCGGGTTTGGGGATGGGGCAGGGTGAAGCCTATGAAGAATGAGCAAGAATGTGAAAAGACATGTGCTGATTCTCTCTTGAGTGTTTATGTGAACTCCAGAACCCCCTAGAACATCTTTGCCACTAAGGTAAAGAGAGAGAGAAAGATGGAGAGAAAGCTGCATCAGCACAGGTTCTTCAATATTGTTGAACCTGTTTCTTCTAAGAGATCAGGTCTTGCATACAAATGTAGGGGCCGGTAACCATAACTACTTTAAACACCAGAGTTCATTTTCCTCATCCCCTATCTAAGCTATATATCCTCTGTTTATCCCTCCAGATCCTCTCTTCGCCTTCTCCACCCTTCTCTGTGCCCCAGGACCCTGACATCTGTGGACCACATCAGCAGGCTTCCTTTCTTTCTGGCTTCCAGGCAGGTTCAGCCAGTGGGAGGCCGTGGGAGGAGATCAGAGGGTGAGAGGGGTAAGGGGTTGGTGTTTCCTGCCCTGGCTCCAGCTATGTGGAGATGTGGCTGCCATCCTACAAGGAAGACCACAGCCCTGGCCAAGCAGCCCTGTCCTATAGTCAGGTCTTCTTGGTTCTATTCACAGCTGTCCTCTTGCTCCTTCATTCCTAAGAGTGGGAGAAACCCCAGGATGTTTCCTCAGCCATTTGGCTTCCCTTGACCTTGCCAACATCCTTGAAAATGGTTCCTTCATTAAACTCTTGAATTGCCTCCTGATTGTGCCAGCTGTTTCCTGCCAAGGCCTTGAATGATATAGCCTCTTCTGTTTATTTATTTCATGGTTCCCCAACACTGTCAACGATCCTGCATCACAAAACGGAGATGCAACTCCTCCCTGGTTTTCCTAAAAGGCTTGCAAGGCCGTCAGTTACAATTGAGGGTTAAAATGGAACCCGAGGATTATCTGTGGGTTTCAATTATCGTTGTTACCCTCATTCTATCTTGCACAGAGAATTGGGAATTGGCTATGTCAAGACTAAGTTGACACGCATCACAGAGGCTATACAGCAGTCTATCTGCTCATTAAGAGTTTTTTACTGAGTCTATCCCACTGATCTTCCACTTCTTGCAATGCTTTTGATGTGGGTTTAATTCCAAGTCCTGACAGAGGAAAGGTCTCACATCCATGGTTCCCAATGCAATCTTCACATGACTGTCAAAAATGCGACTATTTTTCCCCAGGCTTAAAGTGCCAGCTCCGAAAAAGGTCAAGGATTCTCCCTAGGAATATCTACAACATTCAAGCACATACTTAAGATCTTAATTTTATCTTGACTTCCCTTCAATCTCATGCTAATTTGGATGTCATATTTCCATAGGCCAAATCTCTGCTGAGCAGATTCTAAAAGTAGAGAACAATAACACAGTTCTTACTTCCTTTATAAGACCACAAGTCTACCTGCTGTGCTAGAGAAACACTGGTAGGCCAAATTTAAATTCAAGAAATGTAATGAACCCATCACCTTCATGAAAGTCACTTTTCTTTAGTAATTTTCACATTTAGAATGATTCTTTATTTTTCCTCAATGGCTTATGATTTGATTTAAAGAGCAAAATAAAGACATAAAAATTTTTTAACAAGAAATAAATAGTACGTCTTCATTATTTACCAAGGAAATGAAATGTTTCTCCACATGTGGTATAGTTTCTCCACAGCTAGCATAGGTTTTCTTTGTGTTTTAAAAATTCTGGTCAAAATTATGTAAATAATTTCTTTCATACTACATAGTTTCTTATAAGTAATAACATTCTCAATAGTCAAGTTCTTTAAGAATTAGAGTCTTCTTGAGATTCAGAATTTCTCTAGAAATAACAGTTATAAATAGTAATACCATTGGTAATTAATTTCCCCTCACAACACTTCTGTAAGAAGAGGAACTTGTTTATGATTATTTACGTAGGGTTGGTAACTTAGACAAATTGCATTTTGAGCTTTCACTAAAGTTCTGCAATTTTTATTGTCATACTCATGCTTTACCCATAACTTATTTTCACCATCCTATCTAATAAAAGAGTAATATGCAAATTGACCATAACTCTGCTACACCCACAAGCCACGCCCACAAGCCCATCAGGAGCAAATATGCAAATAAACCCAACCAAGATGGCTGTGGCCTCAGAGAGCAGGAGGGAGGCTTGGGTTTCCCCAGCAATGGAGGAAGCCAAGCTTTCCACACACCCTGACAGGCCCAGGCCTCCACTCCAGGCTACAAAGTTTCAATTATAGAAGTTAAATAAATCCCAACAGAAATGGCTGCTGCCACGGAGGAAGCAGAAAGCTTGGCTCCACTCCGGGCTACAAAGTTTCAATTGTAGAAGATAAATAAATCCCAGATCCCAGGGCCTCTGCTTGGGTCGCTAGGGGCGGGGGGGTGGGGGGTGGCCGGTGTGTGTGTGGCTAGCCTGCAAACCACCACAGGCCCCTTGCCAAGGCTGCCCCATGCCCCAAGGGAACCCCTACCCTGATCCGGGTCACCCTTCAGGGCAAACCAGCTGGCCCCCACCTGTGCACCAGACCTCTATCCTATCTAGTAAAAGAGTAATATGCAGATTGACCATCACTCCAACACACAAGATGGCTCCCCCCATGTGGTCAAAGATCCTGTCTCCATGTGGACACAAGATGGCCATCAGGGGAGGGCAGTTGGAAGGGACCAGGCCTGCAAGGGAGAGCAGTTGGGGGCAATCAAGCCTGCAGGGGAGGGCAGTTAGGGATGACCAGGCTGGCAGAGGAAGGAAGTTGGGGGTGACTGGGCCTGCAGGGAAGGGCAGTTAGGGGCAAACAGGCTTGCAGGGGAGCAGTTAGGCATCAATCAGGCTGGCAGGGGAGTGGTTAGGGAGTGATCAGGCTGGCAGGCAGAAGCGGTTAGGGGCAATCAGGAAGGCAGGCAGGCGAGCAGTTTGGAGCCAGCAGTCTTGGAGTCCTGTATTGTGAGAGGGATGTCCGACTGCCATGTGGGACCAGGCCTAAAGGGGCAGTCGGACATCCCTTGAGGGGTCCCAGATTGGAGAGGGTGCAGGCTGGGCTGAGGGACACCCGCCCCACCCACCCACCCCCCCCATACATGAATTTCATGCACCGGGCCTCTAGTCTCCTTTTTTAAACTGCTAAATTTGGTATTACAGCAAATTGTGTCACTTGCATGGCCCTAAAATGGGCTGGGATTGCATAGGACCAGCTTCTTACAGTGTGGGCTTTTGGAGTCGCCAAACATGGCCTAATTTTAGTTGTGTAGTTCATTATGCAACTAGTTACACAATGAGCATTTTGTTGCTTTAGAGTTACACACACACACACATGCATGCACACACAAATACACACACACACACACACACTAGGGTACATGTGGCTAGGAGCACATTTAGGCCTCCCTAGCTTATTGCCTGTGTGTAAAATACACTAGCATGTGCAAAACAAGTGGCACCTCTGACTGTTTTTACTGTGCCCATTCTTTAGGAATTCTGTACACAATGAATTAACTGCTTCCGAGCACAATGATGTGGTTGAATTATATTGTCAAAGGATGAGATTTTCACTCCAAATATGTGTAAGAGAAAAGGGCTTCCACAGTTGTTTCTTTCTGTAAAAAAAATAATAATTTTTTTAAACATTCTGTGCAAGAGGTTTGCAAATCCCAAGTAGCTACAGCATAGTGCAGAGCAGTGACCAAAGAATCAGGTAATAGCCCCAGCTCTGTCAATAAACAGCCTTTAAAACTTTTTGGACTCAATTGTCTCCCCTGTTAAAAGAAGTTGGACTTACATGAGGTCTAGGTTCGCATCAACCTTTCAACATTAGGATTCAACTCTTGGTGTACACGGCATAGCAATTAAACACCTGGGCTTCAGGATCCCGGCCCGAGTGTAATTTCTCACGCTGCCATGCTGAATCTGGGTGACTTCCTCTCCAAGGCCTAAGCTTCTCAATAATAAAAGGGGTTCGGGGGTGTGCTGGCCCACACCAATGCCAGAGAGGACGATGCACACCTCTTCCCAACTTTATTTTCAGTGAAGTCTCCGTGGTAGCTTGAATCAGCCATGATGGGGAATGTTACACCACAGAAAATGGGCAAGAGCCACAAACAGAGCTTCCCACTTTCCTCAGAGAGCCAGCTGTTAGAAATGTACCAGCATTGCACTGGAGATAATAAGAGTATTTATTTAATAAGGGTTTTTTAAAGTAATATAGGAAATAATTCATGCACATAATAAATCATGTAGCACGTTCCATAAGTAGTATTCTTTTTAAGTATCGTTCTTTTTTAAAAATGTATTTTATTGATTTTTTACAGAGAGGAAGGGAGAGGGATAGAGAGTTAGAAACATTGATGAGAGAGAAACATCCATCAGCTGCCTCCTGCACACCCCCTACTGGGGATGCACCCACAACCAAGGTATATGCCCTTGAACAGAATGGAACCTGGGACCGTTCAGTCTGCAGGCCGATGCTCTATCCATTGAGCCAAACTGGTTAGGGCCCATAATTAGTATTTTTATTTTATTTTATTGATTAAAGTAAGTAGTACATATGTCTCCTTTTTTTCCCTGTTGACCTTCCCCTGGCCTCTCCTACCCTCTGGCAAGTAGTATTTTTATTTTATTATAGGCTATTGTCTATTTAAAAATATATGGGAAAATATGATACCACTCTCACAAATCTTGCTGATTCCAAAAACAAGTAAGGCTTTACTAAAATTTACATGAACCTAGATTTTGCTCAGTTACTGAGTCCCCAAGCAGAAAGAGAAGTCCATATTCAGTTCTGTTATTGACCGTTTCTCTGTTAAGCAGCATTCCCACGAGGCAGTTTTCCCCTTCCCAGCTTGAACCGTGATTTCTCCTCCGTGGTTCTAGAACCTGCATGCACCCAGTGGCAGCCCGATGACTTATTTCCTAATGTGGGAAAAGGTGACTAGATTATTCTACAGTCAACCCTGGTCCTCTTTCAGTACTCCTGACTCAAGTCCTTCTTGTCCTTCTGTTCACAAACCCAGGAGACTTTCATTCTTCCTGCTCCCTCCCCTCTTCCTCCAGTCAATTTCACCTCCAAAACATACCTCTCTGATGTTTACTTTTCTCCATCTCCACTCTACCACCCTTGTTCACGTCACGGGGGGCTGCCACAAGGGCTTCTGACAAGTCCCCTCCCTGGTCCCCTCCGCTGCCCACAGTCCTCTGTTCTTCTCCCATGTCCACCTGCCCATGTCCCCGTCACGGGGGGCTGCCACAAAGGCTTCTGACAAGTCCCCTCCCTGGTCCCCTCCGCTGCCCACGGTCCTCTGTTCTTCTCCCATGCCCACCTGCCCATGTCCCCCTTCCGCTTGGAAACTCTCAGGGCCTTCCCCCTGCTGCTGGGATGAAAGTATGACCTTCACCTGGCCCTCCAGGCCCCACTCAGGCAGGCCCCTGCCCACTCCTCCGCCTCCCACCGGGACCTATGCTCCAACCACACTGTTCCTTTAATGGCTCCATCTTCCTTTAATGTCTCATTCCAGTGGCACTTAAGGTAAAATATATAGCTTTTGGTGAATATAATCTGAAGTACGTTGAATAATGTAATTGACTATTTTTTCTATTAATTATGTTATTCGGAAGAAGAGTTCATGCGTCCCTAGTATAGATCAGACACAAAACAAGGCACTTCCTGCCCGTATATTATAATCTGAGGGAGGGATTTCCATGCTACAATATTTTTCATAAATAAAATAGCCATTTTTCTTCCTTATCCCTACCATTTTGCATTCATTTACATCCATGTCTTCATATAAGTTTTCAAGTACCCAGGTACAACGGGATTTGGAAGATTTTTTCAGTGTAGGATGCCCTCCCCTGCTTTTTCTCTTCGAGATAATCGCATAATCTCTTAGGAACTTGGTTTCATTACATGCCAAATTGGAGAATTATTCTTCTTTTCAATTCTGGAATATTTAAAACAACACAAAAGAACATTTTGAACAGCAAAATCCAACAGCAGAATATTATAAAAGGCCAAGGCATTCTCCACTTTCTGGGACAAGTTTCCTGGGAGCTGGATTTTAATCCAAACCATCCACTGATCTTTTTGCCACTTTTTTCCTATTCCCATCTGGCCGATAAACTTTTGTTATGATTGTTCGTGTATTCACCTATTCAATTGTTGTCCAATTCTTGGACACTTAGCACTCACAAAAAAAAACTGTTAGACTTAGGTTAGCACCAAAAAAATCACAACCTTAAGCTAGGGTATCTTCTACCCATTAATATGTAAACCAACAAAAGGTGGAATTTTTTTCATTTAAACAGATCTTCAAATAAACACTCACTTGTGACTTCAGTCCTTGAATAGGCTAACTTCAGCTGTAATGAAATGCAAATAACTATGTTAATGCAAACGTTAAAGCTACAAATTCAAACATAAAAAAGTCAAAAAATGCAAAAGTTAAGGTTCTCCTACAAACATTAACTCACTCAAATTGTACATATAGAATATTTCCAATTACACAGAAGACAGCCAAATGTGATCCCTTAATGTACTGTATGTACAACTCGGGTAAGGTAATGCTGTTATGAGAACATTAAATTTTACAATCCCTGACTTTGTTTTAAAAGTTACTGCCTGGATATTGCAGCATTTCTATCCTCATAATGCTATTTTCTTAAAATAGAGAGGAAGCAGAAGAGGAACAAATGTCATTGTATTTTCCGTCAGTCAATATAGGATTCTAAAATTAGACTATATTTTAGTTAATCGATGAGGCAAATAAATGTTTGGACACTTTCTGAAGTTTTTTTCAATAGAAAGTTCTTCACTTTGCTTGGATTAACAGGATGGTACATTGAGATATGATAGGCTATAGATTTATACAAATGTAGAATCAATGTATGTGAACTTGTATTTGCTATTAGTGATGTATAAGTCAATTACTCAAAGAACAAAAATTTCACGCACAGAGGGAGAATTCTTATAAACTATACATTTGGGAGAGAAAATACCAAATGATCTTCTAAATAAAATTCCATGATTATTTTTTACCTTGATCTGAAGCCACAGTCCTCTTAGCATAGTTTCCTCAGGGCCACTTCCCTTCAACTCTTTGGAGGAAAGCATAGTGTTTTTGTTTAAGTATTTCTGAAAGCAGAAAGTAATATATTTCACTATTTCAAATTCAGCTCTCTCCTATCAACATTCAGGGGTGCAACAAAGCATTTCATTAGTCACATAAGGTTTGATTGGATACGTCTGTCTTCGTTCGATTGTGGTGTGGCAAAAACAAGAGAAACGAAAGGAGAGCAATACATGAGCAAGGCAGAAAAGTCTGCAGGAATAGAAGGATCATCTCTCGCGTGAGGACTGACAGGGGTGGTGTTTTGTGCAGGGTCTTCTGGTGTCACTTGGACCCTCAGTAAACCAGACACCACGTCACCCAGGTCCCACGCAGCAAAGGTGCTCTACTGAGCAGGTTCTTTAAAACTGGAAGGAAGATGCAGGCAGAAATGAGAAAAGTCCCCCAAACACGCTGTAATCACGGTGGTTAATGATCTGGATTGATTAGTCATTTTTAGTTCTTTGCTGAAAGCCTTTGATTACTGCAAATTTTCTATACAATCAGTTCGTCAGGTTTCGAACTCCCAATATTTTCTGGTCTTCGGACAACAATTATTCCATCAGACTTCTTTGATGAAGACTGTGAGATAAAGACCTCCAAGTCTGAAAGCTATAGTGTCATGTCTGAGCAGCTCAGTCTTAGATGTTATGCTAGAGGTTAATTGGTCCATTCTTCAATAATTACCAGGCATTGTGGGTACCACCTCTCAGCTCTGTTGAAATGGCTGCATTATGTCTAAGCATTGCCACAGAGCCCCCGGGTCCCACCCCAAGCCTGTTGTCTCTTTGCAGGACTTTTGCATCAACACAGAGAACCTGTGGTCAGAATCTGGCTGGGAGACAGGAATTCAAGCTCTCACCCGTAACTTAATCTCTTTGTCCTCAGTCCATAAACTCAGTGTCCTCTTCTGAATTTACCTCACAGAGTTTCCAAGAGATTGTGTTTATCAGTTCTTGTTCTTATGCTTGGGAAATCCCCAAATCAATCAGAAATCCCAATTTGTATCACATATTAATTGCTTACCTGTTCATTTGCTGCCTCCCTCTCCATCCCCAAGCCCAGGGGGGTTTGAGCGTGACATACTTTTTACAAAATATCTATCCTCTCATTGGAGGGTTAATGCTATATTGCCTGGAATGGTTCAGAGGTTACCACAATTTTAAAGGCTTAAATCGATGTGGAAAGTGAAGATTTCACAAAATAGAGGCCCCAAAAATTAATAAACAAAGAGGCAAAGAAGAAAATTCTTTTCCTTCGTCCCTAGCTGGAACTGCTATGTTTTACAGCTATAACCGAAATATTTCAACATTTGAAAAACATCAAAATAGCTGGAATTCGTAAGTCTGAGAAGGGAAAAGAAAGCACCTTGCTAAAGTGAAGGAAGTTCAGCATTTGCAATGTAATTCAAATTGCACTTGTAATTCAGGTCCTGGAATTAACCCACTCAACCAAAGCTTGAAAAGATTTAGATTTACTCAGACTAGCAACAATACAATACTTCCTTACAATTGCACAACCACCCTGTCTTTTGGTGATACATCCAATACACTCTAAATTATAATTCTAAAACTCAGTTTGTTGTTAAAAATAAATAAAAATCTGTGCATCATATCAGAGTCTGTCTTGTTGCAATTCAAGGCGGGGGGAAGGGGAGTCACGACCCATTTTAATCTGCTAGGATAGCACCGGAGCCCTTCCTAGAAACACTTTTAAAGAAATGACTTTTACCGCAATTTTTAACCATAGAGAGGTGAGTTTGGAATAAAATGCCTGCATTCTCAGCCCACTGATTACAATGAAAAGAGTGACTTTCAAGGCATTGTGTTGTTTGAGGCACAGTTCAGGGCACCGGGCTGCCGTTTTATGTTTCCAGGGTTGATTCCACAAGGGACACACCTCTTCAGGTCAGGAGATGGACCCAGGGCACCACATGTTTAGGCTTCCTGTCCATCTCCATTCAAGAAATTGAGGGAAAGTCAGCCATTTTTACCTTTACCCAGTTTGACGACAGTTCAAGGCACCCAGGAAACCATTAACCCCATGGTTTTTGTTGGTTAATTTGTTTGGGAAAAAAAATATTGTCAAGCCTTTGAAAGGACAGTTCTGATGTCCTCATTTTTTAAATCATGGACATTTTCTGACAGTAATAAGTGAAATTTAGGTAGACCTTATGATATTTTGTAATAAAAATATCTTTGTAAAATTTTCAGGCCAGGCTATGAATGGCATTTATTTCTTTCAGCTCACTAGCACACAAAACTAGGAAAATGTGACGATATTAGCAAATGCGGTCAGGTAGATGTTTCTATACCAGGCGCACCAATCACATTAGAAATGCAAAGGCAATGTTTTAAACTACATGTTGCAATTTTTTATTTTATTTTTTTAAGAAAAACAGCAAGGCAACATTTTCATGATACTCGGAAAGACTGGTATATGAGAGCGTAAACCTTACAAATCAGTTCTTTGGTGGAGAATAAAACCTCTAATTTTACTTTTTTAATCTCAATGCAAAGCAGCATAGTTTCATATTTATTTAGCTTGGTGCTTTCTTTCTAGTTAAAACATTTATTAACCAGAGAGACCTCAGTGACATGTAAATTTCATTTACTATACCTGTAGATTAAAATACATCTGTTTCAGCCATCATTCAGGAAAGAAATAATTTCAATAGTTCATTGTATTAAAAAAAGATTTATGTCAGCATTCAGTTATGACAAGAGAAGGTTTGCACACGATACTAAGAGGCAGCTTTTTTACTTTCAGAATTTTATTCAAATTGAACAGAACTGTGTCCTAAAATATATGAGGGAAGCCAAGTGACTTTGCCTTCTGGTAGGTGGTGACTGATATTAATTCACTAAAACAGCAGGTAAAGTATTCTTTGTTAAGCTTAATCTGTGAGGTGTTGGTATTTGTGTTAAACTATAATTAAAACAATAGGACTCTATTCCAGCAGACTTCTCTCCTGTGTTAAGGCAAAATATTCAGGGATGCATTTTTTAACCTGGCACTTAATAAATGTTCTTTGCTTCTAATTATATGCAGTGTCGTTTAAAAGCAAGCGATGTTTATATAAAAATGTCCAGAAGAGGCAAATCTATAGAAACGGAAAGTCGATTAGTGGTTCCCCGGGGCTAAGGTGGGGACAATTGAGGAGTAAAAAGAGTGACTGCTAATGAATACAAGTTTCTTTTGGGGGGCGTTGGAAATGTCCTGAAACTGATTGTGGTGATGGGTCGCGCAACTCTGTGAATGTACTTAAAATATTGAGTTGTACACTTGAACGGGTGAATTGTGTGGTAGGTGAATGATATCTCAAAACTAGTGTATTACAAAAAAATAAAAGAACCTAACCCCATGCCCTGGTCCCTGAAAAAAATTAAGTCTTGCTGGATTGGGGGACAGATCTGTAAACACATCATTAGAATGACGATGTGATTTTATTTTTAATTCTTTCTTAAAGAGCTCTCTGCCTGGAAGAATCCTCACAGGAGAGATGGTCTGAAGCAAGTCTTGATCAGGAGGAGTCTTCTTAACTGAAAGACCAGTAAATGCAAAGAGGGGAGGGCAACGAGGCAGGAGAGAGCATTCGGTTTCTGGGAAGATAGAATATTTTAACTCCAAAACTCAAGGAGTCAGAACCTGGGGAGGTGCAGGGCTTGTCCAAAAGATGTGTGAGAAGGCATTGCCTGCATGTTCATATCTTTGCTTAAAGTTATCAAGGGGAGCAAGGGAGAGAATGAACATTCATAACCGTTGTCTGTTAACGAAGAGGTAGCCAACTGTAATTAGGTGCTGATTTTCTTTACTATCTTGATCTAATTGCCTTTTCTATACGGGAGAATTGGTAGTCTTTGCCTATGTTTATGCTCAGGTATTTTAAGAGTCCTATTTTCCTTCCCATGGATTATTAATAGTTAATGGGAAGACTGTCAAGTTGTTTCTCTTTCTTTCTCCTGACAGATGGACGGCTTGACTTCACCCGTGGGGAAGATGGCCACTTGAGTCCCAAGACCAGACATGGGGCACCTCCGTCCTCTTTATAAATGCGTATTTTCATCCCCTCCAGACACAAGCAGCCTACTAAGCACGAGCCTAACAAACCCCAACTATTGCAGGATAGAAAACGCTACTTGGGCTTTGAAAATCAACTTGAAGGGAGAAACAAACTCTGAGGAGAAATGTCCTCTGTGACAGCAAAACGGAAATGACTGTGATGGCCCTGGCTGGTGGAGCTCCGTTGCTGGAGCGTGGTCCTGTGCGCCGGAAAGTCACCGGGGCCATGCCCAGGTTTCAGGCTCCATCTCGGGTCCAGGGGTGTGTGGGAGGCAACTGATGGATGTTTCTCTCTCTCTCTCTCTCTCTCTCTCTCCTTCCCTTCCTTTCTCTCTAAAATCAATGAAAACATATGAGAAAATAAAAAATAATAATAAAACGAAATGACTCTGGTAATCTATCAAAAAGAACTTTAATGCCCAGATTGGAAAAGGCGTATTACATGCCGACCCGGTCAGTGTTGATCGTGACACATGCCTGACTCTTCTCGGTTCCTGGAGCTGGAGGCCTAGAAGCAGAGCCACCCCTGCCTCCAGAGCCGTGAGGGTAAGACTCTTTCCGCTTTCCGTCTCCTCATGCTCTGTCTCTCGACGCTGGGAACAATGAAATGACACGCATGGGAACAGAAACTTACATGCAGGCCAAGGCTTCTCACCAGCCAGTCCTGCGGGAAGTGCGTGCATGCACGAACCCTAAGCGTCACTTCGTGAAAGTCTTGGTCGTGTGCTACTTTTATCAGGCATCGTCTCATCCGTCCTTCAGCAACCCAACAAGGTGGGCATAACCATTACCAACCCAAAGACACCCGTGAGGAAAATGAGCCTGCGCTGGGCTAAGGAGCTTGCTCGCTCGGGATCAGGTATTATCAAGCTGGCAGATCCTGGACTGATGCCCAGATGTCTGAAGCCCACGCCCACCTGTCAGCCACTTCGCTGTCCTGCTCATTACCCAGAAGGCCCAGGCTTCGTGTCAGCACAAGCAGAGGGCAACTGCGGGATGGGCGAGCCCCCGAAGGAACTGAGAAGCAGGGAAGCTGGGATACTCAAGGCCATGTGGTGACTTAAGAGGGAACTAGCTAACTGACACTCCCCGCATGGCTCCTACATGACGCCGTCATTCATGCCCATCTCCAAACGTTCCGGGCTGGAAAAACAGAAATTGCCTTGCCTGCTGTGGTTAAAAATTGGCATTGCTTCTCCATTGCTGTACCTTTTTTTTCCCCCTCTCATTCTTTTCTTTTTTCAATTAATATCACCATCCCACAAATATTTATGGAGGCCCTACTATACGCCAAATCCTCTTCTAGGCAGTAAGGATACAAGGATAAAAGGTTCTCGTGGAGTTAGATCATTCACAAACAAACAAGAGAATGTGTATCTCATCCTCTTAGCTGCCCCAGGGTCACAAGTCACTATAAAAAAAAATGTCATGAATTCTTGGAAGGTCTGCTATCCAAAGGCCTGAGCTTTATCAAGGAAATGAACTTTTCAAAAAAGCTAGAGTGAAAATATAAAAGCTATGCTAAGGAATCTTTGTTGACCATTGCATAACAGGCCTGTGAGGCTAGAGCTACCTTTAGCCACTGTAAGTCTATGTGCTTTTAGCAGAAGCGTTAGTTCTGCTAAAAGCACATACAGTTCTGCTGTTCCCATACATGCACACAGACTCAAATCGCCACCATCTTTGAGAGAATCAAACACATTATTAAGGCTTCATCTCTTTTTGCTTTTCCTTTTAAATCAGTTAGCGTATTGATATCAAGTGGAAGACAATTCATTTACAGTTTTCCCATCATTAGAGCATTTAAATGAACCAGTCTTCTAAGAATTGAGAGGTACTAAACAGATGTAACTCAATCTCCAAAAAATTTACTTCTTAAAGAAAAAATTATCCCAAGCTTGAAACAGATGGTGTCAATATTTTGTTAAGTGATATCTGACCAACTCTGAGGAAATTTTAATAAGTATAGACACACAGAAAAAGTTTGTGTAAGCTCTTTTCCAAAAAAAAAATTTAATAGAGAAGTCTATGAATTATGAGAAAGACATGATTTGTCTTCTTTTTTATGTGGTGGTCATAAAAAGAACACTTTTTAAAATGTATAAACAAAGGAATCGGATGATCTGTTCCACTTTGCCAGGAAAGTTTAAAGAAAATGGCAATCCACTTACTTTAAAACTAGATTTGCTAAAACTCAGAGCCCATAAGAGTATGAGGCTGAGAAATCTTTTCATGGTTACTCTCTCGTGCTTTCCCCCGTTTCATTTTTAAATAAAGCTAAACTTCAGTGGAAAACTGCAACTAAGAAAAGATGCTACCAACTCTTTTTTATTCTTTCTTTTTTTACACAGCAAGATCAACACCTCAAAAAACAGGAGCATGTTGTAGAATGAACAAGGACCTACTTACAGAACTGGCCTCATGTAATAAAAGAGCAAATTCAATGAAATAAGGTTATTAACTTACTAATAGTTCAGCAAAAGATTAAAGAGTTGCTTTTGAAATTTTACAAATCAATTACCTTCAGTTAAATTTTAAACCGGGTTTTATAGTAAAAAATGAATTTTTTTTTTTTTTGTAGAAAGAGATCGAAATCCAGCTATTCGTGTTTGGAACCAATTAAGTTCCATTTTGAAGGCACAAGAGAGATTCTTGCTTTTCTAAACCTAAAGGTGCTTCATTAAATGATACTCGAGGCAGCTTCTTCCTATTTTCAATAAGTTACATTTGCTAAAAGCCGTTATGAGAAGACATTCACGATAAGAAGACATGTATCTCAACTGAAGGGTCATTTTGCTGAACAGATCTGAGAAAAAAAAATCCAAATATCTAAACTAAAGTTGTATGCTTTTGCTTCTATAAATGTAAATGTCTCTGAACTAAGTTCTTGGTGGAATTTTACTTAGATGATGACACAATTAATTTACTTAGATGATGACACAATTAATTCTGAAGAAATCGCCTGAAATATCTGCAACTACCCTTACCCATAGGCATTTTGTTTGGGTGGCAAAAATAGAGGGTCATTTCCCCCTTATTAAGTCAAGTTTTGAAACAACAGTGGACAAGTTACTGAACTTCTTTTTTGTGACAAGCACAGTGGTACACACCTTGCATTGCCTCCTTTAATCCTCACGTTTTTTTCCTCATGTTTTAGGTGAAACACCCTCTGAGGCATAGTAGCAGATCACCCCAAGTTTACACAGCCAGTAATGGCAGCCCCCAGAAACAAACCAAGTCCCTGATTCCAGAGGCTGCACTGCTGTTGACCTATATTCTCATGTGAGCAAATGGAAATCACTAATTGTCTTTATTCTTGCCTTTGTCAAACAGATCAAATATGAGCCCTCTGTTTATCAAAAAAAACTCATGCCCTAGCTGGTTTGGCTCAATGGATAGAGTGCTGGCCTGCAGACTGAAGGGTCCCGGGTTTGATTCCAGTCAAGGGTACATGCCTGAATTGCGGGCTCGATCCCCAGTAGGGGGCATGCAGGAGGCAGCTGATCAATGATTCTCATCATTGATGTTTCTATCTCTCTTTCCCTCTCCCTTCCTTCCTTTCTGAAATCAATTATATATATATATATATATATATATATATATATATATATATATATATATATAATGTATTTTTTTAAAATCACCATAGACATTCTTACAATTTAGGAAGGGTAGTTAAAATTTATGACCACCTTCACCAAAGCAACTGATGAAAATGTGAGCCAAGGAAATATAGAATTTGCTTCTTAAAACATCATTTTGTTAGAAAAGATGAAAAAGAACAAAGGCTATTAATTTTAAAAGTGGGGGTAATTTTTAAACCACAATGATAGTTCTTAATTTCTCTTTTTCCTAGCTTTGGGCAAATGCAGTCTACTGTGGTGATATTTGGGGTTTGTGCTTTAGAAATTTCCATGGACACATTAGCTTCGATGGTTTCATTACCCACCCTCATTATTAAGTAGCATTCAATTAACTGAGTGTTGTAATGCCAAGAAGCATAAAAGAGACAAAATCTCAGTGAGATCTAAGGGTGAAATGGCATTTTTATATTGCTATAAAGATTACTTAACTCTAGTGCAGTACTAATGATCATTTCTGTGACTAAAAACATCCCTTTATGATTAAATATGTAAACTCTCATCATTTCAAACCCAATAAAGACTTTAAAACATTTTTCATGCATCTTGTATTTCCAGCATTTTCCCCTCATTTGCCCACATAAGAATCGACTCTAACAATTAAAGTAACTATTTTCCACGACATCTGAAATGGTGTATCCCTTAGGAGTGTTCAGGTATATGTACATACATATACACAATACAAGTAAATACATGTGGAAACTGGTAACATGAGGAGGAGAAAAAAATCGTGTTCTATGTAAATGTTGATTTATGTTCTTCATGTTCCTCCTGTAAAAGGCATCATTTCTCATACTGAGTATTTCTCATACTCAGTAGTCAAGTACTTCCAAATTGGATATTTGGAAATTAGAATATACAGTAAAAATCATCCTTGAATGTTAATTACAGTTTTGTTTGTATTATCACTAAAATTGGTAGGGGAAAACTGCTGTTCAACAATAAGGGATTGTTTTTAATAGAATACAAGGCAGTCATTTAAATGTGAGGTTATATATAAATGCTTAATAATATGGGAAGATAGGAGATAGCGTTTCGTGACAATAAAAATTATATAGCAGTAACTATAAAATGACTCCTATTTTTATAAAAATTGTATGTATATGCCCATAGACCTTTGATTGAAGGCTATACAGAAAGGTATTAACAGAGTTTATGTCTTGGTGGTGGGATCACACATGGTTTCTAATTTTTTTCTCTTGAAGTACGTGTTTGCTAAAATATTTCTCTCTGATGAACACGGTTTACTTCTGTTTAAGAAAAAGCAAGGAAAAAAACACATGAGCAAACCAAACTACCCTCCTTGATGAAATAATCATTTCCAGTCTGAAATGTGAGACACTTCTTGGATAATGTCCCATGAAAATTGGTTCAGTTAGACCCCAATGATTAGCCTCTTCTTTGGCCACACCCAGACCCTGGAGCCCAAGTCCCCAGTGGGAATGGCAGAGACCTAGACGGACAAACTGCGCACAGCATTTGCCTCCCTGGCTGCTCTGTGGGTGGAAACTTGGCAGGGGCAGGTCAAAGCGGTTAGAGTTCAAGTCCATATTGCGCTCTATGACAGTATGGCCCTGAAGAAGCGGAAAAGCAGGGCATGAAAGGGGAGGCTGAGAAGGGCTCTGCTTGGGGCTGACTCCTGCAGGTTCGCAAGTGCTGTCGGTTGAACGCGGGGTCCTGCAGGGCCTTCACCTGAGTCACCAGCGTCATCTCCTCCCGCATGATACCTCACGGTTCACTTTCCCCCTTTACCTTCTTTCCTTCCCCTCCAACGGAGCTCATCTGGAGGTAAGAGTGTGTGTACCTGGAAAGGGGATTTAGTTTCAGTTCTCCTGGGCACCTTGGGAACAGAGAGCCTGGCACAAATCCCAAACTGCATGTTTTATTATGTGGGCTTTGTGTGTGTGTGTTTCTTATGAAATGAGTGGAGACACTCCAACTCACTTCAGATAGCAGCCGAAGAGAAATGGCCACATTGTCCGTGCCTAGGAAGTCGACACATTCCAGGCGAAACGGGCCAGCTCCCCGGTCGGCTTGAAAACTTAGAGCGAAGGCAAGCCCTTGTCTTCAGCAAACTGAGGATCTCCCTCCTCCCTGGCGGGCCTGGCTTGACAAATAAAAAGAGAACGCAAAGGCTTGCACCTCCTACTTCTAGATTTCTCTATAAGGTCAAATGGTGTTTCAATACAGCAATCACTTTGGCATTTCACCCAGCACAAAGGACAAAAAAAAAAAAAAAAAAGCATTAACTTGGCTCTGGTTTTATCCATAAAGACACTGAAACTGCTTATGCTATGGAAATAGGACAGTTGGGTTCACTTGTTGGCGCCGGGGGGATTCTAGTGAGGATTTCCTCTTGTAATCAGCTATCAGGTATAAAGGCAGTCTCCACAACCAGCCACACCCTGTGGGGGCCAATGTGAATAAACACTGGTAGCTGCTGCCAGGAATCAACTCCAGATTAGCAGCATGCCGCCTGCCTGCCAGGGGGGCATCCACCTCCCTGGAACTGCAGATGAGACATTAATTAAGCTAATACATTAAAAACGAAATCCGTGGTACTCCAAATTACCGCCCCCAAAAAGTTCCGCAAAAAAAAAAAAAAAAAAAAAAAAGCTTGAAATGCCAAAATTGTAAACTTGCATTATATGTGTGTTCAGATCCCTGGTGAAACTGATGCAAAGAAAGAGAACCTTAGATAAAGCAAGGGATGCCTGACTCAAGATCCCCATCTAGTGACGTTTTGCTGAATAGCAGGTTGTTTGTGTTTCTGAACAGGCCTGTTGAAGTCTAATGCATTAGGCATTTACAGGGCTCGTTGCTCAAAAGTGAGATGCCTCCTTTCATTACGCTTTTTCTTTTTTTAAAGTAACCTCAGAAACAATTTACCCGCTTTCCACAAGTATGCTGACTCACCTTTGAGCCTGATTCACCTGTCTTTGACAGAATCTATTTCGATAGGATCTATTTCCCAGGATTCATCATTTATTCCCTAACTCTTGTGGCCCCTGATTAAAGAGTTCAGACACTCTTGACATGCGTTTAAGTCATTTAAGTGAAACTGAACAGTTGATGTCAGTGCACGGACAAAACCAACCAATGGTAGTAGAAGTCAAAATCGCTGTCCTTTGCAGGTGGGGACAAGGGAGGTGGGTGAGTGTGTAATTTACCAGGAATGGGCACAAGGAAATGTCCCAAGTGCCAGAAAGTTCTATATCTTAATCTGGATGGTGATCATTACATAGGTGTGTACGCGTGTAAAATACTCAACTGTATTTAATGTACTTAATTCATGCTACACTTTCCTGTATGCGTGATACATCTCAGTAATAAGTGTTTCAAATGGCTCCATAACTGTTGTCTGACTCCAACCCTGAGAGGGAACAGCCATAGGATAACATTTTTGTAGCCTGGTAAGAGCCGCGAACCCCACAGATTTTTTAGGGATACTCAGGAACTTAGATAAGAAGTTGGATATCTATCCACCCTCAATAACATTAACTAAAGGACTGGAACTCTTATCGTTTCTATAATTTGAAAATTTCACAGCCACCCCTTAGCCATGATTTGAAACCCACAAAAAGGGGGGTGGGCGGGGGAGACTTGTAGTCATTGCCATTTTTTGTGGGGGCAGGGCCTGCTTTCTGGGGGGAGCTGTGAGAAGGCCCCGGACCGTCACTGGCTGGGGCAAAGGGCCGAACAAAGGCACGCGCGACATGGGACAGGTGGTAGATTTGTAACCCGGCCACCACAGCCACATCCTGCCGGACCCTCTTCAGAACGCGTGCTTCTGTCATTTGTAGGACCTGGGGTGTTAGGGCTGGGAGGAAGCTGCACTCTCTGCGCCTTCCCAGACCAATCCCGGGGACAGTCACACAACTGGTGACTGGTCACTCACGGCTGGACCTCCACCCAGTCTTCTTGGCTTCTGGTCTTCCCGATCTCTAGCACCCTGAAAGCATTATAAGGAGAACATAGTCCAAGGCCTTTCAAAAGTCTTTACAACTGCTTTCGGAGATCGTATCTGCAAATGTCCCATCATCATTTTCCTTCTCAGTTTCTTTTTAGATTCCTCTGTCGTTCCTTCCTTCTTTTCTTTCCTTTTTTCCTCTTTTGTAAACTGACACTTCTGCATACATGAGAGCACGTATAAAGTAACTGGACCTTAAGGATGTTCCCTTTCCCCCCGCCTTTAGTTCCCTTCTTTCTTTCCTATTTTTAGCCCCAACCCTCAAACTAATTGGTAACATGCCCTATCCCTACCCCAATTAATCTACTGCTAATACTACTTGGGTTGCTAGAAATGCATTCATGAATATGTATGAATTGTACGCATAAATTTGTGTGCTGGTGGATCACATGGATTCTGTATCTTCTGCAAGGAACTCTGTTATGCTTTGTAATATTCAGCAGGATTTATAAGAAATATTGATGAGCCTGGCCAGCATGGCTCAGTGGTTGAGCATCGACCTATGACCCAGGAGGTCATGGTTCAATTCCTGGTCAGGGCACATGCCTGGGTTGCAGGCTCCATCCCTGGTGTAGGGTGTGCAGGAGGCGGCTGATCAATGATTCTCTCTCATCACTGATGTTTCTCTCTCTCCCTCTCCCTTCCTCTCTGAAATCAATAAAAAATAGTTTTGAAAAAAGAAACATTGATGAAAATACTGTATACTAGTAAACTGGAAGTGATGTCCACGTTGACATGACAAAGGTTCTGCAGTGTCATCTATCCTCACAACCCCTTCTCCCTCCTTCCTAGCCACCACCCAGGAGCTCCCAGGAGGATCACGGCCAAGGACCCACATCCCAGCGGGCAGTGTGAGGGGGCAGGGCTTCGGCAAGCCCAGCAAAGCGCTGCAGGCCTGGCTCCGGTATGGGATGCTCTCTCAGGCTTGGCTATTTGGAGACTGTATCTTCCACGAAGCCAGTGAAGCATCAAAGACTTAAAGAGCTTTTCTCTCTGGAAGCCTGGGAAGACCAGAGGGTGAGGGGACCAACTGCTCCTGAGCAAAAGCTCTAAAGGCAGGGACTCCTCATATTGTCTACCTTTCCTTCAGGTTCTCTCCTGGGCTCAGAAGGGATAAGAGCACAAACACAAGTTTAGGGTCTGGATCTAGGGATAAGAGTCCTGTTTTTAGTATACACTGAGTGGCCAGATTATTATGATCTCTGAACACATAATAATCTGGCCACTCAGTGTATGTCCTATAAAATTAAAGGCTAATATGCAAACTGTCCCCTCGACCAGGAGTTCGACCAGCAGGCAGGCCGGCCAACCGCCCATGTCCCTCCCTCTGGCCAGGCTGGCTGGACCCCAGCCATGCACGAATTCATGCACTGGGCCTCTAATACACACACACACATACTGAGTGGCCAGATTATTGTGCATTCAGAGATCATAATAATCTGGCCACTCAGTGTAAGCCATAGAAGACTAATCAGGAAAATAATAATAACAAAAGCATAAGTACTTTTATAGCAAGCAGGGCCTCTGTGCCAGGTATGGTAGTAAGTGCTTTACAATCATTTTCTTATTTAATCCTCACCTTAGGAGGTAAGTGCTATGTTCCCTATGGATCAGAAAACTGAGAGTTTCGGTGGATTTTTCTAACTTGTCTGAGATTAGAAAGGTAGGAAATTATGGGACCTGGATTTAAACCTGGGTCATCTGACCTCTAGTATTTTCAATCCCGCTCACCAGAACCAGGGGCCCGGCATAAAGGGCCCTGAGCTATCCTCTCCTAATAGCTCCCTCAAGAGCTTACCGGTGTGGTCATACTATGAGAGGCAGCAGTATCACCTTCAAATACAGAGGGAACACAGATTTCTTACAGTTTTGCCCATTGGCCAGTTGGAGGGAAGACACACTAACCAAGAGGTAGGGAAGGAACAGTTTAAGGACTTACAAAGCCAAACCTCACATCATGTAAGATTGCTACAGAATATTGAACTGCAGCCCGGCCGATGAGTAAGACAGACATCAGTCCAAGGTGAGGATGTATGTAACAATAACTTAGCCAAGAGTCACTAAAACTGACCACATGCAAGTGCTTGTATGTCTGATCATGTTCAATACTCACAAGAATGCATTGCGGTGATGTGGTTGTCCATCGGAGGGAATGGTGTTGATGCCCTGCCTGCATCCCCTTAGCACTCACCGTGACCACATGGGTCAACATCGACCTGCAAGAGCCAGGAGAAGGCTGCCGGTGCCCGGGCAGGCCAGCCTGGTACAGAGGTCACCGCCCTGGGAGTACCCCTCAATGGTACAGAACAGTACTTGTCAAATAAGTGCTTCTCGAGTATCCAATACTTGGTAAGTCAATCGCATCCTTGTCTCCTGGATGGGTTCACTCTGAGGCATGTCCTACACATGCCAGGATCAGAGGGTCCCAGGGGGATCCAGTCTCAATTGCTCACACTGGGGCCTGCTCAGGGACACGGCTTCCTTTTTCTCCTCCTCTCACTTTCCCATTACCTGGGCTTTCTAGGATCCCAAATATTTGCACTCACATTTTTTGTCTCAGGGTCTACTCCGTGGGGATCCACTCAAGACATCCATTTAAAAAATAAAGCAACGGGGACTTACCAACTGGCCTAAATCACACCACCGGTGAATAAGACCAGATTGCAACCCACACTAACCTCTTAATCTCTATACTAATGTCACCCCAAACACAGCACATACCGGTGGGATGATTTTAGGTTGTACAGGGATGGACTGCTTTGTTTTTATTTTAATGTGTATGAAAGGTAATAGACAGCAGTATTTTATGTTCTGCTATGAAAAACAAAACAAAACAGCTATGACCTAATGTTTTTTTATCACTTAATATTTTTATTTTATTCTTACTGAAAGACTCTTTTCGGCTTCTTTGGACTTAGGGTTTGAAAATAAATTACACTCAACCATACATAAAAAAAAACACATAAGCACATTTAATAGGCTAAAGTATTCCTTAAATTTCTTTACAATCCGGTGTTGAATTCTTCTGAGTCCCCTTTAAACTCAATGTCCACCACGTGCATGATGTGCCACAGGATATCATCTGCCATGTCCTGGACAGCACAGGTGAAGCTGTGTTTCTTGCTTGGTGCTTGCTCTCCTGTGGCTTCTTGTCGACGCCACTGACATCCATTTTCCAAGTTTTTATCTGGTGCCTTCTTCTTCTCGCCAGAAGGTGGCAGGCAAGACAACCAGGTCCCGACTGCTGCCTGGTCGTAGGCATCCTTGTAAAGCACATCATGACCTCAGACAGGCTCACAACGTGTGGAAACCTGTATCACACCAGAGCTAATGAAATAAGGCACACACGTGGCTCGTCAAATCTCCGGGACACGGATATTATTACTTGAGAGGAGGCTAGCATAGTTTGGAAATTTTTTAACTATGCACAATGTAAAGGGGAATGTTTTAATCAAACATTGCACGGGCAGAAGGATAGGGCAAACATTGTGAAGACAGTAACTGAACTTTGAGAAACGCAGCGTTATCCCATGCCACCAGCAGAGGTCTCCGTAACAGGAACGACCCCAGCATGTGCACTGTTGCCACGCTCTCATGATACCACCCCCTGGACCCCATTCCAAAGCCTCCCAACAATCACACCTGCACCATGAAAGGGAGCTTTCCACTACGACGTGAAAAGTGTTTAAAATTGGGGGAGGGGTAGAAGACTATCCCCCAAATAAATCAATAAACAGGATCGGAACAATTCAATTGACCACATCAGGTTCCAGTTCAAATTAGGATTGAGGTCTGTGAATAAGGAACAAGTTCTAGCAGCGTGTATTTAAAGCCAAGTTCACACTTCTTTTCAGTCAGACTTTTTTTTTTTTTTTTAATGTAACTGCAGACTCTTTTATTGGTGGTAAGATACAGGACCTGGAAGCAGAACTGTATACCATGCTTGCCAGCAACATACATAGACTCAGGACTTTCACAGGACAGAGGGACTCAGACTAATAAATAGTTACACTCATTATCCTTAATAATCAAACTCAAACAGAATCCCGGGTAAATGGATTTTCTCATAGTTGTCCCTTTAAGACTTTAACTCACATTCAGTAACTCTAAGACATATGTTCAAGTTGAAATCTGAACTGCGCAACCACGAACATGCATGATTATTTAAATCCACGCGATGCTTGGAGGAAGGAAGGGACCGTGAAAATGAATGACTTGTGAGCGTGTTCCATCGGCCAAGTATGTTAAGGTCCACTACCTGGAGCTAATGAAAGGAAACTAAAGGACGGAAAAGAGAGAGACCAGGTGTCATGTCTTCCTCAGATTGAAGGTAAACTTTTCCAGGCTCCTGGGTAAAATAGACACTTAGTGTTTCTTCTCAATGGAAAGCATTCAGGTGGGTTTGTAGGGATTTCTTCCCAGATCCTCCAGCTGATGATGAGCGGCACAGAAGGCCTAAGATGGTTTGATTATATGATTTAGTAGTAAATTTTTTTCTCTACCTACCTCAAAAGCTAAAAGTGAGGCATTTCCCCTTGCTTCCTTCTCTTCCCTTCCTTTTGCAGGATGCACCTTTTTCCCTACCCTGTCCACTGTCAATAAATATTCAGCCATTCAAATTGTTAAACAAAAAAATGACAATACAGGGAACCATTGGAACAGAACGATTCAATTATCTGGATAAATTCCAAACCTTTTTCAAAACTACCCATGTCCTCCCATGCTGATCACTGGAGGCCAGAGGTCCAGGCGCCCTGCCATCTCTAACCAGCACAGAAGATTGTCGCTCTCAGGACGGAGTACCCAGGTTGCTCTTTGCCTCTCCTTCCTGGGGTACCAAGCCCCAGGTTTTCCTTTGTAGATTCACCTTCCTGAGTCTTCTCCGTCCATGCAATTCCAGAGGAGATGAACCTCCATCTCTCCTTTACTGGGCACTATTGCCCAGGCCCCTTTAACCAAGCCAGTGTCCCCATCCCCTAGCTGCTAACAGTTCTCATTGTTAGTTGCTGAGGTCACACCCATAGTTAAGTAGTTTAAATAGCTTGCCTGATGTGATTATGCTCTTATTTGTTGTATTCTCACTCTTTTGATCAAATCTTATAAATCTCTTAGAAAAGAGGTTGTGTCTAATTTTTCTGGAACTCCTAGGCAGTGTCCACACCTCTATCTTGCTTGTTATAGGCATGCAATCAAAAATGAACCAAACTACAAAGGGCCCATTGTTACCACTGGCTTTACCAGGTCACATTTTGGAAATTAACTACGCAAAAGTACTATTGTAGAGCACACTAACTCATCAGATTCTCATAAGAACTTAGGTGGGTCAAAACACAGCCGCAGATTCTGAACTTGAAACCATGTTTTCAGAATGTTTGTCATTTAGACAATCAGTCCAAAAATATTTATTGAGCACCTACTATGTGCTCACACTCTTCTAGGCTTTGGGAAACATGATAGATAGACAGATAGATAGATAGATAGATAGATAGATAGATAGATGATAGATAGATAGATCTCCTCATAGTGGAAGAACAGACATAAAATAATTAAGTAATCACCAAGGCACTAATTGCTGAAAAAAATTCAGGGATCCATGGTAACATGTACAAGGAGGCTTTTATTTGTTTTGTGTTTTTTTTTTATTATTTTCTAAAATAATTTTTTATTGTTGAAAGTATTACATAGGTCCCCTTTTCCTCCCCCATTGACCTCCCTCCAGCCTGCCCACCCCCCCCCCCCATTCCAGACCTTCACCACCCTATAGTCTGTGTCCATGGGTTATGCATATATGCATACTAGGTCTTCGGTTGATTACCTCTCACCCACCGACCCTCCTCCACCTTCCCTCTGAGATTCCCCACTCTGTTCCATGCTTCCATGTCTCTGGATCCACTTCGTTCATCAGTTTATTTTGTTACTTAGATTCCATGTATGAGTGAGATTATGTGCTACTTGTCTTTCTCTGACTGACCTATTTCACTTAGCATCATACTCTCCAGGTCCCTCCATGCTGTCTCAAAGGGTAAGAGATTCTTCTTTTTTACTGTTGCATAGTATTCCATTGTGTAGATGTACCACAGCTTTTTTATCCACTCATCTACTGATGGGCACTTGGGCTGCTTCCAGATCTTAGCTGTTGTAAATTGTGCTGCTAGAACATAAGGGTGCCTATATTCTTTCTGATTGGAGTTTGGGGTTTCTCACGATATATTCCTAGAAGTGGGATCACTGGGTCAATGGTAGCTCCATGGTTATTATTTATTTATTTATTTATTTATTTATTTATTTATTTTGCTGCAAAAATCTTTCTTGTTTCATTTGGTCCCATGCATGGCAGACAGCTCCAGGGTGGTTAAAAGAATGGCTAGTAGTTTCGGGAAGAGGCTCAGGTAAAAGCCAGGCCCCAGGGGGTGCAGAGAGGCCCCTCAAAAGGCCTCTGGGCTCCACGGGCTCCCAGTCGTGCTGGAGGGGGAGCCTTTCCGAGACCCTCGCCCAGCCCAGCCTGGGCCGCAGCCTGCGGAGGGGTCAGGTGTGGCCCCTCTTCTGGATGAGCGGCACCTCCTCGCCCCGGAAGTGGTTCTGCAGGGAGTCAGGGAGCTGGGGGCCTGCGGGGAGACCCAGGGCCTGCAGCTCCCCGAGGGCCGGGGTCAGGCTCCTCTCCCAGGCCCGGCGGCCGCCATGGCCCTGCGTGCGGCCCCCTCGCCCGGGGAGGCCTCGGCTCGTCCTGGGAGAGGGCGGCCCGCGCTGGGGTCGCGTCCTGAAGAGGCTCCGCGCCCTCGGCTGCTTCTCCGCCAACTCGGCAGCAGCCCGCGCCCTCGGGAGCCGCACGTCGCGGGGGAAGCGAAGCCGGAGAGAGGTAGGTGCGGGCCGCCGAGGCCGCTGCCAGGCGGGGGGCGCAGCCTGCACCTCGTGGGGGAACGCTGGCGGAGGGGGGGCGCCCGGTGGCTCGGCCATAAGGAGTGAAGGCGGGGAGCCCGGGTGCGGGCTGGGCCCGCAGGTGGTGGTGAAGGTGGAGGTGGAGCGGACGCGGGAGGGGGCGGAGGCCGGGGGCAGAGCCGGGCTGCGGGGGAGGGGGGGAGGGGGGCGGGCTGCCCATATTTAATTTTCTGAGGAATCTTCATACTGTTCCCGTAATGGCTGCACAGTCTGCATTCCCGCCGGCAGTGCCCTCAAGTTCCCTTTTATTCCTCACCCTCGCCAGCACTTGTCATTTGTTGATTTGTTGATGGCAGCCATTCTGACAGGTGTGAAGTGATACCTTACTGCCATTTTCATTTGCGTCTCTTGGGTGATGAGTGACTTTGAGCATTCTTTCATCTGTCCCTTGGCCATCTGTATGTCCACTTGGGAGAAGTGTCTATTTAGGTCCTTTGCCCATTTTTTTAATTGGACTGTTTCTCAGGAGGATCTTATTTGGATTAGTGACTGTTAGCTTCCTACTTGCTCTGGACAAAATCTCCTTTTAGATGCTTCTCTCCTGTTGCCTTGGGTCCATTTTATGTCAGGGGAAGAAAGTGTGCCTGGCGAAGTGCTAGAGCTGAAGTAGTGGAGGAGCGAAATAATGGGAACAAATATTCAGCCAAAGATACATTTCTCAACTCAGCCAGGCTTACCGGGGAAGGACAAGGTCCCATATAGCCTTATTAACATAAGAATATACACTGAGTGGCCAGATTATTATGATCTCTGAACACATAATAATCTGGCCATTCGGTGTATATCATATATAATAAAAGGCTAATATGCAAATTGTCCCCTCTACCAAGAGTTCGACCAGCAGGCAGGCCGGCCAACTGCCCAGGTCTCCTCCTCATGTCCCCTCCCCGACCTATGAACTCTTGGTAGAGGGGACAATTTGCATATTAGCCTTTTATTATATATTATATACACTGAATGGCCAGATCATACACACACACACACACACACTGAGTGGCCAGAACGCATTATTATGCGTTCAGAGATCATAATAATCTGGCCACTCAGTGTACATTTTCTCTATTATCTTGTTTGCCATTGGCTTGAATTTTGATGGGGCAATTTTGGGGGCTTAAACACTTGATTGCTATTAATAACCAAAGTAATAGCACGATTGTGCTTGGGCTTCATTTATAGGCCTTTAACATGACTTCACGTATGGATTTCTCCCAATGCACTGGCTATTTTTTAAAAATATATTTTTATTGATTTTCGAGAGGAAGGGAGAGGGGTAGAGAGATAGAAACATCAATGATGAGAATCATTGATTGGCTGCATCCTGCACACCCCCCACTGGGGATTGAGCCCGCAACCCAGGCATGTACCCTTGGCCAGAATTGAACCTGGGACCCTTCAGTCCTCAGGCTGACGCTCTACCCACTGAGCCAAACAGGCTAGGGCCTGGCTATTTCTTTGGAGCTAACCTATAAGGACATCAAATCCTGGGGGAATAGTCGCAAGCAATGCAAATGGCCCCATATACTTACCTCCACCCTACAGATCCCTTGTAACACAGAGCATGCTGGCCATCAGTTACTGACACCAACTTGACAGGGAGTTTTCCTCTGCAGGCTTGTTTTATTTGAAGCTTCTGTAGTAGGAGAAAACGAAACTTGATTTTTAAAAATTTTCCTGGCTTTTTAAAAGAAAACTCTTACCTGCCTTTGTTCACTCTACCAGTGACTGCCAAATGCTTAGTGAACTTCTCCTGCAGTCCACCAGGGGCCGCTGCTCTGCAAGCAGTGACATCAGTAGAGGCTTCGCCTACATCCTCCCAATAGGAGGAAATTGCTCCTGATCTGAGACCCGCGTTCTGACACCATTTATTTCAGGATGAACCTAGAAAGAGCACAGGCTTTGACAGCAAATGCATCTCATTTTGAATCCTGTATCCCCCGGTTATTATTTGTAAGACCTTGGGATCCTTTCTTAAAGTATTCTCTTAGTTTTTTTTTTTTTCAATTACAGTTTACATTCAGTATTATTTTGTGTTAATTTCAAGAGTACAGCATAGTGCTTAGACAATCAATATACTTTGAAATGGGGATAATTGCCTTGCTTCATAGGAGGTTTTGATGAAATAGGAGCTAAGAACTCTTGTATCACCTGTGCTCAGTGTAGATGCATTTCAGTTTTACGAGTCTACGCTAATTCATACATGGGTCTAGCGTTCTTCCAAGGCCCCACATTAAATACCGGTCTCTGTACAAAGTCGTTTCTGATACCGTCCCCCTTGGTATGCCTTTTTGTCTCTTTAATCTTCCATAATATTGAGTTGATACCTCTTACGTTTATTTCATTCTGCCGCCTTACACAACAGCCACAGAGTGTCTTTCACAGTGTTTCCTTACGCACAATGTTAGTGCCTTAAGGTAAGAACACGGCCTTACTCATGCTGAGTGCCTGGCACTGTAGTTAGGGCTGCCTCATGGCACAACCCCAGGGCGGCATTCACGTTATTGTGTATGGGAACTGCCTCCTAGATTTCTGTACTGTGCAGACCTGCCTGCAGTGATGTTTTGTGCATAGTGGATGCTTAACCAGGTTAAATGAACCTCTATGGTCTTCATATTACTGACCTGTAGATCAGGGGTTCCTAGCCATTAAACCCCCTTTTTTTTTAATGTACATTATACAACACAGATCAAAATGGAGAAATCCTAGTGGAAGGGAGAGAGGCAATAAGATAAATTCTGACCTTCTCAGCACCCTGCAAACCCACCCCCTCAACAAGTCCTTGATGCGTCTCTGAGGAGCCCTGGGACTAGGTGACCTCTGTACTAACAGGTAGGGCTGGCAGTCCCTCCCTACCTCCTTAGTGCCTGTCGGGTGGTTCCAGCAGTGACGTCACGTGGCTCTTGGCAGCTCAAACACCTGAGATGAGTGGGCTTTGTATGAACATGGTCCTCCTCTTCATCGTGAATGGGCATGGAGAATGTGAAGTGAGAAACAGAAAACAGCTCAAGAAATGATAACATACCTTATGTATAACATCAGTCAAAATGCGACTTGACATTTGCCAAAAAATAAAATTGCAAGCAGGTGCAAAGGACACGCAGAGAAAAATCTTTGCTCTTCCAACCTCAAAAGGCCATGCTGCCGGCGGTGGGATGTAGGTGGGCTGCTGTTCCCGCTGAGCCTAATGCGGGCTGTAATATAACAGTTGGGTCTGGCTGCACAGCGTGACAAATCCAGAACCTCGTAGCTTATCCGAAGAGGGGTTTTATTTTTCTCACGTAACCACAAGTCAGGCGTAAATGGGATAGGGCTGTTGTGTTGGCTCCATGATGCCATTAGGAGCAAGAACTTTCTACCCAGCCACCCTTGATATATGCCTTTGTCTCCATCCCTGTAATCGAAGGCCACAGTGTTGGCATCATGTCAGTGTTCAGCGTAAGAAGAATCAAGGCCGTTCCCTCAGTGCCTTTTACCAAGAGGGCAAAGGTGTTCTCAGGAGCTCCTCGAATACCTCCCGCTGGTGTTGTCTTCAGAATCCGCGGCACGTTCCTCCTAATATTCTCGCTGACAGCATCTCATCACTTACCAGTCCACGCGGCCGTCTGTTATTGAGCAACTACTATGAGTCAGGCACGCCGATGGCCACTTTACCTGCGTTATCTCATAGCTCCCCCTTTCATTACTTCAATAATTATTTCTTGAATGCCTACCTGTAAAAGTAGCACAACATAGCCTAATGCTAGAGAGCACGTTCATTTATGACCGGGATTTACATTTCCGAAGACTTTCACCCTGAGAGATAGGTCCTGAATGAATCATAGGGTCTTTCCAAAAGTTTTCCATCCTAAGATATCACACACACACAGGCCAGGAGCATTCTATTAAGAAGGAGGAGTTGTTCTTCAGACTATTTTTAATCAAAGGCAGAACTTTCTGTGTACCAAAGCTGATCTAAAATGTATCAAATCAGAATTGTCGAGTAGCATGTATAGTAGTTCCTCAATGCCACTTAGTTGTAACACTGATGAAAAAAATATATGTTCCCAGCAGGGGCCACTGTCTGTGTGGAGTTTGCACAGTGTCCCCAGGTCTGCATGTGAGGCAAACTGGCGTGTCTACAATGCCCCATACTGAGTGAGTGCGGGTGTGGGTGTGAGTGGCCACCCTGTCCCGGGTGGGTGCCCGCCTTGCACCCTGAGCTGCAGGGAGAAGTTCCGGCCACTCGCTGAACATGATCTGGAATAAACGTGTTGGAAAATAATCTTCGCACTCGTTTTTATCCATCTTTCTTAAATGCGCGTACGGCTCACATTTATTTTAGTGTTTAATATTATAAGTGTTTGGGGACTTTCTTTAGACGTTTGGTGATGTTTTTGTGACCAAAAAAAAAAAAAAATTGCCATAGGAACTTAACTCTTGTTTATTTCAATTAGCCTATGATAGCATTGATTTTGTTAGTCTTCGTTGTTTTGCTTAAAGTCACAGTTTCCAAGGACCTATCATCGACGTTCAGTGGTGACTTACTGTAATGATTTCAACAACACGTATCTCTTTCTCTCTTTATTGTGAGAGCCAATTAATCCAAACGCTCAGCTCTCGCATATGTTTTACATTTGCAAAGAAAAAAAGAACGGAAATGTTCACTCAGAGCTCCAGTGTGTGTGTGTGTGTGTGTGTGTGTGTGTGGTTTTTCTTTGATATGTGTGCCAGGAAGTGAACAAAACAGCCAGGGACTCTGCCCCCAAGAAGCCTCTATCTGGTTCTGTACCTACAGTTCCAGCCACATGTGACTCTGTTTAGCATATAGAAAATACAATCTTCCATTCACACCTTGCATATGTCACTCCTGTTGTTTATTAGTACGTCCTAGGTCAGTGGTCGGCAAACTCATTAGTCAACAGAGCCAAATATCAACAGTACAACATTGAAATTTCTTTTGAGAGCCGAAAACCAACTTCTGCGCATGAGCCACGAAGTTTCCATCGCACTGTACGTGCACACCCGCACGTGGTATTTTGTGGAAGAGCCACACGCAAGGGGCCAGAGAGCCGCATGTGGCTCGCGAGCCGCAGTTTGCTGACCACTGTCCTAGGTAGTAATGTTAGCTGACTGCACGTCCCACTCAGACTTGACTCATCAGGTGACCCAATTTTTAGTTCGGAAAAAGCGGTCACGGTCTTGATAACAGCGGACCATGTTGAGCACAGAGTCCTCAGGCAATGTTCCCTAACAAGGGTAAGGGGCAGCGAGATTTCAGACACAGCCCCTCTCTTCAGATGTGGAAGACGAACAACAAAAAAAAAGAGGAGGCAGCTAGGTTCCTGAGGCCATTTGCCCTGCTGGTTGACCTAGTCTGTTTCTATTTCACCCACAGGACCTTCCTTTGTAAAGCTCTACTCACTGCACCTGGTCACACACCCAAGAGGGAAATACCCTCTCCTTCCTCTCACCCCTCCCCGTTCCTTCCTCCTGGCCTCATTCCTGCAGTGCTTTCTTCCACCATAGAGTTTCTGAATGTCAGTACTACAACCAAAGAATTCTTTGTTGTCGGGGACTGTCCGGTGCAGTGGAGGATGTCCCATAGCATCCCGACCTCCACCCACTAGATTTTAGGAGTGCCTTCCCAGCTGTGCTAAACGAAAATGCCTTTGCCATAACCAGATACCCCTGGGGAGGGGCAAGGTCTCCTCCAGGTGGGAACACTGGTCTACATGCGACCGAGGGGAAGCAGGAACGCACAGAGATGCTGACTTCTTAGTAGAGACAAAGGCAAACTGGCCCTCCACCGGCTACCGAGGAACAGTAAGGCAATAATGTGAAAACTAAGATTCGAGCACCCACTCTAGGCCAGGCACTCTTCCCATGCTTTACTTAAAGTGTCTCTCATTCTCATCACCTTCCTGCCAGCAGCACATTTCCCGCCCCATATGCAAAGTGAGGGAAAAAAAGTGTGTAGAGTTGCCCCTCCTTATCTGCAAGGGGTATATGCCAAGACCCCCAGTGGATGCCTCAAACCGCAGATAGTACTGAACCCTGTGTATACAGTGTTTTTTCCTATACAGTCATATGCCACATAATGCAGGCAGCAATGGATCGCATAGACCAGTGGTTCTCAACCTTTCTAATGCTGCGACCCTTTAATACAGGTCCTCATGTTGTGGTGACCCCCAACCATACAATTATTTTCGTTGCTACTTCATAACTGTAATTTTGCTACTGTTATGAATCGTAATGTAGATAGCTGTGTTTTCCGATGGACTTAGGCGACCCTGCTAGCAGTTCTCAACCTGTGGGTCGGTTCTCAACCCACAGGTTGAGACCCGCTGTTGTAGAGCCTAAGGCCATCGGAAAACACAGATATTTACATTACGACTCATTAACAGTAGCAAAATTACAGTTATGAAGTAGCAACGAAAATAATTTTATGGTTGGGGGTCACCACAACATGAGGACCTGTATTAAAGGGTCGCAGCATTAGAAAGGTTGAGAACCACTGGCATAGACGATGGTGGTATACCATGTAGCCTAGATTTGTATAGTACACTCTATGATGTTCTTATAATGACGGAATTGCCTAATGACACACTTCTCATAACATGTCCCCATCATTAAATGGTGCATGATGTATGTATATACTTGTCATGGAGTTTAATTTATAAATTAGGTAATATCGTGGATAGAAGATTTGTTTTTACCATGGATCTTTGCGACCCCAGCATATACTTTATTCTTTCCTTATTAAATCAAGAATGTTCATCTTGACATTTAAAGGAAGTACTTTACAGCCTCTTCTTGTCATATCCAAATGGCCAGCATCACTAGTCTTATGCTTTGGGTCCATTATTAAGTAAAATAAAGGTTACTTTAACACAAGCATTGTGATACCCTAGGACTCAATCTGATAACCTAGAGGGCTACTAAGTAACTAACAGGCAGAGAGCGAATGCAGCGTGGAGATGATGGACAAAGGGACGATTCAACCCAGGTGGCACAGAGCAGGACGGGCTGAGATAGCATCACACTGCCCAGAATGGTGTACAATTTAAAACTTATGAGTTGTTTATATTCTAGAATTTTCCATTTAATATTTTTGGACCACGGCTGACCACAAGAAACAAATCTCAGGAAGCAAAACCACAGGTTGTGGGTTGTGTGTGGGAGGCAGGGTGGGGGAGGGGACTACTATACAGATTTTAAATAACTTGCCCTAAACTACCTGAAAAGTGACAGATCCATTCGAAATGTGGGTGCTCGACTTCTAAATCCCATGCACCTTCAACTACAATACCGTGTGGCTCTAATCAATTGGTTCATCACTGCTCCTTGTCATCTGGTGTGCTCACCACTATTCCTACAAGCTGAGTATCTTGCCTGAGGCCACACTCATAGCAAAATCAGTGCCAGGATGCAATGCTCTTTGTACAACCCAGCTGGGAGAAGCTGTAAAAATGTAACTTGGGCTCTTGAGTTTTAAATGTCCCTGTGCACAGCACGCCTGGATATTTGGTGAGAAAAGCAGCTAAGAGAAGAAGAGCTCTGACTGAGGTCTGACAGGCCTGAAAATAATCCTATCGCTGACACTTTCTAAGTACATGAACTTGAAAAGTAAGAAAAAGTACAGGGCCCTGGCCAGTTTGGCTCAGTGGATAGAGCATCAGCCTATGGAACTGAAAGGTCATGGGTTTGATTCTGATCAAGAGCATGTACCTTGATTGCAAGCTCAATCCCTGGCCCCTGTTAGGGTTCATGTGGGAGGCAACCAATCGATGTTTCTCTCTCTCTCTCTCCCTTCCACTATCTCAAAAATAAATAAATAAATAAATAAATAAGTGGAAAAACGTCTGTGGGTGAGGATTAACAACAACACAAAGAAAGTACATGAACTGAAGCAAGACCTCTCTTTGTCTTAGTTTCCTCACCGCTGAAAGGAGAGAACTGAGTTGGTTCAATGAGGCCGTACAAGTAAAGCACTTGGCATGGTGCCTGGCGCACAGGAAGCATTAAAAAACTGTTAGCTCTTGTGATTGGATTTAGTTAATATTCTGGTTCTCCTCAATGATTCAGGTTTATCATCAAGGTCTATAACATTCTTTCCTCTGTCCACGGACTGCTCTTGTTCACACTCCCTCACGGAACTCCAGTGTTTTCACTACTTGCTTCAAGTCTCTGACTCTACCCCACACTATCCCTTTTGTCTAAGCCCGTCTGTGCCATTTGCTTCACAAGGCAGATAAAGGCCATGGGAAGTATATTCTCCTTTATTCTTCTCACTCTGAACATATTTGCAAAGCCTTAGCAATTGATATCTATACATGTATATTTAGACATCACCTTCTTTGATTCTTTCTTAGAGCTGAGATGACTCTCACCTTAAAAACCAAATCCATTCTCTTTTGCCACCTGCCAGAATCCTTCCTTCAGTGAGCCCTTCCTCCCACTCTTCTGTCTTTAATCTTCTCCATTCCACCAGGTTTCTCCCCTTCGCCAGCAAATGCAGAAGCTAGGAGACTAGTTTTCAGGCTAAATCTTTTTCCTAAACAATGGGTTTTTTCTTTAATATATTTTTATTCATTTCAGAGAGAAAGAGATAGAAGCAATAGTGATGAGAGAGAATCATCGATTGTCTGCCTCCTGCATGCCACACAGTGGGGATGGAGCCCACAACCAGGGCCTGTGCCCTGACTGGAAATCGAACTGTGACCTCCTGATCCAGAGGTTGACGCTCAACCACTGAGCCACGCCGGCTGGGCCTGAGGTCTTTTTATTAATAGGGTTGAGTATAATGTACAATGCAGAGTCTAGTAAGAAATACTATTCTTTGCTGAAAATCCATGGATTCCCAATGTAGACTCCCATTCCCAACGTGACAGTGACTCCTGAAAACAGTCAGCCGTATTTCCCAGTGTCCAGTTAATGTGCTCTACCCACCCTTATTTTGACTCATCAATACAAAATTACCCAAACCAGCATCAGTATCACACTAAAACTAAATCTTCTTCCTCTGCAGCAAAGGCCTCTTCTGTGGCTTTTAGAGGCATTTATTGATCACTCTTAGGGTTAAAAAAGTTAACTGAATCGACTGATCCCAAACAACATAGGCAGGAGGAAATCCTAAGCAATACATTGAGGGCTGAGCTCAAATCAGGTTACTTAGCTAGAGAAATGCTAAGAAAGAGCAGCAACAGACAGATCATCCCCAAATGCCATCGTGTCACTACTCAGGGCAACTGTCTGAGAGTCTGTGGAACCCAAAGATAGAATTCTAAAGAAGGCATGACCAAAGGGTGAAACAGAGTCCTCAGTCACAGACAGTAACCAGGCTGCCAGGCCTGTAGAGGAACATGGCAATGGGTATGAGGAAAAACACTGGACTAGGAAGCAAGAAACCTGGTCCAATTCTTCTTTACAGTGGCCAAGGTAGGCCCAGGTAGGATTTTGTCCCAAGATAATCAGTGTTGCTGTATGGCCTAAGGCCAGAGATTCATTTGGGTGGTTCCTTGGAGCAGCAATAGGAAATACCAAAGAAAGGATAGAAATCTTTTATCATCAAAGTTTAAAGCCAGAGAGGCCAAGTTCCATCAACAGCTCAAGGGACATTTTAGCAGTTATAAACTGGAGGCAAAAGTAAGGGAATCAGAGATGAAGTGGAGACAACAATGCAACCAGGAGGAAATGCAAGAATTGAGGTAAAGCCCAGGGTGAATGACAAATCGTTCAATTTTTAGATTAGCTGAGGCTTATTTGTATTGATTATTGCGTACCTGCGTTATTGTCTCGTCTTTGCAATGTATCCTCCAAAATCCTAATTAGGAAAGGCATCACACACTGATCACACCTTCCTCTCCTTCCATTTTGCCTGCACATCAGCTTGATGCTACTTCCCCATCACTCCCATGCTCCCATTTCTTCCCTCGAGTCAGTACTGGCTAATTTTGAAACACATCAAGTGTCCCAAAAGCAGTTTCATTATGTCCTGGAGATGAACATATATTAAAAAGAATCGAGCACAAATAAGAGTAGACACAAAGTGCATATCTTAATCTGAACTGGAATAAGCCATTGATCTGATAAATTCCAAGGATTTGGAATGGGGGAAGGACACACTAAGACAGTGGTCAGCAAACCGCGGCTCGTGAGCCACATGCGGCTCTTTGGCCCCTTGGGTGTGGCTCTTCCACAAAATACCACAGCCTGGGCAAGTCTATTTTGAAGAAGTGGTGTTAGAAGAAGTTTAAGTTTAAAAAATTTGGCTCTCAAAAGAAATTTCAATCATTGTACTATTGAAATTTGGCTCTGTTGACTAATGAGTTTGCCGACCACTGCCCTAGGATGACGTTGAGACTAACAGCATCACACTTTGAAGAGAAGGTGCAAAAACATTTGGCAAAACCTGAGAGGAAAGCAGAGAGCTCTCCCGCTCTCAGGGAGGAGTCTTAACACCCATGATCCCTCACTGTTTCTAACACTAGTTTAGGGAATGAGATGAAATGGGTCTTTCTTAAAAAACCAGCCAGCCCACTTTCTACCTCACCACCCATTATTATATCTCTTTTTTTAGATTAAGTGTTCATAGTCTAATGTGTTCAACACTTCCTGTAGCAATATCCAACATACTTTGGGGAGATTTAGTGCTAACTATCTGGGTCCATTGATAACAAGTCTAAACAGACTTTGCTTCTAATCCATGATCCATAACCAAGCCTCGGCACCATTGACCATATCATTACTACCAATTTTTTTGTTTTTTTTGAGCCCATGGTTGTGCCAGGCTCTTTTCTTGCAGTATCTTATTTAATCCTCACAACAACTCTACAAAGAAAGTATGGACTATTATTGCCTTTGTTTTTCAGATGAGAAGATTGAAGGCATGGAAAGATTAAGTAACTTGCAATAAGTCATAGCAGCTATTACATGTCAGAACACAGGTTAGAGGCCAGGTCTGACTGCCCCAGCGTCGGCCCTCTTATAATGCTGCATTTCCTCAAATCAGCTGGAAAAAGGTAGAAACCACACTAGAACAGATAGAGCAGCCCAACCAGGCCAGCAGCCTTTCTTGAAAGGTAAGAGGAATCATGGCTAAAGCAAAGGAAGCCATAGTTCTGAAAGAAGTTGCGTATATTTTGCCTCTCTATATCTATCTACCTCCTGAGTTTGGATTTTACTAAAACCTGTGCTCTGAAACTCAGAAGCAGTCAAATGTGTTTATCTTCAACCCCCGTCTTGTAAAACTGATGTGTAGAGGAAAGAGGTGTGAATAATGGCAGCTCTCAGTTTGGGGTCATTACCCACGTGACAGGTATTACACTCCAATTTACACATATTGCCTCATTTATTCTTCTCACAGCCTTATGAGTTTGGTGCTGTAGAATCCCGGTTTTACAGATGGATATGCGGAGAAAATGGATATCCAGAAAGGTTAACAACTTGCCTTAGGTTTATAGCTAGTACATAAAAGAATAGAGATTTAAACCTGGGCACTTTTATCCCAGAAACTGAGATCTTGTGCCTTCTTAACTTCTGGGGCCAGTGCAAACTGGATGTTAAATGGCACCTTTTTTGTTTTGTTTTCCACAGAGGTTCCCAATATTCTCACATTCTCTGCAGGACCCACCGAGACACTGTTCTGCCACCATAGCCCTCCAGCTACAAGCTACATAAAAGACGCTATGAAATTCACTGAGGGTTTGCAGAGGCAGGGAATGACAATGATTTTGGATAGAGTCACTTTCCTTTCCTAGGAGCTACCCATCCTTAGCTGAGAGACAGGAGGTGATCCTGCTCATTGCTATGTTAAGCCAAGTGAGGGGGCCTTCAAAACAATCAGTTAGGAAGCAAAACACACAGTCTTTGGCGTTTGAAGGATACAGGGACCAGAGTCTCACCTATACCTGAGAAGTCTGAATGGGGAGAGTATGGGATTACCAAAGGGTCTCTAGCAGCCTAGTCCAGAGTCGGGGGGGTCCCTTGGAGGAAGTGTTAACAGTGGACATTCACCATCCATAAGACAATAGGCCCTAATACTTTCCCTGTCCCTTGCCTGTCCTCTTAACCCCTGTAATCAAACCTGAAGAAGCCCAAAACAGTAGATGCTGATAGCTGGGGGAAGGGCAGGTGGAGCAAGGAAGAAAAACTGACTGTCCTTCCCTGCCCACCCCAGCTTTCAGGGCCTGAGATGGGACCATGCTCAGAGAAAGGAGGAGTTTTAGCTTACTTTTTCCAAAGACAGGACCCCAATAGAGAATTAGAATGAAGCATAATGCTCTTTAGAGCCCCATATTGGAATAAAGTAAATTTAGAATAAAATTCTGCGTACTCACTTGCCAGTTAAATGATTTGGGCAAGGACTGTAATGCACTTTAAGTTTTCTTGAACAACAGAAAAGAGGATTAAGTGAGATACTGCATGCAATCTCTCATATTGCCTGACACATGGTAAGCAATCAATAAATAATAGGAATTATTGCCCAGCCGGCATGGCTCAGCAGTTGAGCGTTGATCTATGAACCTAGAAGATCAGAGTTCGATTCCCGGTCAGGACACATGCCCAGGTTGTGGGCTAGATCCCCAGTGTGGGGCGTGCAAGAGGCACCCAATCAATGAATCTCTCTCATCATTGATGTTTCTATCTATCTCTCGCTCTCCTTTCCTCTCTGAAATCAATAAAAAAAGTATTTAAAAATAGGAATTATTATTATGATTGCCTGTGATGTCACATGTCATTCCCCTGGTAAGTGTGTCAGCAGCCCAAGCAGATTTTTGCAGAACAGCCTGCGTTACAATAGCAGTGTAGCATAAGAAAATGGTGTGCACTTTGGAGGAAGACAGACCTGGGCTCAGTGCTAGCTTTTTCACTTAAGGATTATGTGATCTCAAGCACAGCATGGTTTTGACTTTCTGAGACTGTGTCTTTGCCTGGATTTGCGTCTGTCTTATTCACTGTCTTTTTTGTTCTCCGGAGCCTGGAACACTTTAAGGCGGAAAGAATAAACATTTATTGAATGAACGAATTCTTCCCTAAAATGGTAATAACAATACCTCTCTCATACGGATTGGGGGTTTAGAGGAGGTAGTGCGTATGGCAAGATAATACATACATCGGCACGTGAATTTTGTCTCCTTCTTGCCTCTCTAGGAAATTCCAAACAGTGAAAAGCTGACTTTTCTTTCCCTCCTCCTCCTTCTCCCATGTCCCAGTAGCATCCGCCGCTGTCTTGGACTTCCTGGACACTGCAGGGGAAATACTTCTTCGGGCCTGGCTTCCGTGGCTCCGTGGTCGAGTTTTGATCTATGAGCCAGGAGCTAACAGTTTGATTCCTGGTCAGAGCACACGCCCGGGTTTAGATTCCCAGTCAGAGCACATGCCCCGGTTGCTTGCGGGCTCCTTCCCCAGTAGGGGCATGCGGGAGGCAGCCAATTAATGTTTCTCTCTCATTGATGTTTCTCTCTTTCTCTCTCCCTCTCCCTTCCTGTCTGAAATCAATAAAAATATACATTTTTTTTAAAAACTTCTTTGGTTGCTGAAGCTGCTCTAAAGACAACCCACATAAAGACCCAGCAGGGAGAAGTGGGTCCTTGGGGGCAGAGTTAGGGAGAGGAGACAGAGAGGAGGCCTGTGATCAAGGAAGAAGGGAATGTTCCCGCCCCCGGATACTGTATAAAGGAGAGCTTGGGGAAGAGCCAGAAACCTGCTCCCAAAGATGGCAAAAGCCCTAATGGAGTGACTAATGGGGGAGCAGGGATTTAATACCAGGCACATCAAGGCTGGGCAATGGCCCAGGGACTAAGATGACAAAGAGAGAAGACACAGAAAATAAATATCTTCATAACAATGATCCAAATATGAAAGGTCTTTTCCTAGCCTCCTGGTTTATGCAGCTTCTGAGATTATGGTACCCACCCCCACCCCAAGGGAGTGGAAGAAGCTTATGCTCCAGCAAGGAATCAAATATATATTCTAATTCTGACCTCCTTCCTACATTCTAGACCACATTTACAACCGTTGGGTTCTGAAGAATTTCACCAGATTGCCCCACCAGCATTTTAGACTCAAGATGAACTCTTTGCCTTGCTTCCCACATGGTTTCTCTTCCTGAATTCTCTAGTCCTGTGAATATCCTGAATTCTCTAGTCCTGTGTATATCTTGAATTCTCTAGTCCTGTGTATATCTTGAATTCTCTAGTCCTGTGAATGTCCTGAATTCTCTAGTCCTGTGAATATCCTGAATCTCTAGTCCTGTGAATGTCCCTACATTTTCATAAACCCTGTCTGTGAAAATAAATACCTGTTTTTACTCCTCCCACTCTACCCCAAATTAATTATTGTATACTATAGACTGACTTCCTTAATATCTTTAAAACATGACCCCTTAATTCAATTGCTACAGCTTCAATTCTGATTTCCACTCTTCACCACATAATAGCTATTAGCTTTCCAACTGTTTATCCTGCACCCTCTCTCTGAAGTCTATCCAGGAGGCCTTTATTGTAGTAGTCTTCCTGGAGCGCAATTCTGATCCCATTGCTACCCTATTCACAAATGAACCCTTCTGTAATGCCATTCCTGTCCTGCAATTGCAAACCAGAATTCATAGAAAATCTCTCACCTGACATTTTTCTCCCAACATTTTCTACTATGATTCTTCCCACAAATCACATGGTCTTGCCAAATGGCTTTGTACATGCATGCTTTCCCACCTACTAAAGTCCTCTCATCCTTCAAGGCCCACATCAAAGGAACCTTCTGTGAAGTCTCCCCTGAGCTGCTCTCTCCTGCACTTGAACTCTCATCACATTGTCTTTCAAGGCACTTCTCTTCTGAACTGTGCTTCCTGTTCCCAGTCTTGCTCCCATCCATACCTTGCCTGGGGCCAGAGCAACTTTTCAAAAATGCAAACCAACCCTATCCAAATTCTTCACACATGTGCACATACACACAACACACACACACACACACACACACACACACACACACACACTTCTATCCATATGTCTTCCTCATGTTTTACTTTTCAGGGGGTTGCAGGATCACTGGAGGGGAGGGGTTACAGGGAGAGTGCATTACTCTAGACAGATCCTTAACAATTCTTATTCTACTGCCAAACAACCAAATTGCGTTTGTTCCTCACCATCACTTTCAAAAGCACACCAATCCATCCCATACACAATCATTATGTTTATGTCACCTCTCTGCTCAGAAACTCCAATAATCCCCCTCGCTTTCCATTTAATTCTCAATGTTCAGTCTGCTCCAGTCCTCTAGCACTCTCGTACATGTCTCATGCTCCGCTACACTATGCTACACTGTGCTATGCCAATTCAACACTTTCCTCTGAGACTTTCCTCTGAAACTGTTCTGGTCTTTCCTTCTATCTGAAATTTCCTTGTCTGGTCACCCCAGGTATATGTGAATTCCCACTCTCTGAATCCCTATATCACTTTATTTGCACCCCTTTTATGATACTTGCCACATACTACTTTGGAACTCAGTTTTGCAATAAATGTATTATCCCATTACCAAGTTGGAAATTCCTATGTTAGATAACCAGCCTGTCTATTTCCCCAGTGTGCTGGTTCATTTTATAGATCAATTTAGCTAGGCTGGAAGGGCCCAAATACTAGTCAAATACTAGTCTAGATATGACTGTGAAGATAATTTGCATGTGATTAAGATTTACAATCAGCTGATTATACATAAAGCAGATTAACTTTCATAATGTGTGTAGGATTCATCCAATCAATTGAAGGCCTTAAAAGCAAATATTCAGGATTCCCAGGCAAGAGGGAATTCTGTCTCAAGATGGTAACATAAAAGTCCTGCCTGAGTTTCCAGCCTGCTGGCCTTTTCTATGGATTTTGGACTCAAGACTGCAGCATCAATTTTTACTGAAATGTCCAGTCTGTCTTCCTGTCCTACAGATTTTAGGCTTGCCAGCCCCCATAACTTATGAGCCAATTCCTTGAAATATCTCCCTATTGATATAATTCCATATACATATATTCTGCTTCGTCAAAGAATCTTGACCCGTATGCCCATCTTGGGTCATATCATTAGCACACATTTAATTTTGTTTTAAAATTAAACAATTCATCTCCCTATTTTTATTTACCTCAATGATGCATGTCCTTCCTCCACAGAAAGTCTCTCCCCAAACCCCCAGACACATGATAGGTTGGAAGCTATAATGGGCTGGGAAATTGTACCTATCTTCTGAAAAGCCCCATCCTCTGCATCATGGAGTCATTGCCCAAAAACAAAAGTGCTCTTAACCAGGCACTCTAGCAATCCTGAGCAGTCCCTGCCTACTCCTGATGCCCTGCTGATAAGGAACTTGTGTGACAATATATCCTCAGTGTGCAGGGAAAGGATGGAGTAGCAACTCTCCTCAAGTATCATACTCTGGCTCACAGCACACATTACTTGGCCTGGGCTTCCAAAGCCATAACAGCTGTTGAGTCAGCTCTTTAAGTTTGCGCGCACACACACACACACACACACACACACACACAAAACCCTTGGCCAAGAGGTTCTCTAGCATCAGCCAGACCCTGACTGATACCCTGTGTCTATTTCATTTTCTTTTTCTTTTTTTATGATTTCAGAGAGAGGAAGGGAGAGAGAAACATCAATGAATGATGAGAGAAAATCATTGATTGGCTGCCTCCTGCACACCCCCTACTGGGGATCAAGGCTGCAATCTGGTAATGTGCCCTAACTGGGAATCGAACCTTGACCTCCTGGTTCATGGGTTAATGCTCAACCACTGAGCCACACCTGCTGGACCCGTGTTTCTATTTCTAAGGATGACACTGGCCTTGGCCACCACTCTAGATTGTCCTCCATCTTAAACTGGGTTTTCCCTTGAGGCCTGCATTTATAAACAGCTGTCCTCAACCATGGTCATTTCCATCCAGACACGTTACAGAACATTTAACCTCAAATGCAAAGTTCCCTTCCTCCAAGTACCCTTGTTGGTACCTGTCCTAATTTTCCCCACATCTACATCACTAAAAGGCACCACCAAATTTGGTCCTTTTCAAAACAAAAAACGTGTGCTCCAAAGTAAGTTAGTATTTCCACATCTACCTATCAATAGCTTACCGGCAACTTTCTCATTGTAAAACCATATCATCTCCATATCTCCTTCAGTTATCTCTCAGGAAATATATCTAGAATGAATCAATAATCCATAAATCAGTTCTCCTTCGGTCCATGCATCCTGTCTTTCCCTCTCACTCAAGACCCCAGGAATTTCTCCTACATCTGAGCACTATATACTATGGTATTTATGTTTAATAAAACTATATGGCAATCTCACATTTACCCTGTAGATGTTGGGTGTATGTGGTTCCTGGCCTTTGGAAGCCCAGGCAAGGGAATCTGTATTAAATTTGGTAAGCAGTGGGGAGCCACTGAACCTGTGCACTTAATTTCAAAGTAATAAAAAATTAATTCTCTACTTTATTAAGACTGATATTCTTTGAGAGCAAGGAGTGTTCTATTAATTTGTTTTTCTTTACGAGATGCTACTGGTAGGCCTTTCATGCCTGCAAGGCAGGATCAGAGATGCCATAAACTCCTGTAAAAAAAAAAAAAAGTTCCAGATCGGAGAATTTTTAAATACTCCTCACTTTGCCAACCACATTTCAAAAGACAGAGTGTTTGCATGTTCAAGGTGAAATCCCATGGAAATACACCTCACGCCAAGTATCATGGAATAATCATTTCTACGTTTTTGAACTGGCACCATCTTCAAAATGTTCTCTCCAACTGCACAATAGATATAGGTATAAATTAGCCAGGCTCATTATCCAGACCTGTTCAGACTAATCAAGTGATGAAACAGCTTCAATCTGTTGGCTTTTCCTTGAACAACTTACAATAAAACATGAGCTTGTTATGACTAGTAAATTGCACAAACAATTTGCAAGGAAGAAAGAGATTCCGTGTTCCCTGCATGCTCACAAAGCCCCATCCACAGCCAAGTCTGCCTCCAAAGGCACTTGAAAGAAAATTCTGTCTCCTTGCAGCAGAAAATCAATACTGCACGCTGGAGGGAAGATGGAGAGTTAAAACGTCCTCTCGTGGGTGAGTAAACACCACCAAACACCACCTCCGTGCCTGGGATGGCGCGGCGCGGCGCGGCGCACACCTGCAGGCTGCGAGACAGACTCAGAATGAAACCCTTCTCTGAGCAAAGTGGTGAAGCGAGGCGAAGGCTCAACCCTGGAGCTGGCCCCGCAGATGCAGAGCCCTTTGCCCTATAGAATTTCATTTCTGTGCAACCACAGATTGGGGTGCGCCTGCAAAATTACCGAATGCGCCATTTCCCCGCCTGTAATTCCAGCAGACCTCTTCTTTGCACACCGATTTGCCTGGCTGCCTAATAAATGCACAGGAAGGGAGGGAGGCGGGGAGAGGCAAAGTTTTTAGCATCACACTGTGTTCTTGGCCTCCCCTTTATCTCAAACGACCTGCCTCTCCCACAGATAGAGAAACTCACAGGCCTCAGGGCTCCCTTGAAAAGGAGCCTTGCCTGGGTCCCTTACCCAGTTCTCCCTACTTTCTGAGAAAGATAAATGTTGTTCACATCCTTTGTGTCTTAACCTGGTTATGTCTCCTTCTCCTCAGGTCTAGCACAAAGCCTCCTTTCCTCTTGGCATCTATCTCCCTTGCTGCTCTCCTGGTGTTTTTTTTCCTGAGTTGCTCGGATAATTCTGGCTTCTCCCCACATTGAGTCAGATTCCAGTACGGGTTCCAGAAAGCTTCTAACGTCATCTCTCAATACTGAAGGTAGGCGGGCTCCCACAGCTTTCAGCAGCCCACATCCTCAGGCTAGCATTTTCCTTGATGATAAAAGATAAGAAAGACACTGTTCCCAGGTTCCCGGGCTGGGAGCCATCTAAAAGCAAGGCTTTGAAAACACAGAACGCTGCCAGGTCCCTGGGACAAAATTCACGTCCCTCTTTGTGCCACCACAAAGCTCTTCGCCACCCCCGCGCCCCCTCCCCCACAGAAGGCAGGCCTAATCACTCATGGCACATGACGCTGTGAGAGGCACCAAAGGGAGCTGGTGCATGACGCTGAGGTGCCCTGGGTGGATGGGGAGTCAGAATAAGCAGCTACTGCCTCTTCCCATCAGAACTCCCCGAGTCCTGCTCCGAGGGGAGCGCTTCTTCTTTTTTTTTTTCTTCTATTGGTCTGTTTCACTATTAAATACACCAGAATACAAAATAATTTCGGAACTATTCTCTCTCCTCATATGAAACGAGGTGCTATTGGGGTCAGAGCAGATGAAGTAAGGGAAACGCATGCATGCACTCGGATGTGCACAGTCGTCATGCTTTCTTGTGAACGTGGCTGAATTCCATTTTAGAAACCAAATCAAAGCTCTTGGGGTCTTTGTTATTGGAAGACATTTTACCGTATACCTGCTTATGAAACACAACATTTCCGGTAGTATGGCTTTTCTCATGTATTTTTCTTTTCTAATGGAACACAGTTTTCCCACTTTAAAATGAGCATAGGAGTGTGTTTCTTCAAATTGAAAAATTTCCTAGATTTCTGTTTATCTAGCGCAGTGCTCACTACGGCTAGATTTTGAATACTCTACAGCCAGATGCTGTAATAACCCAGACATAACTTCTGTATTCCACGCAAGCCCTTTAGTTTGACATGCTCAGGACAACGTAGCAACGTCACTTTAGACCAGAACATACCTTTATATCTCTGCAGGACTGCTGGCCCCTGGCCCAGCACCGCACTTTCTCTTCAGGCACAAATAGGAGCCTGAGGCATACCTGAAGTATCTGAGATCCTTTTATCCTGACCACTTGACAGCCCTTCTCTTTCTCTGTCATATAGATTTTTAATTCACTTTAATAGTGAGTTTTGTAACAAGTAGGACTTCCTAAAAATAAAATATGCTTACGATTGAGATGACAATTTTCAGGGTGAGAACATTCTGATAAGATCTGACGTCCACTCCTCAGGTATGTTGCAGAAGCACCTTGGAGATTGAAGTCAGTCTTAACCAATCAGGAAGATGATTTCTTTAACTGTGTGTGTGTGTGTGTGTGTGTGTGTGTGTGTGTGTATCATGGTGAAATACACCTAATATACAAATTACTATTAGTGCCATTTAGTAGATTCACAATGTTGTGTGACCATCACCACTATCTAGTTTCAGAACATTTCACCCGAAAAGGGCACCTGTACTCATGAAACAGTCGCTGCCCATCCTCTCTCTCCTCCTTCCCAGCCCCTGGCATCGCTGTCTGTTTCCTATCTGCCTCTACGGCGTTGTCTGCTCAGGAAATTTCATATGAAAGGGATCACACAATCTGTGGTCTTTTGTTCTGGCTTCATTCTTGTGACATCAGCACCCCTTCTGGGTACAAATCATCTAATTAAATGCGTTGAGGTCCATCTTTCATTTCCATTCTCCCTGCCCTTCCCAGCCGCACAGCTGTGTTGTTGGCATCTTGTGCTGTTTGAGATGCTGGGCTGGGGTTGCCACCCCCTGCGGGCTCCTGGGGAGGGGACACCACATGGACAGCCCTTCTTGGGGCTGCCTATGGAGCTGGAAGAGCAGCTGGTCACCCTCAAACTTTCCCAAGGCTTTTCATATTTTAAAATAAGGTGTGAGAGGCACATTTTCCCTTCTTAAAAAATGTATGTGATAATTAGCTGGTAATAGAAAATCTCCCCTGAAGTGTCACAACATTCTCGTACTTACCAGAGCCACCCTCGCATCCACACCACAGATCATCCCCAACTGGCATGTTTGCTTATGGCCAATGAGCTGGCATTGCTCACCTCCTTCCAGGTTCAAATCATATTTCTGCCATGTATTAGAGATGTCGCCATGGGCCAGTCAGGGAACCACCTGAACCCTTAAGTGTAAAAGGAAGGTCATTTCAAACAGTGGCTAACCTCACTGGATTGTTGCCAAGATCAAAGTCAAGAAAACAATTGCATACACACACACACACACACACACACACACACACAGCCTTGCTAATTGTGGCCAGAATCTCCAAATATCCACTAGTGTGTAAGCATCATGAAGGCAGGACCTCTATCAACATTTCTGCTTTCATGCCTAACGATGGTTCAAGACATAGTAAACATTGCTTCATACGATTTTAATGAGTTAGTGAGAGAAAGAATAACACTGTCATTACTAGTCACCAGGGCAACACAATTAGCCTTCATTGAGCATCATCTATAGCAGTGATTTGCAACCTTTTTCACCTCATGGCACACATAAACTAATTACTAAAATTCTGTGGCACTCCAAAAAAATATGTAATGCTTCTTGTTGCTCTGACAAAAAGATTAGGTATGATTTTGATGCATTCACACCAGATCACTTGACAGCCCTTCTCTTTCTCTGTCATGTCGATTTTTAATTCACTTTAATAGTGAGTTTTGTAACAAGTTGTGTTGGCTGTTGTCATTTTTTTATTTGACAATCTAAGGGAAAAGAGGTCAGTGCCCCCGACTAAATAGTCAGATATTGCATGTTTTATGAATTCTTGCAGCACACCAGTGTGCCTCTTGCGGCATACTGACCTCACTCTCCTCCCTCCTTCTAAACTCCTACAGAGGTTCAGTGTTGGGCTTTCCACGAGCCAAAGCCAACTGGAAGCCAGGTCCATCCTGGCCAGGGTGGAGGGAGCAGCAAACAGAGCCCCCAGCCCAAACCACAGCCACACAAAAGAGCCCCAGGAAGGTGCCCAACGTCCCCCAGGTGGGGACCTCACAAGTCAATGCAAGTCACAAGATGGTATTACCCAAACCCTCCAACCCTCTCCATGATTTCCAACAACATGGGGGTTGGAGAGAAGGGTGACTTTAAATCCTCACATTCCTCTCTGGCTCCCAGCCCTTCTTTAGTCTTTATCTGTGGTAGTCACTACACAGATCCAGATGTAAGATGCAGCCCCTTCCTCACATTTCTCTCACACACACACACACACACACACACACACACACAATCCACTCACAAAGGCTGTTTTTGTATTTACCCGACCGTATTTGAGATTGGGAGGGAGACCATAGAAGAGTCTACATTGCAAAGCACTTCAAGTTGAACAAAGCATCCTTGTGCTTGGAAGTCCCTCAGCCCCTCCAACCACCTGGAGCACTTCACAGGCTCCCTGATGCTCTGTAGTTCCTCAGCCTCACACCGTGTCCTCGCACCTCTCTTCCCTCTTCCACCTCTGCTCTCATACCCTCCTTCAACAGCACCAAAAAATGCCTCTTGTGTTGAGCAAGCTGCCATTTCCTTCTGGGTCTCTCTGCGGGCCAGTCAACACCCAAGCCCTACATATCTCCCCTCTTCCCCAAGAGATGCCCTCGAGTGGCCTGCCTACCGGAGCCAGCTCCTTTCCTGCAATGCATTCTGCTGTCAGTCAAGAAGTTTTTCATCTCCTGTTGTTTGCTTTCCTAAAGAAAGCACTTGATTTTTGTGTAATCCTTTGAGAAGTTTATTAATCAACTTGCATAAAAGCCTGTATCAATGGCTTTCTTGTCTCATACAATTCAGTTCTTCCTCTGAACATGTCACAGTGCGTTACCCTGCTCAGAGTTGGCATATCTGAGCGTCTTGTAGTCCTTGGAGTAGCAAAGCCACGGCACACTGAGCTCATCATTCTCTTTCAAAGGCTGATTCAGGCAGCTTAGGATCTCAGCTCTTTAAATTTACATTAAGATGAATCTTACTGCATACAAACTGCCAGTCCAGTGTAATTTTTATTTCCAAATCCTATAAGGTTCTGTATCTTAAAGCGTTATATTTAAAATGCCATCTGCATGCCTAGGCCTTTTACCAACTTTACATTTGCCCTTAATGGAGGAGCAATTGTGAACAAAAGGCGAAGTCCTTTCAGGAATGCTCCGACTGTTAGACGCTTCCTTTTCAGTATTGCAAGCCTGATAGAGAAAGCCAAAGGGATGTGGCTGAACCTGGCCCAGAGCTCTGGGGAACTCTCCCAGTACATGCTGTTTCTTTTGTAGATAATAAGAGAGTGTACTCACTCACAGCTTGACTTCAATGAGGGAAAGTATCTAAAAGAGACTGCAGAACATGGGGAACAAATTAAATTAGTATCCAGTAATTTACATCACAGAGTATGGGATTTCAGAGCTTCTGCATTGGTTTGCCTTAATCCAGACTTAAATATATATTTTTAAATTCTTTATTGTTCAAAGTATTATATATGTCTTCTTTTTTCCCCAACGACCTATCCCCAACTGTTCCTACCCCCCAAGTACATGTCCTCACCCCCCTACTGTCTATGTCCATGGGTTATGCTTCTATGCAGGCAAATCCTTTGGTTGACTTCCTACCCCTCCCTCCTCTCCTTCCCCTCCCCTGCCTTCCCTCTGAGGTTGGACAGTCCATTTGATGCTTCTATGTCTCTGGATCTATTTTTGTTCATCAGTTTATGTTGTTCATTATATTCCACAAATGAGTGCAATCATGTGATATTTATCTTTCTCTGACTGGCTTATTTCGATTAGCATAAAGTTCTCCAGGTCCATCCATGCTGTTGCAAATGGTAAAAGTTTCTTCTTTCCAATAGCAGTGTAGTATTCCATTGTGTAGACATACCACAGTTTTTTAATCCACTCATCTGCTGATGGGCACTTAGGCTGTTTCCAAATCTTAGCTGTTGTAAATTGTGCTGCTATGAACAAAGGGGTGCATATATCCTTTCTGATTGGTGTTTCTGATTTCTTGGGATATATTCCTAGAAGTGGGATTACTGGGTCAAATGGGAGTTGCATTTTTAACTTTTTGAGGAAACTCCATACTGTTCTCCACAGTGGCTGCACCAGTCTGCATTCCCACCAGCAGTGCACGAGGATTCCTTTTTCTCCGCATCCTCGCCAGCACTTGTCCTTTGTTGATTTCTTGATGATAGCCATTCTGACAGGTGTGAGATGGTACTGCATTGTCGTTTTGATTATATAGCTATCTTCATCTTTAGGTCCTATGCTCAGCCTTATTTTTGTTGTCTTATTAGCTGGATTTGGTGAATTTTAAAGATTTTTATACATTAAACACAATGTGAAATTATGTGTCTTTCTGTACCATCTTATTGCTCAGTTGTAGAAGTATTTTGTGTTCCTTGAACTTTAAGAACTACATATACAGAGCTAGGGAGGCTTGAAGGAAGGGGATCCCTATCTTCAGCATCAGCTCCGTTAATGAATGTGTGAATTGGGGATATTGAGCTTTAGTTGCTTTGAGCTACTTTGAGCTTGAAAAGAAACCCTCCCCACAGGATCACTTGCAACCGCAAACATCTCACTGGCTACAGTCAAAGGCAGGAAGCAGGCGAGTAATTGGGAGAGTTGGAAAGCACTGTGCTTGTAGACTGCTCTCTTTTTATCAATGAGGAAAAATGCTCCCCCAAAGCCCCCACCCCCAATACACTTGTTTTGTTTTGTTTGTTTGTTTTACCATCTCATTGGCCTGAACCAAAAAGCGGGTAATTTTATCAGACAGTGGCACACAGACAGGGGAGAAGGTATTTGGGCATCGCTGGGACAGCTGCTGTTTCGGCAACCTCACATTGCCACGAGACCCTGCATGGGAAAATTCCCTAGAGCCTCGTGGCTGTAATGATATAGAAGTGTATCTCAAATCAAGCAGTATCCTGCGTACTTCAAATGGTGCCTATAAGGAAAAATAATTTTTAAAAAAGGCAGAAAATGAATGCAGTAGAAGAATCAGACGTGCTTCACGTTGCCAGGCAAACGATTCCCTGGGCCTTTCCTCCTCGGGCAGGTCACTTACTAATAAATCAAAAGTAGGAGAGTGAGCAGCCACTCTGTCACAAAATCACAACAGGCTCTGAATTAGGAATAGATTGTCCTGATGAATTTAAATCGGAAAACAAATTGGGGAAGGTCTGTGCATCTACCTCACTGCCCTCCCAACGGCCACGCGTGAGTCCACTTCCCAAGCACAAGCCCCGCCGGGTTCTGTGCGTGAAGCTGAATGAGTCAATGCAGCTTTAAGGACAAGCATTTGGTGGCTCGTAGAGACGTGTATCGCGAGCGAAATGTCACCGACTTGGCAGACATAATGTCGGAAAGAAAACATTCCAATAGAATGTCCTGAAACAAAATGTGAGCAACAAGCCAGGCTTTGCGAAGGAATTCCAGCACAGGCAAGGGGGTGGGAAGACCAGAAAGATGACAAATATAAGGTCCCTAAAATAAAATTCCAACTTAATGCCTCTTCATTGATGTATGAAATGCCACATCTGGGGTTGCGGGAAATGTCACATCTGTGCTAAGCAAATTTAGGTTGGGCATTCGTTAAATGCGTTGTGGTTGACTGGTTACAGGATTTCTTGCTGCCAACGAATATCCATCAGCTTCTTGACATGCTCGTTCTGATCAGAGCTAATCCAGTCAAATCCAGGGGTATCACGATGCCCCCTGCGGTTCAGCTGCCACCTGCATTTGCTGTTCATGTAGCTAATAGACACGGAGTCAGAGGAGAAGCCCAGAGGCTGCCTTTGCTTGCTTGCTTTCCTGGACCGGGGAGGGGACATGGGAAATGGAGGCTAAAGGTGAGCATATAGGAAACAACCCCTTTAGGGGCAAGATGACCAAAGGAAAGGGCCCAACCTCACCAGACAGGAGATGATGCCACAGCAGGCCAGCCTCGGGGACCCCAGAGCCTCCACAGAGAGTGCTTGCAGCCCGGAGCCCCCAGATACCAGGCACCCAGCGCTGCGAGAAACTGATGACAGTGGGGCTGCTCCCTATCTGGTCCAAACAGAGTGGAGACCCTAAACCAGCTGTTCTCCGCCCGGGACATTTTGCCACACACACCCTACCCTCCAGGAGGTTTGGGGTAATGTCTGCAGACATTTATAGTTGCCATAACAGGGTAGGGAATGCTGCTGGCATGCAGTGGGTAGGAGCTAGGGATGCTGCTAGATATCCTACACTGCCTCATGGCAGTAGGGCCCCGGTGGAGAAGCCCTGCTTTACACCATGAGAGAGGGAAAGGCTGAGGACAGGAAGGGGCATCAGCAGCATGTTACTTGTCTCTGTCACCAGCACAGTAAGTCCCGTGGAAAGCAATAAACTCGTTCCAAACCCAGCTCTACTGCTGACATACTTGACAAGTTTGGACTCAATCACATCCCTTCATCTCACTCCGCCTCAGCTTCCTCACCTCTAAATTGTGCCGAGAGCACATCTGCCTAATGGAGTTGGATTCCTATCTTATTTTCTGAGCTTCGTTATGGCCTTCTGCTAATACTACTTACCTCCCGAAAGTTTTCAAGATAAATAATGCAAGTGAATGCATTATGGAATTTAAAAGACTAGACGATATAAGGGACAAAGGATTAGAAAGCTGCCCCTTGCTTCTATAGAACTAAAATGGCTTATAGCCATTTTCTTATTGACAGTTTTCTATGCATCAGAGTAGGATAACTACGTTATATAAATATATATTCTCCACTCCACGGTCCATGGGAGGGAGTAAAGGTTTGTTCCCATTGTAATTTTAAAAACAGGGCTTAGTCTTGGGACCTCTTCTTTTTCTGTCTCTATCCAGCCTAAAACTGTCTTCTCCAGCCCAGAACTCTCCTGGAAATACAGACTAACCATTGTCATTTAAATAGCTCGTTGGCATCTCAAACTTAGCATGTGTGAACTTAGCGTGTTTAGGTTGCCCCTAACTGGTAACTCCATCCTTCAAAGTGCTCAGACCAAAAATGTCAAGTCATCTGGGACTCCCCCTTCCTCAATCCCCCATTCAACTGATCAGTAAATATATCCAGAATTGAACTACCTTTTGCCCTTGCACCATAGTAATCTTGATTGAAGCATCTCCTTTCCCCTGGGTTATTGCAAAAGTTTCCAAGTCACCTCCCTACAGCGGATTTTCAACAGATAAGCCAGAGTGATCCTATTACAAAATAAGTCAGACCTTATCAGTCCTCTGATGGAATCCCTGTAACGTTCCAATCTCACTCAGATTAAGAGCTCCAGTCCTTATTACATCCTCTCAGGTCACACCTCCCCGCCCCTCCCTCACCTGTTTGGCCTTACCTCTCACTTTGCTCCACTCTACTCCAGCCTTTCCAGCCTTTCCTTTTGGCCTTTGCATTTGCTGCTCCCCTGTCTGGGACTCACCACCCTCACAAGGGGCTCACATATCACCTCCACTATTCTATTTAACACTGCAACCTCAATCAACCAAGGACCTTGTTTGCATATATGCATGGCCCATGGGCACAGACAATGGGGCGGTGAGGGCCTGGGGGGTGGAGGGGTGTCAATGGAGGAAAAAGGGGGACATATGTAATACTTTCAACAATACAGAATTATTTTTTAAAACAATTAAAAAAATAAAACTACAACCTCAAAACAAATAAATAAATAACTCAACTTCCCCCACACTCCACTCTCTTTTTCCCTTCTCTACTTTGTTTTTCTCCATCGTAATCCTTTGTATCTGACATACTGCTTAATGTCACCTAATTATTGCTTTGATTCTCTTCCCCACTAGAATGAAAAAACTCCATAATGGTAAGAATTTTTGCCTTTTTTGTTCATTACTTTATTCAGTGCTTGATGTATAGTAGGCACTCAATAAATATTTATTAAATGAATGGATTATTACAACACACACACACGCGCGCATACACACCTCCCAATGATAAGCAATAATTCTTGGAGGAACAATCCAATTTTACATGAGAACACTGTTCACTAATGTAACCTACTCTGCACAGTGTTCCCCTCTGAGCATGGATACACCATTTACCATTGGTTCTGAGGGCAGCTTCAGTTCCCCTTTTCCGGTTCCATACAATGTCCAAGAACCTGCAGGTCCATAGAAAACAAGGCCCATTGCAATACCTGTCCAACAGAAACTGTAACCTCTACCACCTTCGCTTGCAGAATAACCTGGTGCAAGTGTGTAGTTAAAATTTTCTTTCCTTTACCTCGGACAGAGCGAATTCTCTAGCAGCGTGTTCTCGCCAATGTTCCCCAAACTCGTTGTCCGCTGAAGGGGGGTGGGTTATTTTTAGGCCATCCAAGTATTCGAGGTGTTAGGGTGGAAGGCGGGTTCTTCCGCATGCATATGATTTGGCCACAGCTCGGTTTAGATGGTGCATTTGGAATAGTAAGAGACTTGAAGAGATTACCTGCTTCTCTCCAAGCAGGTACATTTCATGTGCTGAGGCCTGTGTGGTTTGGTGCCATCATTCAGAGTTTGGGGGCAAGCTCCTTAAGCTCTTTCTCATCTGCAAAAGTGAAATAGTAACCGGACTGGAGATGGCTCTCTCTCTGGACTGAGCCTTCCTTTATTTCTTTTAGAGAGAAGGAAATTGCAGGACTCTGAGAGCCAGAGACCAGTCAAGGAAGTTTTCTCTCTCTTTCTTTCTCATCCAAGAAAACGCTATAAAAATTCAGATATTACCCTTGCTGCTCCCATCTCTCTGCCAAAACCGGAGACTTTGCAGTGTAGCAGCCCTGAGCCTCTGACCTGGAAAACTTATTTGGTCAGAGACAAGGTCCAGAGGAGTTTGCCTGCAACCATCATACACCTTAACCACCACCTGGCAACTGCTCTGAGGCAAAGGAAGTTCTGGCCCTTTAACACATCCCCAAGAGGAGATGGTGGACCAAAGGAGACAACCCATCCTAGCTCACTCCCATCATTGGGAATGTATTTATTTTGTTGTTGTTGTTCTGTTCTCTAATAGAAACATGGAAAGCAAACTAGCATATTTTTAGAGATTTTTCCCCAGGGAATTTGCAAACATTGCATGTTGCTTTTTCTTTTTACTACATATGGCCTATCTTCTGGGAAAGGACACTATAAATGGATCTTTATAGTATCTTTACTATGAAAAGCAACAACTGTTATAGCCTGTTAACTATAAATGCTTTCTAGAAAAAAAGAAAAGAACAATAAATTACATGGTGAGTATATGTGGTGGGGGTGTTGGCACGGAGCTGCTTAAAGCCCATGAAATGGATTTCACCATAGGAGTTGAGTAATAATTACATATTTCACAAGGGTATTATGAGGTTTCAGTGAAATCAATATATAAGTGCAGACAGTGCCTAAACACTGCACTTTATAGATGCTAGTTCCCTTTCGTCCCTTTCTCTTATATCAGAATGATGGCTAGTTGAATACTTCAATAGCTCCCTAACGTATCTATTGCCGATAAGCAACGGGGCCAAACAAGAGGGTTCCTTTTATTTAAGGAGCCAACAAGAGTGATGCAAGGGCTGGTGGATATAGGCTTTGTTCTTTTAGTGGACTGGTTTCAATCCATGCACATGATGTCATATGGACACGTTTAGAGAAATAACAGATGAAAATCTATTAAGACATTTTTTAGCCATAGAAATGATGAAATTATTCCTCATTAACAGAGGGCTAATTAAATGAACTATGATACATCCCCACCATTGAATACCAAGCAGGTTTTACCAAGAATGATACAGATCTTGGTGAAGGAATTTGATCCTATTTTACACATATAGGAATATGGTATGTGTGTGTGTGTGTGTGTGTGTGAAAGTTAAACATGGAATGTTTGATGGGAGAAGAAAAGTGGATTTTCACTTTGTATGTTATGCACGTGGCAGAAACATTTGATTCTAATTGACTATCCATATGCTCCTCTACTTTTCCATGCACTTAGGTGGGATTATGTGACTGGTTTCTGACAGTGAAATGTGAGCAGAGTAATATACATCACTTTCTGTTTGGCATACTTAAAGCTGTGAGTGCTTCAAGTAATCTTCCTAGCACAAAATAGAAGGACCCTGGATCACTAGGTTACCCAAGGAAGACAACTTCGGGGGGTCTCTAACTTGAACTAAAAATGTAGTGTGATGTGTATGTTGCGGGGCGGGGGTGGGGGGGAGAGGGACTTACTGTGTAAAGCCACTGAGATTTGGGGTTAATTAATGTAATATTTTAAATATATATTGGAGATAACAAATTACTCCCCAAGCTTAGCAGCAAAAAGCAACACACATGTGCTATCTCAGGAATGGTTCTGTAACTGGACAAACAATGGGTTCATGCTGCCTGTCACTACTTAAGCCAATTCAGCAGAGACAGGGTTGAATCACATATGAGTGTTTATTCCAATATTGCTGGCAGTATGAGAGAGCAGCAGGTGATCCACAAAAATCTGCTTTGCAGCCCACCATAAGCCAGCTGCTTATTAGGTACTAAGAGGCCTGGTTCATGGATCCGTGCACCGGTGGGGTAGCCTGCGGGGATCGAGCTGAAACTGGCAGTCCAACACCCCTTGCCGCTCCTGTTCATCCCCACCTAGCTGCGCCTGCCTCCACTCGGTAGGCTCGCTGCTGCTCCACTGTGGTCTCCAGGCTGCAGCGGCCAGCCGTGAGCCCTGCGTCTGGCACCCATCAGTCAGCTGAGCAGCACTCTTACTGTGGGAGCACACTGACCACCAGAGGGCAGCTCCTGTGTTGCGTGTCTGCCCCCCGGTGGTCAGTGTGCATCATAGTGACCGTTGACAGATCGTTCAGTTGCTTAGGCTTTTATATATATAGATAAGTACAAAGGAAAGTAGGCACAAGGGCAGTTGACAGATATGCAAAAGGACTAGGGGGTCTTCAAAGGGCTTAGTGATATGCGAGGGCTAGGGTTACATGGAGAAATAGCCAAAGGGAGTGCCAAATGGGCAGTTAACAGGTAAGCAGGCTGGAGATTTGCAAAGGCCGGCAGATGTGCAAAAAGGGATGGGGACCTTCAAAGGGCTTAGTGATATTCAAAGCCTGCGGTCTTCAAAGGGCTGGTGCTTCTGGTTTCTGGCTCTGGTTTCTGAAGGTGGGCTGCATCTCCAGGTGAGCTCCCAGGTCCTGAGTGCAGCTGCCAGCCAGGTGAGAATTGCTTTCTTTAATCAGAATAAAATAATCAAGGTTAATAGAGCATGATTAATATGTCTTACACTACTAGCCGGTTCCCCAACATTCTATTTCTGTCCCCTTTCAGTTCTGACTGTGGACTCTCATGAGGCTGCAATCACCATGTTAGCCAAGGCTGTCGACATCTCGAGGCTCTGCTGGGGCTGGAAAATCTGCTCCAAGAACCACTCATGTGGCTGCTGTGAAGTCTCAGCTCTTTGGTGTCTGTTGGCCACAGATATTAGTGGCCTCTTCATGGGCCTGCCCAAGGTAGGGAAGCTTGCATCTCCAGAGGGAGAGATTTGAGAGAAGGCAAAAAGACTCCAAAATGGAAGTCAGTCTTTTTATAATCTAACTTCAGAGGTGGCATCCCACCACCTCTGCCTCATTCTTTTTGCTAGATGTGAGTCACTAATCTAGCCCACGCTCAAGGGAATGAGACTTTTAAGAGAGTGAATATCAGGAGGCGGATTACATGGAACATCTCAGAGGCTGACTACCACAAGGATCATAGCCTAGCCTACCCTAAACAATGCAATAGTGCCCTCTACTCTGACATTATTTACAAAAACATACATTCTTTTGTCATTCCCAAACCAAAAATTAACACCTAAGAGTCCATGTTTCTTAGAAGCTATCCAGCTAGAATCTCAGAAAAATTTTCCCTCCCAAAAAATAAAAATTAAAATATAGCCACCTAATGTGCTAGCCAACTGGTAAAAGTATCCATGTTGCCTCCACTCAAAGTAGCCCATTACTCTGCAGTTCTTAAATGCACATCTTAGAAGTGACTCATTTTATTCCTGCTCCATTTGTGCTTTTGTCACATTGAAGACATTTCCTTTGGTACAACCTAAACTACTGAGAGGTCCCTGAGCATTTTCTCCAGAAAACCACTTCCCATTTCCTAAGTGTTAATTGCATACAGCAGTAGCCCCCAAAGCAAAAGATACAAAATGAACCAGACAGTAGCTCCCTTCTAAAGTCAGGTCCCCAAAGCTTATGCCAGGCTCTGGAGATTCTGCCTGTCAGTAATTAGCTATGATTTGCTCATGGTTGCTGCTGAGTAGGCATCTCATTGTTACCTTGATCTGTGTCACAGATCTTCAAAATTCTAAGACAATCAGACAACCAGGAGATTAGTCTACACTGGGGCTAACCAGCTCACCAAGCCAGGAGGATTTGGATAAGTCTCATAGGCTTATCACTCATCTCCAGTATCTGTCTTTCTTGATGAAACTGAAAAGGAAGAAAGTGGATATAATAACACAGTGAATGCCTTTAACTAAAGGGTAACGATAAAATTTTCAAGGAGCGGGGGAGGTTCTCTATATTTGGAAGGAGAGGACTGAATAAGCAAAAGTTCAGAGACATTTTAGTAAGAGAAAATTCCAAGGTGCAAAGAAGTGATGTGGGAAACAGGATGTAGAAGATAGGAAATAAGATCAAGCAGAATAGGGGATATTGGAGAGATAAGATTGACCTTGATGGTGTAGTAGATTTTAACTCTCTACACAGTAGTCATCAAATTCCTCACAGTTTTGAGAGTGGACATGCTTTGATCGTCTATACTCCTTTTAAAATTGGGTAAGATCCCAGTGAATCTAACAGCATGGCAAAGTTGGCAAGCGACTGTAAATCATTTTTAATAGTAGCAGTTTGTAAAATAATGGGTCCTGTGGGAAGAGAGTGAGGAGTTTTCACCACAGCTGGGTAGTCCCTATAATTTCCCTCAATTTTCCTCTAAAAATCCCGCATCAGCAATGTAATTGTCTGCCTCACTGTCTTCCTTCCACCCCCGATGGAAGAGAGGGAGCAGTGAAGAGAATAATAATGTGACATTCAGTAAAGTGTTCTCTGCAAGGCCCTGGGCTGGGCTGGGGAGCTGGGCAGGACCCAGAGGACAGCACTTCTGGGCACAGTCTATGCTTCGCAAGGCCAGAGCCATCAGCGGAGCCCCGGGGGGCAAGGAGAGGGAAGATTTATAACACTGGATTTTGTCTCCATCCTCCTTCCAGAGCATTTTGACTCATGTTTATTTTACTTTTACTCACTGGCTTTCACTCAGGTTCCATTTGAAAGAGCTTGGAGGCACAAAAGAAAGAAAAACATTTTTAAAAAAGAAATTGTCTAGGATTTCTATACCAAAAACCAGCCTTTCTGTTCTTTCTTCCAAGAATTGAAGTTCTTTTAGGTATAGGAGGGAGGAAATATCAGAACTAGTAACAGACACATCTATATATATAAAAGCCTAAGCGACCATTATCATCAGTTGACCGAACAACCGGTCGACCGGTTGCTAGGATGCACACTGACCACCAGGGGGCAGACAGTCAACGTAGGAGTTGCCCCCTGGTGGTCAGTGTGCTCCCACAGCCAGCCTTCCACAGCTGGCCAACCTCCTGTGGTCCCTCCCCCCACCCGGCTGGCTGGCCTGATTTGCACCCATCAGGACTGGGAAGACGAAGTTAAACATAGCAGTCTGACTCGAAGGCCCTTGCTCTTAATTCCTATATTGTCCTACTTCCAAAAAATATCAAACAGGCAATCAAGTACATTATTTATGTGGTGAAAGGCTAAGCTCTGGCATACTCAAAGACTGCCAAATAACCAAGATTATACTCATTTTAAAGTGTTAATTATTTCCTCAAACTCACAATTTTGTCTTCAATCCTGTTTTCTTTAGATGTATAGACAGATTTTTATTTTATTTTTAAATATGTTTTACTGATCTTTAGAGGATCAGTGAAGGACGGGAGAGGGATAGAAAGATAGAAACACTGATTGGCTGCCTCTGCACATCTCCTACTGGGGCTCAAACTGGTTACCTAGGCATATGCCCTGACCTGGTATCAAAACAGCAACCTCTTGTTTCATGGGTCAATGCTCAACCACTGAGGCACACCAACCAGGCCCTGGACAGGTTCTTATCTCAGCCGTGGAGCCAAGAGAAATTGATAAAAGTACTTATTAATACTTCTCCTGGCACATTTAATTGTGAACATTTGTCATCATCTTTGGTTTAGCCCTCTTGAACAGTTACAAGTCTCCCTCCAATGTCTGCCATGTCAAAATAGCACTTAACGTGTCTTGAGATCATGGCACCTCTTTCTAATACTTGCGGCTGATTTAATTATAGTGGCAATGATTATTTTGGTCCCTCGTAATTTGGGTTTTCATTAACTCCTTTCTTTGACATTCAAAACCATTTTCTTCCTACGTATCTCCAACAGCTTTAAATAGCATCTCATAGTCACAAACATCAAAAGGCTGAGAATTACCTTTGTGCCTATTTGATTGACTTGCCCTCAAAAGAAGCACAAAAGTTGGGTCTTTGCAAAACCGTTTAGTCTCATTAAAATTCTCATCTCCTTTTTGTCTTCAGCCATCACTGATTAATCTTCATTATTTCCCATCCCTCCTCAACCTCCATAAACTCAGTCCCCTCCCCCTCCGAAAAAGCAGTATTTTAAAGTGACAAGACCCATAAAAACCAAGTCAACATATTAATCTATGGCCCAAAATACAAACCAGTGACCAAAGAGGCTTGCATTGAAATCCAAAAATCAATTCCGGGTAACCCAGGCTTTTCTTATAATAAGTAATACAAGCTCAAGATTGTCAGGGTTACCCAGGGACACTACTGAATTTTAAGGTAGATCTTTTGGTTGCACCTGGCAGAGAGCTGAACCCTCATAACTAACTTTATGTTTCATTCCGAGCCAAGTTATAAGCAATCCAAAAGCCCAAGTGGCATATATAGGAAAAAAAAAATTGGCACTAAAATGTTAGCGGGAATGAGCATTGGCAGTTGGTTGGGGGTGGAAGTTTGTAGAAGCCAAAACACTCTAGCGATAAGCACGATCTACATCTTGAAAATTGTGTTTAGCTTTCAATTTGCAAGTAAGACACCTAGCAACATGTAAGAACGCACATTTGTGCTTCTGTCCCCACTCAGCGTCTTTCACTGTGCTTAGAGTCGGGATGGGGCAGAGGTATTGTTTTACAGGTCAGCTCAAGGTAAAAATTAGGGGCGGATTCAGGTCATCTCCAGGATGCCCCAGGATTCTTTTTAAGTGGTTCTCTATGGAACCAGTGCCTCCTGTTCTCCATGGGTACCTGAACTCCAGACCTATTTTCCGTGGCCTCTGTGTGACATTCCAAAGGGCCTTGAGCAGAAATCAATGCCGTCTGTAAAGAAACAGTGTCTAGTGGTGGACTTCGGAGCAACGATGGCAGATTTTGGAGAGTAGAAGGGGCTTTCACTGAGGATACTGAGGATACTTCATGGGACAAGAAACCCACTGCTGATCTGGAAAGGACTGCAGAGGAAGACATTTAAGACATCCTTGTCTCCTGTTCATACTTCTGTGTTTCTCTAGCTGTTACTGTTGTTTCTTAATCTTGATGGGAAGGATGACAGCTGAGGGCTAGATTCCCCAGTTAATGAGTGCAGACACATATAAGTAAAAGGATTTGCTTCCCTGGTGTCAGCAAATGGAACAATGTTGAATTTTTTCACGGAGATTTAAATGCATCTTAGTGCCTCTGTTTTGTAAGCTAATAAACAAATCCCCTTGATCCTGGAATACACTATTTCAATATTTATAAAGCACTTAGGTGGCTTCCCAAATATTTTCTCATTTATTTTTCCACAACTCTGTGAAATAGGATGACGTCGGTATCACTCTCCCCACTTTAGAGATTAACTGACAGGCCAGTGTCTACACAAGAGTCAGTGGGATACCTCAGGAGGCAGCCAAGGCTTCTGCCTGCCAGTCCTATCATCCTTCCACCATATCTCTCTGATCTGGGGAGTAGCATGACAACAGTTACCTTGGCCTGTTTTTATGAGCTTGGCATTAGAGATTGGCTTTATCAACAAATCTATTCAAACTAATTTCATGTGTTTTTCTCCTTTCTCGTTCCATTGGTTTTTGCCTAAGTCAACTCACTTGATCGATCCCTCTTCCCTCTGTTAAGATAAAACACACAGATGAATTGTCTCCTCCACCTGAGAAAAGAGTTGTGACATTGAAAAGACAAACAAGATGGAGTAAGAGAAAAACAAGCCAGAAAAATCTTTTTTTATCCCCTGCATGTCAAAGGAATCTGCTTTTATGGTACACCTACTCTGAATAGCTTCTTGAAAATGCTGGTAAACAATAGTAAAAGATTATTTTAGTGAAAGGGCCACTTTGAAGAATTCAAGAGCTGACATGTGAGTAGAAGTTGAATGCCAGGGAAAATATGGTTGTTATGGAAGTCAGTTTGATGAGCCATCTTTTCTTTCCTGAAAATCCTCACTTACCTAATAACTAGTGCAGAAAACAAGTGTGTTCTATGCTTTATCAATATAATGGGTGCTTTATGAACAGAAAAGGTAAACATCCCCAGCCTCAGAGACAGACAATAAGCTATAAAGTAATGAAAAGTTCAACTTCATAGTGTGTTGGTGCTGTGGAAAGAGAAAAAGTAGAGCAGGATATGAGGAATTGGGACTACTAGCATTTACAGCTTACAATTTTAAATGGGATGATGAGGTAAGCCTCAGCAAGGAAATGAATAAAGCAAGAACCCCAAAGAGTTGGGGTAGTTATCCAAAATAAGCCAGTGCAGAGGCTCTGGGGTAGGAGTGTGGTTCATGTTTGAAGAACAGCAAGGAAGCTAGCGTGGCTGGAGCAAAGATGGCAAGGGGGTGTATGGCAGGAGATGAGGGTCTAGAGGTAAAGGAGACCTGCTTTTCCTGAGTCTCAGAAGCCATTGTTGCTTCTACTCTGAGCAAGAGCCATTGTGGTTTCTGAAGAGACACAAGGCATGATTGCCCTGGATCATTCTGGCAGCTATGTTGAAAATACTAGGGAGAAAGGATGAAATTGGAGAGACTGGTTTAGAGACTACTTCAGTTAATAAATTCTTAATCTTTTCTTTTGACGATAGAACTAGTTATTGCTGATTTTGCCAATTCTTCATAAATGGTCTAACATCTACTTTACAATGTGGAGATACTTGAAAACTCATTTTTTTCCCCTCAGCTTTGAGGCTTCACGCAAAACTTCAAGACAGGAAGAATCCTGTTTTAACTGCCTATTACACCCACCTTATGTTAATGAAAGGGCTTCTCCTCAGGCCTGGCTATTCCAAGGGGCAACCTAAGAGGTCAAAACAAGGGTTGGTATGTGATGAGGGGGTGAGAGGGCAGATGATAGAAAGAGACTGGACAGTGTGCTGAGGGCTAGGTCATGAGGGGTGTTGACATTATGCCAACAATGGAGTGCCAGCAACAATATTTAGGGCAGGGAGTGAGAAAAGGTGTATTTCAGATTTTATGAAATAATCTGCAATGTGGAAGATGAATTAAAAGAAGAACTCAATCACAGAATAGCATCTTTCAAGATAAGAGAGCCTGAGCAAGGGCAGTGACTCAAGGAACAAACAGAGGGGACAAAGTCAAGGGACATTTGCGGGTAGGATGTAAGGGCTGGAGAATGATTATCATGTGAAAGACAGAAAAGAAGAGATAAAAATATGAAAGGAATTGCAGAACAGTGATGCTATTAACAAGCTGATAGACACAGGGCAGTGTTGGATCAGGGAGGGAGGTCAAGGCTGATGACCATCATGGTTTTCTGTACATCAAGATTATTTTCTTCCCTTTGCCAATGCTTATCGCCATGCCGATGTTTCTGTATCTCAAACATATCATGCTATCAGAGCGGGAACATGAGAAATCCTAAGAATAGGGAAGCAGACAGGAAGGATAAAACTGGGAAGGTGCACACAGGTAAGAGGACACAACCCAAATAGACCCAGAGACATAGAACCATGAACAGACTGATGTATTTCAGAGGGAAGGTGGGGATGGAGGCTCTGAAGGCAGAGTTTAACAGGGGAACTTACATTCATACTAGTGGCCCAGTGCACAAAATTCGTGCACATTAAAAGGGGATTAATTTGAGGCAATAATTTAATATTGCTATTTGCCCTTTCCCTATAATAGAAGTGTCAGAGATGAAAGAAAATTAGTAAAATGTGTATGAAAACCTTCCTCCTGTCAGAGTCTGGGGCGCACCACAGGACCCACAGACAAGTCCTCGCCCGCCCACATTCGCCTCAAAATTGCGTGAGATCCAGACCCGGCCAGCCCCCACCCCCATTGGGCTAGATCCAGATCTGGCCAGTCCCACCCTTGTCAAGCTCCGCCAGGCAGGGGCTGTAGCCTCAGGTCCCCTGGCCCAGCGCCAGGACGGGGGCGTGGTCTGAGGTCCCCCAGCCTGACACCAGGGTGGGGGGCGAGGCCCGAGGCCCCCTGTCAAGCCCTGCCAGATGGGGGATGCTGCCTGAGGTCCCCTGTCAAGCCCTACGGGGGCGTGGGAGGGCGTAGTCTCAGGTCCCTGCTGATTGCTCCTTAAGTCTCCTTATGGGAACTTGGCTTCAGCTGTGGGTGCAGCCATCTTTGTGACAGAGTGATGGTCAATTAGCATATTCCCTCTTTATTAGATAGGACAGTGGTCAGCAAACTGTGGTTCGCGAGCCACATGCGGCTCTTTGGCCCCTTGAGTGTGGCTCTTCCACAAAATACCATGGCCAGGGTGAGTCTATTTTGAAGAAGTGGCGTTAGAAGAAGTTTAAGTTTAAAAAATTTGGCTCTCAAAAGAAATTTCAGTCATTGTACTGTTGATGATATTTGGCTCTGTTGACTAATGAGTTTGCTGACCACTGAGCTAGGATATGCATAGCCCATGGACACAGACAATAATGTGGCAAAGGCTTGGGAGGGGACACACAAAGTGGACATCTGTAATACTTTCAATGATGAAGATAAAGTTTTAAAAAAATAGAGTGACTTTAGAAATGTCCTAGGAAACCAAGCAGGACCCCTGAGCCTATATGGCCAGACTGAGTACAGAGAGATATTGCTCTGGAACCCAGGACAATAGCCCTGTGTCACCTGCCTTGTCCCAAGCTGCCTGCCCACCGCAGGTGAAAAGACCTGGTCCATGGGTGTTCGTGGCAGCTGAAAAGTAGGCAGGAGCCTCGGGTGCCTCCTGCCCTTGACTGTGGGACATCCCTGTTCCTGCTGAGGCTGCTTTCTGCCAGACTTACTTTTCCACACATCATCACAGTTCCCTATGCAGTGAAATCATTATTTTTCCTTTTGAATATTTTTATACATATCAGCACATGCAGAAAATACAAAACTGGCTTTAAAGTACAAGCCGCTTCTTCCCCTGGTGATGGATCCTACAGAAGAAGGCTTGGGGCTATAGAATTCCTTCACTGCCCTTTTCTCTCTCTCATCTTTGGAAAGAGAAGTGGAGGAGGCAGAGAGGAAGAAGCACTTCAAGGAGAGAAAGATGTGGGTGGACTCAACGGGAGGTGGGAAGGCAAATCAGAGAAGGGAGTCAGGACAAGGGAGGAGAGAGAGGAGAGCCAACAAGGTGAGCAGATACAACCCCTAGGAACAAATTCCACATGAAGATTATGAGGGAGGGAGGGAGTAGAGAGGGAGGAAGGAAAGGAAGAGAGGGAGGGAGGGAGAAGGAGGGGAGGGAGGGAAGGAAGGAGGAGAGGGGGGAGGGGGGGTTGATAAAGCAAATGTGAACCATCCTCACATAAACAACCTTCTGGGCCAACCTCAAGAGCCTGCCCAGAATGAGTGAGAGGTGGGGCCTGCATCGCCTTTCTAATGGAGCCTGGAACTAGACAAGACAGGTGCTGCCTTACGTATTTTCTGATTTTCACAATCCCGAGCCAGCACCTCCACTGCACATCTGCCTCTCTTTTCTCCTCCTGAATTAGTTTAAAAGCATCAGCTCGCTCTTCTGCCACCTCATCTCCTCCTAATTGTTTCACTGCGTCCTTCTCTCAGACTCCCGGCTGACTCCTGTGTCCCAGGCCTGGCTACAGCCCGTTTCTGGGTCATCGGTGCCGTAGGAAGAGCAGTCAGACACAGCCGATCACCTCATGGCAGTGACCTTGCTTGCTCTCTGTCCTTCCTCAGTCACAAACAGCTCAACACTCCAGCTTTGTGTTTTAGAAGTTGAACGAGTCTCAGACGCAGTTACGTCTGCATGGCTTTATCTTTAAGGTTCCAGAAGGCAGAGGCTCTGGGGTTCTTACAGGTCTGGAGGCACCTCCTAGGAGGAAGGGCCATATGTGGGGAGTGGGTTTTTCTTTGTGGCCAGAGCACCTGGTGCAGGTCCCTGTTGAGCTGGGTTGAGTATGAGCAGCCATGTCCCTCAGCTCTCTTGGCCTGATCTCCTCATCTGTAATGTTATGATGCTGCTGAGGCTTTTGTTAGGATCGGATGGGACAGAGTGCGGGAAAGTGCTGTGTCCACTGAGCACACTGTCCCGGAGATGTGTGATTTGTGTTTTAGAAAAGCCTGAGATTCCTCAAACAGCCTCAGCAAGATGAGGAAAAATCACTGAATGGCTTCCTGGCCACCCACCACCAGTTCAACCAGAGAAGCTGAGCTTTCTATACAGTAACTTTAACTTATATTTCACAAGCTATTTCTGTTCTCCTACTTTACCCCGGCAGAGTAGCCCCAGGGAAGACAAACCCCTCCCTCACTCCTGCTCTCCTTTTTAAAAAGAGGGATGACAATCCTTCCTCAACGCCAGCCACCACTCCTCCCCGCCATCCATTCCCCCTCCTTCTGGGTGACCCTCAGAGGGGGTGGAGGACAGAGGTCCCCACCCCAGGTGAAGGCCCTTCGGATGCTCCAGAATGTTCCTCCAGTTACCCCTCAGCTTTATCTCCTCCAGGCAGTGTTGCCCACTCCCTTTCATCTCTCTTCCTGGTGTTCTGTTCCAGCCCTTAGGTTGCTGCACCTGAGCCCACCAGCTCCCTCCCTGAGCCAGCAGTGAGGAGGCACACCCTGCTTGGCTGTGCTATGGCTATCTCAAAACTGCAATGGCTCCAGGGCGAACTTCAGAAGGGCGGGAGAACCAAAGACAGGAAGGATTAGGGAAGAACCCATGAGGAGAAGGCTGAGGCCAGAAAGAGGAAGAGACTTGAGCAGAATGAAGTGGGGACTCGTCTCCTAATAACTACCCGCCCCCCACCCGCTACTACCCTGCAAGCAAGGAGGCCACAAATACACACACACACACACACACACACACACACACACCCAGCCCCCCTCCCTAAGCAAAGCCCTGTGAAAATGTCTAGTTTGCTCTGTGGCTTCCTTCACCATCCCTTTGGTCTCCTAATAACTACCCCCCCCCCCCACCCGCTACTACCCTGCAAGCAAGGAGGCCACAAATACACACACACACACACACACACACACACACACACACACACCCAGCCCCCCTCCCTAAGCAAAGCCCTGTGAAAATGTCTAGTTTGCTCTGTGGCTTCCTTCACCATCCCTTTGGACTCCTGCCTCGGCAGCCTTACCTCCTCAGTCATTCATGCTAAGGTGCTAAGTACCTTAATGAGTTCTCTCTCCTGAGAAGATTGGTGCCTGTAAGGAGGCAGCTCAGCTAAGCAACATTTAACACAAAGGATGTGATGTGAAACATTAGACATCAGAATTAGACCAGGGCTGAAAGTCACAGCCCAGGGAATTCTGCCTCCTCTACCCAGGACCCAGTGAAGCCTGCACCTGACACTCAACAGTTCTTCCTGTATCTTCAGTTACACTTACCAGCCCCCACCCCCACCCCTTCCCCCAAACCAGATCTCCTTCTAGAAAAAATGCCCTAGCCCTCCTTGGGGTGGAGAAAGTTGACTGCAAGGCCCCCCTTCTACAGCCTCCCATCTCCTACCTTCCCCCCCCCTTTTCTGTCTCTGAATTGTATCACCTTCTGGCTAGAGAGCTGTGGCCTCTAAGCATGTAATAAAGTGAGATCCCTTGATTGAACGGGATGGCTTGATTGCTACTTTGATGAGAGTGCCATTTTTCTAATATATAGAACTGCAGAAAACATTGGAAGGCATCGCATGACCTTCCATCCAGCCCCTAGGACAACAATATAATTAACTTACTAAGTCACCTGACTTCCCCTGGAAAAGATTTAGAACTCTGGTCTATGAGCATATTTATGGCTTGTATTCCTTCGAAGAGAGCTGTTATTTTTCCATGAGAATTGCAAACATCTTTATGTTTATTTTAAGCTATCTATTCTCTGCGTTTGTAATTCGTTAAGTATTAGTTATGGCTTATCTGGGACTTAAGAACAAGAAAGAGGCTTCTACTTCGAAGTGCAGTAAATAATGTGATATGTAAGCTCCAGCTGGGTAAAGAAATTGTAAAGCTAAAAAATTCAATTTAGTTTCCAACTCCCTCGGGGCCATGTAACCTTACAAACCCTTTGAGACAAATCTCAGACTTCCAGCAGGTTTGAAATGGAATATTTTTTCAAACATTGCTTGAAATGCATGGGGGTGAGGTCCCCGGGATTTCACTGGAGATAGTCCAAGGTAATGCAACAATTTTCCACAAAGAAATGTCGTCTTGATCTAAGAAACAATCTACCTCAAATTTAATGGTCTCAATCTATTGGAGAATCCCAGGAAGTCACTTTTCCCCCACCCTGGCTTCTAAATAGAGCCCCACTGACCCATTATCTATTATCACTGGAGTTTAAAATGTTAAGCTCCTTTAATATTTTCTATACAGATTGCCTCAAGATGCCTCAAATGAGCTAGAGGCTGCTGTCACAGTCAACTGTGGGCTGGTTATCTGGGAGACTCCCAACACTACAAGTTGAGGAAAAACACAAAATTCTTTCAGAGGGTCATCTGGAAGGAAAGGACTGTCCCACCCCACAGGGTAGGTGCTATCATTTGGCACCTGCACTTCAAGCCTACCTAAGTCACGCTGCCCTTGAAAGATGCCCAATGAAGCGGCCAGAAGTGGAACAGAAACAGTTCTGCCCTTCTGTGCCGTGGATGTGGTTGTGAATATGTCTCTACAGGGAGAGAGCTAAAAATATTTTGAAAGTGATAGTACTTCTTTGCCCTGGAACACAAACAAACATAGCCTACAACAAATAACCTACATTATTGTAACAATTCCAGCACTGCTGTGTATGGCGCACCAATTATGTCCACACACATTCTCGTATTTAATAATCATAAAAAAAATGAAGGCAGATATTCAACCCCCATTTTACAAAGTGGTTGCACAAGGTCATACAACTATTGGGAAGTAAAGGTTGGTTGAAACTACTGGATTCCCGTTCTGATTCTTGGCTTCTTGCTGCTTTTATTGCTCTGCCTTGCTTCCCAGCCTGACTTTGCAGAAAGCTTTTTAAGAAATCCAGACTCAGGGGATAAAACCATCTGCTATACCACTGAGGTCAGAGTTCACCAAAAGGGGGAAGAGAATCTACTGGATGTGAAAAGCCTTAGGGGCTGGAGCAAGATTTATTTCTAGATGCTCAGAAGGACAATTTGCCTAAATCAGTGGTCGGCAAACTGCAGCTTGCGAGCTGCGGTTTGCCACTCTGTTGACTAGTGAGTTTGCCGACCACTGGGATAGGGCCTTAATCACAAGGAACAACAGCCTGTAATTATTGGAATCGAGAGTCTAGGTCAGTGGTCAGCAACCTCATTAGTCAACAGAGCGGCAAACCGCGGCTGGGGAGCCGCATGTGGCTAGCGAGCTGCAGTTTGCCAACCACTGGCCTAAATGAATGAGTGATTCACTGTCTGTTAGGTGCTGGGATTGAATGCAGATCAGGTGCTGACAGAGAGTTCCAAACTTGAAAACCAATCAAAATAAGATCACTGGCTCATGCATTCACTTTAGGACATACATTTTAGGATTCTATAGGATTGCGTGGTTAAGCATACTTTCATTGGTTGGGTCTTAGGGGAGAGGATTGGACTATTCAGATTTAAGGGAGATAGGTATCCTATTATTTGCTTCTAATCTTATCTTTATGGTGTCCAAGATAAAGCCAAATCTAGAAATGTCCACTGAAAGCTAACCTAGAAATTTTTACTGCTTGAGATTTTTACACTATTGCAGGCAATTGTATTTTTAACAGAGAATGTTAAGGCAATCATTTGCTAATAAAAAACTTTGTAAAGTAGAATATGCATGCATAAAAGTACACTTATTATAATTATATGACTTAATTTTCTCAAACCGCACACTTTATCACCAGCATCATGACAAGACATTATTAGCACCCCAGAGTCCCTCTCATCTTTTCTTTAAATCAGTATTCTTCCCCAAGGGTCACCTCTCTCTTAACTTCTACATTTGGTCCTTTTCTCTAAAATAAACCAATTAACCTCCTGTTAAAATATTTCATTTTAAAGCCCTTTTCATCTGCATGAGAGATTAGAAAGCCCTCCAATAATTACCAGTTTACAATAGACTACTATAATAACAATCCACTCAGTGTAGTTGAAGCACATAAGACCTATTTCCTAAGGCTTTTTATTCTTCAGAGAGACCGCAGGGGAGATAGATACAGACAGGCCATATTTGGAGACTGTCAGGCCTGACATCTGAATCTTCAACTTTTTCTCAGAAAGAATTCTTTTGTAAGATGATAAGCAAGAGCAAATATTTTCAGACCATTTTAAAAAAATGCTTTGAAATCTCTCCTATAGGAGGTTGGGTCAAGCTCTTCATTTCTTTCCGTCTTCATTCTTCCTGTTAAAAAATCTTGATCTATTGTTCGGCACAAGGATTATTCTGCTGTCAAAGCCAGAGCTACATACGTGTTGTTAGAAAAGTAGTTAGTATTCAAGGCACCAGGAGAAGCCCTTTTGAAATTAAATGGAATTTCAGTGTGGTTATATAATACCAAATCAGATTGTCTGATTTTCACAGAGATTTGGTTAAACTCAATTTTACATGTAATTTTCTATTTGTAGAAACTAATAGAAGGAAATTGTAATAGACATGAAAGAGAACAGGAATCTTAGAGTTTGTCATATTCTGTTATGTATTAAAATGATAACACTGATTTTCATGGTCCACTATTTCATTAAATTTCCTGCTGTCATTAATGCTTTTATAATTAAAATAGCCTTAAATTTAATTCAGAACTTACTACATATTTACCACTTTCCCCTAATGCTTGGCAATCAGATTTTAGAGGGTTTTCCCCTTAAGGGGATGCGATTAACCTTTGCACCTGAGCCTGCATTTGATTTTGGCAGCCCAAAGACATAGGAAGGAAGTGATTGTTTGATGAAAATTTTTCATAAACTATTTTCTAGTGGGTAGGATTACATCTCAAATAAGGTTAGTGTGCTTTAATGGATTTTCTTTTGCATTATTAGTCTGTTGAGGGGCTATTGTTTCATAGAATGCAGCACTGATTCCCAATCTTTTGAAGTAGACACATTTTATGTATGTGTTTATATGTATAAGCATGTATCAAACATGTATATCTTTCTCATCTCTATTCACCTTTGAGATTCCCTTTATTATAAGTGTTTGTGTGTATATGCTACATGTATTTATATTGTATGTATATATTTTGTGCCTATATATTATATACTCGAGGCCTGGTACACGAATTCGTGCATGGGTGGGGTCCCTCGGTCTGTCCAGCAGTGGGGACCAATTGGGGCTGCAGAGGAAAGGCCTCTGGGAACTTGGCCAGCCAGGGGGAGGGGCCATGGAAGGTTGGCTGTGGGAGTGCTCTGACCACCAGGGGGCAGCTCCTGGGTTGAGTATCTGCCCCCTGGTGGTCAGAACACATCATAGCAACAGGTCGTTCAGTCGTTCGGTCATTTAGGCATACACACACACACACACACACACACACACACACACACACACACTGAGTGGCCCAATTATTATGATCTCTGAACGCATAATAATCTGGCCACTCAGTGTATATCCTATATGATAAAAGGCTAATATGCAAATTGTCCCCTTGACCAGGAGTTCGACCAGCAGGCAGGCTGGCCAACTGCCCATGTTCCCTACCCCTGGCCAAGCTGGCCAGGCCCCACCCATGTATGAATTCATGCACCGGGCCTCTAATACACACACACACACACACACACACACACACACACACACACACTGAGTGGCCAGATTATTATGCATTCAGAGATCATAATAATCTGGCCACTCAGCATATATATGTATATGTATATTTATATGTATATGTATATGTATATATAAAACTTGGTGGGTCTATTGTATATTGTATGTATATATTTAAGTGTATACATACAATATATATATGTAGGGTATAGATGCAAACATTTATAATACAGGATATATCATAGATGAATAGAAAAGAGGAATAAAAATGTTTTATATGTAGTATGTTGATACACAAACATATAATAGGGTGACAACTTCACAAGGTTGGAAGTCAGTGCTGCATTCAGCATTCATAGACATACATTTGTGTGGGTGTTCTCTCTAGTTATCGCTGATATTTTCTTGGTTATAAATTATATTCTGTAAATGGGTAGATAGATAAATCAAAGATGATAAATTCTGATGCATTTCTCTGAATTGTTGTGCCACTCCCAAATAGCTTTGTGATGCATTTAAATATCAGTTAAAAGTAATAGTAACCAACATTTATTAGTGCTAAGTTCTAAACATGTTGCTAAGTGCTTTAACCCGTACAACAACCTTACAAAGTACTTGCTATTACAAGCCCCATTACACTCATGAGAAAGCTGAGACTTAGGGAAGTCAAGTGCCTGAGCCAAGTCCCACAGTTATAGGTGACAGAGTCAAAGCTCACACTCAGATTATTCTAATGACAAAGCCACATTGTCATTCACTCTGCTGCAATGCCACCTTCCCAATTTTAACCTCTGTGCTACTCATCTCTCTTCTCTTTTCTAGAATTTTCTTGATAAACTCCTTGGAGTGTTCTGCCATATTAACTTCAGAGTTAAGTAGTAATATCTCCAAGCATTCTATTTGGATTTTGATTCACCTATAAAAATACTTTAGAATTGATTTACATAAGTATTCAATCTTCCTATGCAACAATATAACATTGTTTTCTATTTGCTTGTCTTCTTTTTTAATCAATAAAATATTGCATTTTTCTTCAGATAATTCAGAAGTACTTTTTCTATAAGTTACCCCTACATACCATATTTTTATTGCTACTGGTAATAAGATCTCTTTTATTGTGATACTAAAGGCCCAGTGCATGAAATTTGTGCATGGGGGCGGGGGGAATCCCCCTCAGCCTAGCCTGCACCCTCTCCAATCCAGGACCCCTCAGGGGATGTCTGACTGCCGGTTTAGGCCTGATCTCGGGATCGGGCCTAAACCGGCAGTCGGACATCCCTCTCACAATCTGGGACTGCTGCCTCCTAACTGCTTACCTGCCTGCCTGATCACTTCTAACTGCCCCCCCCGCCCCCCCCCCCCGCCGACCTGGTCGCCCCACACAGCCTGCTGTTCAGTCGTTACTGTTACTATGACGGCTTCCAGGACAATTTGAATATTCCTCTATTAGTATAGATTAATGAAATCATCACTGCGGTTATTGTCAAAAACTGCTCAGAGTCTGAGGTTTTATACTCATTACAGGCTAATATGCCTACCTGTTACTGTTTCATGAATGCTGGCAGAAGACACAAGACTCCTGGGTAAGGAAAAGAACTTTACTATTCACAGCCAAAGCAGTAGCCAGAATGTCAGCATGATGCTCATGTGGCTTCTGCATCTCCCTATAAGGATGAAATAAAGGACCTGTCATGGATGCCTGCACACACAGTGGGCAGCATTTACAGAAAACCACTGAGATTGTGGTACTCTCCACTTAAATAGTGAGCAGAAGTAAGTCTGTTCTTTGCCTGGGTGGAGATGTTATCTCATCCCTCCAAGAAGCTTGCTGCAAACATAACCCTGAGAGATAACATGGGTAAAGAATGGTCAGGCTAGGGCCTTGCACTCTTTGCATAACTAGCAAGCATGCACATGGACACTAAGAGCTAATAGAGGATTGCCTCTCACAAGATATGAATATATATGAATGTTCTTGGGTTTTATGTACTTGTCTTATATGCAGCAACTTTATTAAACTCTTCATTCGAATAGCTTTTCAACTGATTCTTTTGAATAGGTGCAATCATTTTCTTTGTACAATTTTTTTTAACGCATATACATCAGTATGGTCAAATAACGTGATCAAGAATATCTAGATAATCAATTCTATATCTGGAACGTAAACCTTGATATTCTAATTCCAAGTGTTTAATCTTTCCAATATGAATTATATATCTATTTTATTTGAAAATGTATTTTTAATAATAAATATTACCACCATCATATAATATTGCCACCATCTGTTTATACACTTGTCTCTGAACTTACATTCTAAGCTCTTTGAACAGAGGCTGAGATTATTCACCTTTGCAGCCCTGGTGTCTTATAGAGTGTTGGAGAGGGCCATGATAGATTGGATGGATGGATGGATGGATGGATGGATAGATGGATAGATATATAAATGCATCTTTGCTCTACATTTTCAATATTTCTAAGAATATTTCTTCCTTTGCCAAATAAGTTACAAAAAAATTCTCTAAGTTGTGTTAGATTGTTTCTGGATAACCAGAAAGCTCTAACATGAATTTCTAAAGTGGCCTGGCAGAGATTAAGTGATTTGTTTGGTTTTAATGAAGACTACAATGTTGGATAGGGATGATAAATATGAGTCCTCACACTTAGGTTTATTTAATAGGAAAAAGCAAATATGAAGCTAAGTTCTCCTATCTTAAGCACCATCATTCTTAGCTTTTATTTCCAGACCATGGCATTTATATAAAATGAAGACCAAAGAGCCTGCCCCTCAAAGGGTTTACAATGTGTTTTAGCCTAATTCTGAGTTCTCAAAACTGCACATCCGATCATGTCACTTCTCTCTTTAAGCAGGAAACACACACACACATACACGCCTTGCAGAGCTTCCCTTCAATGTACAATCAAATCACTTGGCAAGTTATCAAAACCTGTATAATCTTCCTACTTCTCAAGCTTTGCCACAGAGTATGACATCGCCCCAAATCTAAGCATCAACAACGTCACAGTCATTAGTGTTTCCCAAGCAAGTCCAGACCTTCAGACCTCTGCCTGACCTGCTTCTTCCATCTAAAACATCTTTCCTTACACCTCTCCCTGGCCAACAATTCATCATCTTCCAAGATTCATTCTAAATTTCTTATTTCACAGAAAGCTTTTTCTGAATACTCCTCATAGTAAACTCATTATACTCTGTTTTATGTCCCCATTGAATTCTAATTATACTTTATAACTTCATTGTAATTACTAATGTGAAGTCTCTGCATTCCTACTGTGTCTAATTCATGTTTCAGCTCTAGAGTCTAGCACAGGACCTGACATAGTACATGTAACTCTTAGCTTCTGTTCCCTTCCCTACCCTTCCATTCATGACCAAAGTCTTATTACCAATAAGATATCCATGAGCTTTTGACTTTGTTTCTGTTTTGTCAACAATATAATATCAAATCATAACTTTAATTCAGCATGAGTGAACCAATGTTCTAAAATGAGCTGACATACTTATTATCAAAAAACAAAGAAACTTGATTTTTTTGTTAGCTTATGCACTTTTATTGCAAAGTCAATAAATAATGTTTAAACCTGGTTTCTTTTGCAGATACTGAAAATAGCATATAGAATCCCATTATTACCTTCATCTGTCCCACGAATCTACTCTAATTTTTCCCCCATTTATTTTAGAAACTAGAGGCCCAGTGCATGAAAATTCATGCACTGGAGGGGGGGTTCCTCAACCTGGCCTGCCCCCTCTCATAGTCAGGGAGCCCTCAGGGGCAGGAGGCGGCCTGGTGATCAGGGGAAGGTGACACTCCCATCACATCTCTGCTGCTGCCACTGCTGGCAGCGCAAGCCTTAGCCGGCCCTGGTTACCTGAGCCTCAGGCGGCCCTGGGCGGCTGGGCAGCTGCCATCTGAGGCTTGCCTGAGCCTCAGGCCAGCCCTGTGCAGCTGGGGGGCTGAGGGGACAGGGGTACTCTGAAGGCAGGCAGGGCTGAGGGGACAGGGTTCTGCCATCTTGTGGCTGTGGGCACTGCCATCTTTGAGGGCATGGCAGTCAATTAGCATATTCCCTCCTTATTGGCTGTGGGTGCTGCCATCTCTGTGAGGTCATGATGAGCAATTAGCATATTCCCTCTTTATTAGATAGGATAAAGAAACAAAGAAAGTAATGGAAGCCAAAATGATGATGTTTCATCAACAGGACTTCTATCCATTATTATCACACCTACAGGTAAACTGAAAAAAACCTGCTTACTTAAACAAACATGTGTGCATTCCTTTTAATTCATTCATTAAGCTCTCTCTTCTTTGACATAAACTGGCTCTTTATTCAAACCAGCAAAATATCAAGACCAGAGAATCAGTATCAGCTTGTTGACTGGAATCAACATTTGAAGTGCCAAAAGGAAAACAAGGACTGCCTAAAGTTTTATGACATATATATATATATATATATATATATATATATATATATATATGCCTAATATGCAAATTGTCCCCTCGGGAGTTTGACTGGGAGACTGGGAATCCGATCGCTCACTATGACATGCGCTGACCACCAGGGGGCAATACAGGGTGAAGGAAGGCCCCAGCTAGCATCTGGGGAAGGGAGACCCCAGCTGGCAGCCAGAAGGAAGGCCCCGACCAGCAGCCGGAAGGCCCTAATCAGCCCTGACTGCTGGCCAGGCCTAGGGATCCTACCCATGCATGAATTTTGTGCACCAGGCCTCTAGTTATTTAATAAAGATGAAGGCACATTCCCCCATGGCACAGCTAACTTACCGCAACACAGTGAGGTAGGCAAACTGTTGATGAAACCCTCCAATACCTTTACTCCCTCCTTCTTGACTCTTCATCCTCCCAAAGGACCCAGTACAGTTCTGCTACCTGCCCTTCCTTTCTTCCTAGGACAGTGGTCGGCAAACCGCAGCTCGGGAGCCACATGTGGCTCGCGAGCCACGGTTTGCCGCTCTGTTGACTAATGAGTTTGCCGACCACTGTCCTAGGAGAACAAATCAGACATGGAAGCCCATCTGGGAGTCTGTAAGAAATTCTCAAATTATTCAAATACCTAAGAAGCATTTCTATAAACACAGGTGCAGGCTCACCTCATTAGAGATTCTGACTCCTCCCCGGGTCTGGGCTGAGGCTCCGGAGTCTGTATGCTTATCAAGCACCCCAGGGCTTGGGATGGTCTGCTGGTTTTGGGAGCTACCAATCTGAGAATTTCACTCTTATCACTGTTTAAAACTACATGGTTAGCCTTCTCAAAGGTTTTGCCTTTGAAAGAGCCTTCTAGAGGAAGGCAATGCTTAACTCCAAGGAATAAGATAAGGCAAAAAGTGGGGAGGATATTTAAGGCAATGGGATAATAAATGTCCAGCTTATCAAATCAACCCACAGAAATCATCTCCTCCATCTGCCCTTTGAAGTCCACCAAGTCACTTGTGCCTGTCTCACAATGTCCATGGTCAAGGAGGAAAGAAGGAAAGAGCTGCTTCTCTCTTTCCTCTCCTCCGTGTTCTCTCTCTCTCTCCCCCCCCCTTCTCGTTCTGTCTCTCTCCTCAGCCTTTCTCTCTCTCTTCTCAGCCCTTCTCTCCCTCTCTCTCTCTCTCTCTCTCTCTCCTTCTCTTTCTCTTCTCAGCCTTTCTCTCTCTCTTCTCAGCCCTTCTCTCTCTCTCTCTCTCAATGTACTAGTCCTTTCCTTTTTGAGAAAGTAAAAAATAATCATCACAAGATGATGCAATTTATAAAGGAATTCAAAGGACAAAATTAAGTTTAAGGGCTCAAAATTAAACTGTATCCATAAGGACAGGCAACCTAAAATGGCCCAGTTATAAAGAGCTGCTGGAGGCGGCGGCAGCCGCTGCCTAATGACTAATACCAGACAAACAGCTCCCGTGCTCTGAAACTGCATGTGTGCGTCTTAGCTGCCCACACTCTGATGCGAGGCGGGTGAACAACACGAGGTCTTGGTACCAGCTGTTAAAAATAAACGGTGAGCTCTCAGAGAAAAAGACAGCCTTTGCATTGAGGACACACTGTGGGGCCTTCAGCCAAGAAGCTCTCAGCACTGGGAACAAACTCAGTGGGCACAACTGGCTCAGCCCTCTAACCAGCCCACAGACCAACCCAGCCAGAGGCGGCTCCCTCAGAATCTGGAGTGGGATGAGGAACACAGAAGCGATCTGTCAGGTTCCTTGGGTGGTGGCCGTTTTTGCCTCGGGATTTTAAGGAGGGACAGAGCCAGCCCCTGATAGGGGTTAGGAATCAAGCACCTGTGATTTCCTTGCATTTGGCACATGGGTTCGATAAACGTCTCCACAATTTTCTGAGGGTATTTTTCCGGGCCTCTTGAGCTCATAGGTACTTTAAGGGAAGATTAATCCAAGGGCTTGCTATATTATACTCACCTTGTTAAAATACTGCATTGGAAGATGTGTTTAATACCCAAGAATCCTGCTGATCCTCTTTATTAAGCTCTTTAAAGGAACTCATTAAGCAGTGAAGAGAGCTGAATATCACAATAGTCATTTAAGCTCAAGACTTGCTTTTCTGCCAGGGTGCTTACCATCAAGTTTGGATCATCCCCAAGGAGATTTACACAGGCTCTATAATCTTCATGTTTTCCTGATCTTTCCCAAAGAGAGAAAACCGAAGGATCTGAAGGGAGAGAGAAATGTCTGAGTTGCCCTCCCTCTCGCCTCAACCACACTGAGTTCACATTGAATATAAAAGCAAAATGGATGCACTTTTTATGTGGTAAGCCCTGCTCTAACTCACATAAACCAACCACATTATAAGGTGGGTGCTGTTGGCAACTCTGTTTTACAGATGAAGAAATTCAGGCAAATAAGTTGCCCGATAACTTGCCAGGGAGCCACCAAAGTCCACCATGTGGTCATTCAGGATATATCACTTTTTTATCAAATCTCTCCCCAACAGCACTTCTAGTCCTGAAAGACTCTGCCTAGCTCACCTGTGGTATTCTTCCCTGGTCTTGCCGAATTTCAGTATCTCAAGGACCTGTAACTAGGCCACTTTCATCTTAAAGCCGTGTGTGATCTAAAAGGAAGTCAGCACAATAGAGCTGAAACCACTTTCCTTGGCTTCAGACGATCCTGCACCTTTCCTGATTTGACCACGTTTGCCCGAGTCATCCTAGGCAAGTCTGACCCTCCATGTTCTCATTTTCAGTGGGGATTGTTATGAAGCTCATAGGAGATAACATATGTGCAGAGCAAATTGTAAAATGTTGACCAACATTAATCCTGTATAATAAAAGCCTAATATGCTAAGTGTCTGACCATTCATTCGACCATTCAACCAGTCGCTATGATATGCACTGATCACCAGGGGGCAGACACTCCAACCGCTAAGTTACTCCTGCGTTCCCTCCCTGGCCCCGATCGTGCACTGGTGGGGTCCCTTGGCCTGTCCTGTGCCCTCTTGCAATCTGGGACCCCGCAGGGAATATCGGAGAGTCAGTTTCAGCCAGATCCCCACAGGCCAGGCTGAGGGACCCAATCCATATACGAATCGATACACTGGGCCTCTAGTTATTAATAAAATGTGAGATGTATTCAATAGGAAAGAAAGAAAACATTACCAGCTCTGACACAGTCAATCTATTTGGTGAAAAACTAGATTATGTTGACAATTGAATAAAGCAATAAAACAGACAAAGATACAAATATATTTCTAGATTTCAAAGACATTGATATTGGAAGCAACTAATGGATAAATCTTGTGATCATCATAAATTATATCTTTATAATATTTTATAGAGTTTCTAGAGTTCCTTGGTGGTGGTGTTCATTTTATGTTATAAAGTTACGTAATATACACAGGGCGTTGTCAAGTGGCGTGTGCGAGCCAGGACAAGGATTGCTATAGGCAGACATGTCCAGCTAAACAGTCACAGCAGTGGCCTAGTTACAGGTCCTCGAGCCCTTAGAGGGACCCGCCTTCTTGAAATATTACAGTGAGAGAACGAGAGTGATGGAGACTCTCAGAAATATTTCCCCATCCTCACTCCAAACCTTGGCTTTCAAATGTTTTTGTTTGAGAAGCGTCCTCCAGGAACTCTGTGTGTGCTGATTCTTGTGTATATAATTCAGAAATCACCAGGCTTGAAATAAAGGCACGTCACGTTCATACCTGCTTTTCCGGGATTCTCTGCCTCTGGACTTCAGGGTGCTTGCACAGGATAAGGGGTTTCATTTAAGGGCCCTGGGGGGAAACAGTCATACCATGATGGCAGGATCATGTACTTTAGAGGACACAGGTTCGAGCCTGCATCCTGAAGAAGCCTCTTAGGGACCTCTAAGGCTTCCAGAGAATAAGAACCAGAACTGCAAGCATGTCAGTGAGGATGTCTTCAGCCACAAGTAACAGAACACCCAACTATAAGATGCGGTTGAAACAATACGCATATAATCTCACATAATAATTAACTGTGTCTCATACATAATAGGCTCTCTAGAAGTGCTAGGTACTATCATTACTGGTAATAATAACTATTACTATTATTACTATCATTATGACAAGAAAGTCAAGGCAAGGAGGTTCTGGGTTCGGTGCCGAAGTGCAGGGACTCAAGGGCCTTTATTCTTGGTGCACTGACATTCACAGTGTGACATTCATGCCTCCCCTGGGGACCCTTAAAAGACTGCAGTGGTTCTAAGGCAGTGGTTCTCAACCTTTCTAATGCCGCGACCCTTTAATACAGTTCCTCATGTTGTGGTGACCCCAACCATAAAATTATTTTCGTTGCTACTTCATAACTGTAATTTTGCTATGAATCGTAATGTAAATATCTGTGTTTTCCGATGGTCTTAGGCTCTAATGTTGTGACCCACAGATTGAGAACCACTGCTGTAGAGCCTAAGACCATTGGAAAACACAGATATTTACATTACGAATCATTAACAGTAGCAAAATTACAGTTATGAAGTAGCAAGGAGAATAATGTTATGGTTGGGGTCACCACAACATGAGGAACTGTATGAAAGGGTCGCGGCATTAGGAGGGTTGAGAACCACTGCTCTAAGGTCACATGAAGACAAATTATATTCAGAAAAGAAAGAAGGAATGCTTCCTCTTTTCTAGGATGAGAATCCTTTCTTCCAAACCTTTAGCAAACATCTTTTTGGGTTTCGTGGAGCAATACTTGCCTGTTCACTAGTTGTAAGAGAGGCCAGAAAAGGAGCAACTGGCATTTTCTGTGGTAGGACACGGGCTCATCCAGTAAGAAAAGAGACAGAGCAGCTCCTGGGAAGGCAAATAATAGTGTCAGCCACCCATAGTGGACACTGCTCCGAAGGGTGGGGAGCTGGTCTTCTTCCTCTGGAGGTAGGCGATTCCTAGGAAAGAAAGAGATGCTATTGGACAACTTGGGATGGGCATAAGGAGCTCTCTACTTTGGAGCCAGTCTTCTCTCTTCTGCCTATGTTAGAAAAAGGCTTTAGTAGCCTGAATAAGAGCTATCACCCACTCCCCTAGCAAGACATCAAACATCCTATAAGGAACAGGCCTCCTTGGGAAATAGAAACTTGTATAACAGAGGTTTCCATTGTCAACCCCTTACAACACTGCATCTGCCTGTCACAGGGACAGCCATGCAGCCGGGCTGTCAGCGGGATGCTGGGAAGAGGGATTCAGCAGGGTGTTGCTGCCAATGGAATGGTCAGCATTCCAAGACGGGAATGGTCAGCATCCAGCAGCCACAGGAATCCCTAGTGAAGATAGGCTGATGCCACTGCCTTCCCCGCCCGGTTGCTGGTAAGCCCTGACAATGGAGAAAAGGGTCAGTACCAGCCGTGGAAGAAAGAGGAGAAATGCGTCAGTCTCTAGGAGAAAATGTTGCTGTGGAAATGACTGGATATTAAGACAGTCTGGTTCAGACAGGTTATTTTGAGGAAACAGACATTGGGGTTGGATTCCTGTGGCTTCAGAGTGAAATGTTATTCTAGTTTATTTCCCCAGTACACACCCTTTAGGGATTTGTCTGCAAGCAGGCTGAGCACAGTAATAGGGAACCTAGACCTCAGGGAGACCCAGGCAAACAGTTGACTGGATGTTAGCCAACTATCAGAAGGTCGGAAGGAGTTGGTACCTAGGCTGGTGGACATCGGAGAGCACAACCCCTGGTTAAGAACTAAGGTTCTACTATCAGCCAGATTACACTTCAAATCCCACTTACTGGCTGTATAAACTCAGGTTTAGTTTTCAAATTCTCTAAGCCTCACTGTCCTTACATATAATAAGAGAGTGATGATCATACCTTCTTAAAGGGTTAATGTAAGAATTAAAGGAATTCATATATGTACATTTCTTAGAATCGTACCTTGCATGTATAAATACTAGTGATTCATTATGAGAAGCAGGTGAAGAGAAGGCCTTTACCATTCTGATATCAAACAATGAATAACAAACTTGACTGTGGTTAAGTCAGGTAACAAAAGGACCCAGTGCAGTGGGTGGGAGGTGACAAAGGAAATTTGGGGAGCCACAACCTTTTTTTGCCCATGATACAAATAGTTTCTAATTGCATTAATTTGGCTTTTATGAGGCTCTGTCGCTATGTTGGAGATGAAGGGCAAACCTCTGTGAGACAATAAGAAACATCTCTGAGATGTGCAAGGCACAGATGTTGAACTGAAGAAGGTTAGGTCATTGGCAGTGTTAATCACAACTCCTGTCAGCCTGAATGGAGACAAGACATGTGTGCTGTTTAAACCCCCTTATGTTACCTTGAATAATACCTGTCTAAGGGAAGGGTACACATGCAAATGAGGGCAATACAAATAACTGTGGAACCTGAGAATACCTGAAAGATTAGGGCTCCTGGAGAAGAAATGAAGCTCATGAGCTGGGAGGTGGCTTGGGATCCAAGGCAATTCTAGATCCCAGTTACTTGTCATCCCTTCCACCCCAGGAGTTCATAGAGCCCCACTTGTATGAGTCAGCGTTTTACTGTCTCCCCTTATACCTCTCCTACGGCTACAAACAAATTCCTATGTCTTCTGGTTTGCTTTTGCTCATCACTTCGGTTTACTCGTTACTTCTGCTGGCTCACAATTTCTGTTATTTGTGGTCTTTCAGGGCCCTTCTCCCTATGGTTTTGCTGCCTTTATTCTCTAAGGTTTTTGTTGTTGTTGTTGTTGTTTTTAACAGAAATTGTGATTTGTCCAATTTAATCCCAGTTGTTCTGGTTGAACAAAGCTCTTGCTCTATGATCTTAGAACTTACAGCTTGTCCTTGGTCTGTCTATATCCAGTCTTATGAGCTAAGAAGCCAAAGCCCTAATGGTGCCAACAGGAATGTATTTGCTTAGAGAACTGCTTGGAACCTTTCTTCAGCCAGGGAGAAGGGTGACCTTGATACGAAGGCCATAGACTTGCAGGCATTCTGAAGCTCAGTCTACCCTCTGCAGTAAGTATCTCAAACTAGAAGCTAGGAATGAGTAGGAAGAAAGCATCTAGAACTTAGTGTGAGGTGGTGGGGAGAGGCATGTGGGAATTGCCTGTACTAGCTGCTCAGTTTTTCTGTAATTCCAAAACTATTCCAAAAATAAAGTCTGTAATAATTTTTTTAAATGATCCACCCTAGCAATATATAATTTACACCCTTATCCAGTCTGCTGGCATGGCAAGTGATTGAGGACGCTGCAAATAAGCCATACTTCTGGATAAGGATAAAAGATGAATTATGCAACTAGGAGAAGATTATTAGAGAACATGTTGCAATCATCATTTGTTGGGCCACCATTTGACCTTGTACATAATCAAGAATCCAAACTGTCACCTTTTTCTCTTCAAAATGCAACCTTAACTTGCTAACAGTAAATCTTAAGCAGGAGGAGCAGCACAATGCAATTCTAATTCATGACTCTGACCTTCAAGTCTTCATATGATGGGCTATTTGACTAAAAAAAAAAAAAAAAATACAGTAAAAAGTGCCAAAGAAGTGCTATTTGACAGAGGGCTGGAATAGAACAGTGAGTTCCTCATAATAAGAAAACTTCTAACAAGAGCCTTTCAGACATAATCAGCTCAGGAAAGAATAGCAGAACAAAATGAACATTCTAATTCAATTTATGTTATTATATTGATGATGCATTTATGTAGTGCTTGTTTTTGCCAATGCTGTTAAGCACATTAGGCTGAGTTCTGCACAACAGAATTCAGAATATTGAATAGGAGGGCTGCACTGTAAAATTCCTCACCTTCAAAAATCTTTAAGGAAATCCACAAAAACACATATTCTTGGGTAGATATGACTGGGGAGTTACAGCAACCTCAGCAGAAACATTTGTCAAGGTTTTACTTCTCACTTTTTTTTAACTGGTTCTTGAAAGAGAATGGCCACATCAGTTTCCCAGTCTTCATGGTCAAAATGAAAAAGCGAAAACCCAGTTTGGTGTTGGCCATGCTGGGAAGCCTCTTTCAGAGGCTGAAGATGTTGGGAGGTGATGCCCTACCCCGCTGCGGGTTCAGAGCTCACCTTTTTGTTCTTATCAAGGACTCACTCCAGTCCACTGAGGGGTAGAAAGAGATTTTTATTTAAAAAAAAAAAAAAAAATCTCAAAGATGTTCCAAAAGCCAGAAATGAAATAGAGTCAGGCCACAAAGGAACAAGAACTGGGGGGTTCCTTAGTGAGGCTACACCTTCCATTCCTCAGCTGGCCCTTAGGTCTCTCTGCTCTGCTTCCCCCTGGCATCTGTCCACCATGTTCCTTTGCAGCCTGGCTTTCAGGGCCTCCCTGCTCTCCCATAGTTCAGCCTGTCACAATGCCAACTCTGGATCCTGTTCTGCATGACTTTTCAGCTTCAGCACCCATCATCTGGCTTTAGTGTCTTTCAGCATCTCAATTCCAGACCCCTGGGTAATGCCAGACGTTGGGCGCCATTTAACGCTGGTGGTCTTGATCCAGTATCTAGAAGAGTTCAGGAATCTGGAGAAGGGGCTGTGCAAAAATTAATAAAGAGTCCAGAGACAAAACATAATTTTGAAAGGCATTTGGAGGGGGCGGGGGCAGAGGAGCTTGGCTGAAGAAACCAACTTCTCCTTGTCTCAGGACCCCTTGCTTTTTATTAACACAATTTGTCCTAAGGCAAGGTGGAGACATACACATCAAAGGCCAGGGTTAGCATACAGAGTCCATTGTCAGATTGGGGAATTGCCTGTGGCTGTTCAGGTGTTTGGCCAACAGGAGGCAATAACATGTAGATTAAGATGCCCTGAGCTATCTGGCAGTAAGCAATTATCCTTTTCAGGTTTGGGCAAATGCCTTTAGCCATTCCAGCAGGCGATAACATATGTGACTCAGCCCTTGTTGAGTCCCCAAGTTCCATCAACCTTGATGAAACTCTGGCAATTATGACATGCTGGAATTGGCTTCTGGCACCTGGGGTTTGGATGGGGGTGATTTCCAGGACAGATGGGGTCCTGTGACATAAAATGGACCTACCTCTTGCAGGAACTGAGGGTAGGGAGAGGTGGTTGGAGAGTGAGGTCTCTAAAATCTAAGAATGGAATGTGAGAAGGGTGGAGGAACTAATTGACTTATCAATGCCTCCACCTCCCATTTAAAATTTAATTTATATCATTATACTAACACCTTCTATTCCTTACATAAAAACAGAAAATAAGGATAAGCACACACGTTTTTAAATGCCTGTAATCCCACCACCCAAATTGAATTACTGCAAACATTTTGACACAACCTTTCAGAATTTTTAAAATACACATGTATTTATAAACACACTAATATTTTTAACAAAAGCAGGATCACTTTATACACACTACTTTAAAATTTGCATTTTCACTTAAAAAATACATGTAAATATATCGGATATATATCCATGCCCATGAAAATACTATAACTCAATATCTTTTTAAATTACTGCATAAATACTCACTTTATAGATATGCCATAATTCAACCAGGCACCTCTTTTTGACTTTTAAGTTGTCTCAACTGCTTTTTTCTTATTAATAAAAACACTTAATCAACCTCCTTAAATACATATGTATGTACAATCTCTTGAAACTTTCATTAGTATAAATTCTTTTAATCTTGGTGAGAAGGCATGTGACACATGACCAGAGCATTTTGCACAAATGTGGTTCTGCTATAAATTCCCACAAATACTATATCTGTATTTGGTTTTAGTCCCATTCCTGACATAGAGTTCCTAAAGCCCTTGGAACTGACCGTGATGAGAGTAATAAAGGTGTCTTCTGTTATGTTAATGAGATGGCTTTTGGAGTGCCCCTGAGGAGCCAAACCTAATTAGAGAATGGGACTTTTGGTTCCACCCATCCACCCCACACACACACTCCCTCTGAGAGGGGAGAGAGGCCAGAGATTGAGTTTAACCACCAATAGGCAATGATTAACTCAATCATATCTATGTAATGAAGCCTCCATAAACACCCAAAGGATGGGGTTCAGAGAGCTTCCAGTTGGTGAATCCATGGAGATTTGAGATTTGGAGAGGGATACATTGGGAGAGAGAGCATAGAAGTTACACACCCTTTCCCACATGCCTCACCTTATGTGTCTCTTCCAACTGGCTCTTCTTGAGCTTATCTTTTATAATAAACTAGAGGCCCAGTGCACAAAATTCGTGTGTGTGTGTGTGTGTGTGTGTGTTGGGGGGGGGGGGGGTGTCCCGAAGCCTAGCCTGCACCCTCTCCAATCTGGGACCCCTCAAGGGATGTCCATCTGCCCATTTAGGCCCGATCTCGGTAGGATCAGGCCTAAATGGGCAGTCGGACATTCCTCTCACAATCCAGGACTGCTGGCTCCCAACTGCTCGCTGCCTGCCTGCTTTCCTAATTGCCCCTAACCACTCCCCTGCCAGCCTGATTGATACCTAACTGCCCCCCTGCCAGCCTGTTTGCCCCTAACTGCCCTCCCCTGCAGGCCTGGTTCCCCCCAACTGCTCTCCCTTGCAGGACTGGGTCTCCCCCAACTGCCCTCCCCTGCAGGCTTGATCACCCCCAACTGCCGTTTCTTGCAGGCCTGGTCCCTCCCAACTGTCCTCCTCTGCTGGCCATCTTGTGTCCACATGGGGGCAGGATCTTTGACCACATGGGGGCAGCCATCTTGTGTGTTGGAGTGATGGTCAATTTGCATATTACTCTTTTATTAGATTAGATAGGATAGAGGCCTAGTGTATGGGTGGGGGTGGGGCCAGCTGGTTTGCCCTGAAGGGTGTCCCAGATTAGGGTGGGGGTTCCCTTGGGGGGGCAGCCTGGGCAAGGGGCCTTTGGTGGTTTGCAGGCCTGCCACACCCCCTGACGACCCAAGTGGAGACCCTGGGATCTGGGATATATTTATCTTCTATAATTGAAACTTTGTGGCCTTAAGCAGAGCCAAGCCTTCTGCTCCCTCCATGGCTGTAGCCATTTTTGTTGGGATTTATTTATCTTCTATAATTGAAACTTTGTAGCCTTGAGTGGAGGCCTGGGCCCGCCAGGTTGTGCGAAAAGCTTGGCTTCCTCCATTGCGGGGGGGAAACCCAAGCCTCCTGCTTGCTCCGTGGCCGCAGCCATCTTGGTTGGGTTAATTTGCATACTCCTGATTGGCTGGTGGGTGTGGCTTGTGGGTATAGTGGAGTGATGGTTAATTTGCATATCACTCTTTTATTATGTAGGATTGGTATTCTAGTAAGTAAAAAGTTTCTCTTGAGTTCTGTGAGCTGCTCTAGCAAATTAATCAAATTAAGGAGGGCTGTTGGAACCTCTGATCTATAGCCAGAAGCATGGGAAATAACCTGGACTAGTGATTGGCATTTGAAGTGATGAGGTGTAGGGCAGTCTTATAGGACACCTCAGTCCTGTGGGATTAGACTCTATCTCCAGGTAAGTAGTGTCTAAATTGAGTTAAATTGTAGGGCACTCTGTTGTGTCAGAGAATTGCTTGGTGGTGTGGGGAAACCCCACACACATTGGAACTGGGAGCAGAAGTTTACTTGGAAACTATCATTCTCTTTAAACTACTTAGCTTCTTCTTAACTGGCTTATTTTTCACCTAACTTGCCATTCCTGTGGCAACCTGATCTCAAGTCGTATGGGTTTTAGCTCCCTTTAAACCAAAGACAGTGCATCTGTGACTCTCCATGGCCAGATGCTTCATTGGAGAGAGCATAGGTGCAGCTGGACCTTTTTCTCCTCACTGCCTTTGTAACTTGCTAAAATATTTCTATTGAGATCTGCCTTTCCTTTACCAGCTGAGTTGAATCCAGAGTGTAGCTCTCCTTCTCTACTTGAAGCTGTGAAATTAGCATTACCAGGTTTAACCCAGAGAGCCTACTGAATATTCATCTTTGGTCAAGCAGTGCTGAAAGAAACTGGCAGAGTCTGGTAATTTACCTGAGGGCCTTATATTGCATCAGGCTTTGCCATAATGATTTGTCCTTTTTCTTATTCATTCAGCTATCCATTGATTTATTTGTTCATCTATCCATCCATATTTGACAAGAAGAATTAAGCTACAATTCTCTTGCTATAAAGATGTATAAACTATAAATCCCTAGGAGAGTTTTTCTGATAGGATCATCCTGAGATACAACTTGTAATATTAAGTAGTTTACCAACAAGGACAAATAAGAAGTGAGTAGGCATTTATTTTGCAAGTTTAGGTGATCAAGTACAAAATATTTTAATGTTTTTTAATAAAAGCAAAACATTTCCTCAGATATAAAAGAAAATCATATGTAAAGATATAACCTAGAGGTAATCAACAGGAATAACACATTTATTTCTATTTTCTGAATCAAACTTCAGAATGTAATATAATAACTGCCAAAGAATCACTTTCAAAAGGACCTTCAGGATGCAATTGAAAACATCTTTAAAATTGTTTTTTTACATAAAATGAATGATAATTACCTACTAGGAAGAAAGAACAGGTGGGCATCTGGACAGTTGTGTTTTTTTTGTTTGTTTTTTTTTTTTAGAAAGGAAGGAAGAAAAAAGAAGGACAGAAGGAAGGGGAAAGGAAAGATTGTAAAATCAGGGAGAAGTATAGAGGAAATAAACTGAGAAAATTACATACAGACGAATGGAAGTCTGATGTTTATAAAAGCAAAGGGAAAATATAGAAGATGGGAAGATAAGTGACCAGCTAAGAGCAGATCCTTTTATTAACCAGGACTTTGTAAAGGTTACAAGTGCTAAAAACTCAGTGTGAAGCAGAACACACAAAAAGGGGGCTATTATTTGCTACCATACTGGTGTATTTCTAGTAACCAAAGGGAAGATTAAACAACCAAACCCTTGCAGAGTTAAGCTGTGTCTCCCAGACAAAAGACACCAGGGACTCAAACACTAGTAGGATTCTCTTAGTGTATCTCCTGCCTTTGCTTTTCCCTTGTACGATGTATATCATCACATCCCACTGCGGACCACCTGACCCCATGTGACAGAAAGCATGACTGCCAAGAGCTCACAAGCTTCCTACCCCGCGCCTCCCACAACCTGAGAGGGAGTGACCTGCCTGAGTTCCAGTCAGGAACATCCCAGGGATTACTCAGATTACTATGGATAATTTGTACACCCGCCCCCCCCAACCCATCCCCTGTGAGACTGCTAGGAGAAATGTAGGCGATCAGAAGATAGGCGATGTCAAGTGAGAACAGAGAGCTCCCTCTAGTATCAGGGTTAGAGTGGAAGGAGAAAGGTTGTGGGATTCTTTCCAGAAGGCGCGGGACAGACAAACTAGATATTCTCGCGACTGTTCTCAAAGCAGCATGGTTTCAAACCCTTTGGAAGAAGTTAACAGCAGATCATTGTAGCTTCCTGTTTCCTTAGAAAGCATAAAGCAGGCAGGCTTCCCCATGGGTCACCCCACCAGTGCCTGTTTGGTTTGGGCGGGGGGTGGGGGGGAGAGCGTCATTCAATTCCTAGAAGTAATCCCCACACCCCCCGGTATGGTGTGTCAAGAAACATTGAGTGCCCAGGTCCTCCAAAGCCAATTTAAGTATTTTCTTGTTCAAGCGTCTTTTACAAATGTCAAACTTTGAAACTGATCCCCAAATACCACAGTTCATGAGCAAGCCAGACCAGTAGAGGGCAGCTGTGAGGCACGGCGTTTGGGGAAAGGGTAGCACCATTGTTGGGTGGGAACTCCCCTGTGTTGAGCAGTTTATATCAAAACCCAAGAGAGTTACTCCTGAAGAAATGAGGAGACAGAGGCGGAGAGACATATGAAAACACTCCCAAAGTCACTAATCATCCAAGAGATGCAAATCAAAACAACAATGAGATATCATCTCGCACCTGTTAGAATGGCTATCACCAACAAACGACAAGTGCTGGTGTGTGGAGAGAAAGGAACCCTCGTGCACTGCTAGTGGGAATGCAGACTGGTGCAGCCACTGTGGAAGACAGTATGGAGTTTCCTCAAAAAGTTAAAAATGGAACTCCCATTTGACCCAGTAATCCCACTTCTAGGACTATATCCCAAGAAACCAGAAACACCAGTCCGAAAGGATATATGCACCCCTATGTTCACAGCAGCACAATTTACAATAGCTAAGATTTGGAAACAGCCTGAGTGCCTATCAGCAGATGAGTGGATTAAAAAACTGTGGTACATCTACACAATGGAATACTACGCTGTGGTAAAAAAGAAGGAACTTTTACCATTTGCAACAGCATGGATGGAACTGGAAAGCATTATGCTAAGTGAAATAAGCCAGTCAGAGAAAGATAAATATCACATGATCTCACTCATATGTGGGATATAATGAACAACATAATTTGATGAACAAGAATAGATCCAGAGACAAATGGAAGGGAGGTTGGGGGGGGCGGGGAGCGGTTAGAGAGCAACCACAGGACTTGTATGCATGCATATTAGCATAACCAATGGACACAGACACTGGGGCGGTGGGGGCTTGCTCCGGGGGTGGGAATGGCTGTGGGGGGGGGGGGGTGGTGTCAAGAGGGGAAAAAGGAGACATATGTAAAACTTTAGACAATTAAAAAAAAAAGAAAGAAATGAGGGGATGGGTAGGGAGTGAGCATGACATTAGAGAGAAAAGGAAGCCTGTGAATCAGGTTTTATCTGGAACAAGAAGCCCCGGCTTCTAGTGGAATGGCTCCAGAATCATTCACTTGCCCTCAGAAAACACTATGCACCCCAACCTGTTGAGTGTGTGTGTGTTTTCTTAACCTCTGGCGAGGCATCTTGTTTTCCTTTCATTTATCTAGGAATCTTTGGTAAGTGAAGTAAGATTTTGCTTCAAGGACACATGCCAACCATCTGTATGACCCAACTTTTATTTTATATTTTTATAAATCTTTATTGTTGAAAATATTACAGATGTCCCCTTTCCCCCCCATTGACCTCCTCCAGCCAGCTCCTGCCCCCCTGCCCCAGGCCTTCACCATCCTGTTGTCTGTGCCCACGGGTTATACATATATGCATACAAGGTCTGACCCAACTTTTCGGAAGCAGGCCACCACTCTAGTGCATCTGTCCTGCTGGGTTACAAGCTCCGTGAATGACAATCTGTTTGATACAGTCTTGTACCACCAGCTCTCCTCCCTTCCCAGGCCCTTGGTGGTGTGGCTAGTGGGGGTTCAGTAAATATTTGTTACATGTAATTAACATATAATCATAAAATATTGGACATAGTAACAATGCCTACAGCAAAAGAGGCTTTAAATTCTACAAGTAAGTTTTTGCTAATCCACCCTTCCAGTTACTTTTACATCTTATTCAGTTCACTGCAGCCATTGTTTATTAAGTGGCCTACTCTGGACAACTAATCGTGCTCGGCACTCCCACCGTAAGTTCAATAAAGTTAGCACTACAGCTCCAAAAAGATGGGTGCTCACAAAGGAAGTTTAGACTTCTACAGAAATACAAAGTAGACAAGCTCAAGTTTAACCGCTGTTTGCACTCAAGATGTGGGGGATGCAGCTGACAGATTCAGGCTGGCTACAGATCTCAGCCCCTTCAGCATCCAGAAACTCAACAGGCTAAACCCAGCATTTTGCTGCTGCTCTCGTTGCTATTTTAAGAACAAGCCGAGTGAGTCAGCGGGCCAATTTTTCCCTCCCATGTGTTCTCCAGAGAAGAGCATGGAGAGCTACTCCATCTGAAGAGTCACAATTAATGCGGAGCCATTGCCGTCTCTTAACCAGATTAGTCAGAACCATTTGCAGACCACTTAAAACTCCAATGCGCTTAATTGCACATTTGGACAGTTAACAGCATCATCTAGTTTTAATTTTTCCTTATGCTACTCCTTTTTTTGTATGCGTAAAGGTTTTTTTTTCAATAACAAAATAAGTATTTTTTTAACTCAGTGTCAGATCCATTGCCAAAGAGCAAGTCCTTCCTTCTCTCCAGATAGGATGCTCCTGGTGTTGAAAAAATCTCAGGGGAAAAGTAGCAAAGCCAATCCAGACAGGAAGCCTAAACTTCCCAGGCCATCCAGCTCTAGAAATGCTATGGGATTGAATTTTTGCTTCTTAGTTATCCTGGGCATAAATAGGTATGACACAAGCTCTGACATTAAGAGAGAAGATACAATATTCAATAGACATATCACACGTCTGTCATTACCCATGACAGATGTAGGACCTAAGGATCAGTAAACAGAACTGTTAGTCCAACCACATTTCATTCATAAATTCTGCCTCTATCTCCCCAGAAGGCCTGAATTCTCTTTGCTTCATTTTTACACAAAGGAACCAATAATTCCTGTAGCCTCTCCTCCCTACCCGTGTTCAACTGCAAAGAGATGATTATCATCTTCTATCCCTCCACCAGAAAAATAAAGAATGTCAAATACCAGTTAGAAGTTGAGATTTATATATATATATAAATATAAATTACTATATGCACATATACATGCATTATGTATATATGCATGTGTTATGAATATGTACAATAGGTTGTATATGTATATGTGTATGTGCATGTGTATGAGTATCAGTATGTAAATGTTTTCTTTGTGATTAGACTGCGGCTTCCCGTTTGGATTGGCTTTGCTACTTTCTTGAGAAACCCTCCTTTCCTATATGAGCAAGCCCAGTCTGGCCTGATGGAGGATGGTAGCCTGAGTCAGCCCAATGGTCCCAGTAGAGGCCCCAGAGATGAGAGAGCCCAGCCAAGATCAGCAAAGCTGAACTTGACCTGGTGCTGCCTGGATGCATGAAGGAGTTCTGCTGACACCAGATACATCAGCTCTTTGAGCCCAGCTCACACTGCTGATCCACAGAGTTACAAGCTAAATAAAGGGTGGTTGTTGTAAGCCACTACATTTTGTGGTATTTTTGTTATGCAGCAAAAGCTAACTCATATAGCCTTTAACATGTGGTTGTTTTAAGGAGTAGGAATTTAGGGACTAGATGTTGATGCTTATGTTCAATCCTCCATCTTTTCCTAAAACTCATTTTTGATTGACTGATTTCTCAATATAAGACCTGTTCCGTAGAGCTATGCATAGATATCATATCAAAACTTAGACTTTAAAATGTATCCATTTATTTTTCATTTATTCACTTGATTTTTATAAGACAATAACTTTATCCAAGACACAGCTGACACAACTTTTTGTCTATGATGATCCCTGTTGTTTGCAAACACCATGATGATACTTAATATTCCATTCGAAGCACATTTTTATTCCAGATTCCACAAATACTAGATACTATGTGTCTTTCCTTATCTTATCCTCCTCATATTCTCTCATGGTATTCTCAAATAGAAAGTCCTTTAGTATCTTTAGTCACAAGTTAGCATGGAAAATAATTTTGAAATGTGGCTAGTTAACAACAATTGAAATAAGTTATCCTGCTAGGTGTTTTTTTTCCTTTTACTAATCTTGCATAAATAACCCATTTAAAATTGGGTATAAATAGCCCATCTAAAATGGACTAAAGCTGTCTAATATACTAGCAGTGCATAATCCACAGTTCAATGTTTCAAATCAAAATAGTAAGTACTAAGATCCAAAAGTCTTAACTTATATTTCCTAATATGTATAAATCCTTGTTTTGTTGGCATTCATCAGTTTATTTTATTTTATCAACTCTTTACCATCTTAATAGTCATTTATTTTTCAAGTTTGATCATAAATTTTTTAAAATGTTGTGGTGAGTCATCCAGTAGAACAGACCTCTCATACATTTGAAAGAAGATTGCTATGTCTTTGGCTCTGATTGTCAAACCAAAGCAGGGTAGAGCTCTAATCGATACAATAATTATTGTATCCCATCCTAATTATGAGGCCCAGGAATATAATCATCATTACAGAGAAACTTTGAGTGATGTTCCTAACTACTTAGCTTTTGTTAACTCAGTCACAATTAAATTTGCTTATTTTAGCCCTAAATTCAGTGCCAATAGCTAATCCACAGCCTTTGTAGGCAACATAAAGGATTTCCGAGCGATATATAGCAAACAATAAAAATAAAAGGTTGCAATCTTCTTCTGACCTCTGTTACTAATGGAGTTGATGTTTCTCTTGCAGCTACTCTTGATCATTACCATTTCCCAGATAAAACAAAATGCCAGTAGCTTGGATGTAGCAATTTTATGGAACACATGAAAGATACAGATATTAGAAACTTTGTAGGAACATGTGAAAGAAAGCACAATTATAGAAAAAATAGTATGGAGTGCTAGTGAGAACACATGCTAAAAATGGTAAAGATGGGATATCATAAGAGACCAAAGAGGAAATTGATAAACAGTAATAAAAGCTGGTGTTTTTGAAAGCTTACTAGTTTACATTTTCTCAACAATCCTATGAGATAGATGTTATTATCCTTATTTTATAGATAAGGTAATTGAGAAACAGACAGGTTATATAACTCTTCTAAAATTATATAGCAGGTAGAGCTGGACTCACACCCAATGAGACTGCATCTAGACTGAGGCTCTCAACCACTACCCTAAACTGATGAATACTCCACTCCAAAATAAAGCAGTATGCACATTGCTTTTCTTTCTCTTTCTTTTTTTTTTTAAGTATTCTCAGCTCAAAGTTTATTTAGGCTTTGTCTTTATCTAACATTAATACTTATAAATATTAAGTATCCCTATTTGTATCAATCAATATTTGTGAATTTTGTCATTGAACATATTACCTAAAAACTGGGCATAAAGAATGGCAGCTGCCCATGCTTTACTTCTAAGAATAATAAATGATTCATAAAGTTATACTTGTACCATTCAATATGTGATATAGTCTGTGTAAGGGTCTCTGTATCAGTAGCAATGCTATAAGTGCCTTGTCAGAATTCTAAAAAAGTAGTCCCACTTTGTGAAAGCTGTGACACATGTCAGCCCCTTCTATGGGTTCCACCTAATTATTTCCTTAGGAACAGAAGTTGAACACATCCAGAGGGCTATAGCAATCTACCCTTTTTCTATACAAGTATATGCACATTGCTTTTCATGAAATTTGATCTCTAACCTGGCTTCCTCTGTTAACTCTAAAAATGCCCTATGAGACTTGGACATGATTATATCTTTTTGTTTGTTTGTTTGTTTTGTTTTTGTTTTTTGTTTGAAGTATTACAAATAGTAGTACATATGTCTCCTTTTTTTCCCCCCCATTGACCTCCCCCCGGCTTCCCCTACCCCTCAGTACATGCCTTCACCTGCCTGCCCTCCCCCCCCCCCAGTGTCTTGTATCCATTGGTTATGCTTATATGCATGCATACAAGTCCTTTGGTTGATCTCTTACAGCCCCCCTCAACCAACCTCCCATGCCTTCCCACTGTAGTTTGACAGTCTGTTCAATGCTTCTTTGCCTCTGTATCTATTTTCCCCCCATTTCTTTCCTTTAAAAAATTTTGCCTCTGCAGACTAGAAATAAACATATAATAACAAACAAAAAATGTTTGAGTCCCAATTTCAATGTCCAACAGTTCTGAGTCCCCGTTTCAATGTCAAACAGTTCCTTATGTGTACCTGTCAGCAATGATATCTGGATGGTGGGCACATGGTGGCAATGCAGGTCCGACCCTCTCTGGTTTGGTCCTAGGCAACCTGCAGCGGTGCACAGCTGCTGACTGCTCGCGTGGCAAGGCGTTGTCAGTGTCTTCCATCTCTGGACTGTTTTTTCCTCTTGTCTTCGTGGTTGGAGCAGACCTGTCAATTCCTCTCTGTTGCAGGAATCCGCATGGTCTTGGAGTTGTTTTCTGAAAATATACAAACATATTCTCGACCAAAAGTTAATAAAGGAATCTTTTCTATATAACTGATTTGGGATCCTTTTTATTTTTGCCCAAACGATTTTCCTTTGTCTTATTTAGACCCCATGTGTGTTTTTCATGGGTGTCTTGCTGTTAGTGTTACAAATGAAAATTACTTTTGTAAAGTAAAAATTTTCTAGATGTAATTTACTTATAGGATATTTTTCCTTACATGATATTACCCTATTATCCCCCCCTTTTTTTTGATTAATGGAGGTTTTTGTAAATTTCATAATGCAATCTTGATAACTTTAATTTTTTTGTTGCCCAAAAATATGACTGCTTTATGTTCATTGCATGTTCAGGAATTTTACCATGAAATGAACTACCAATAGAAATTTTAGTTATTACTTTAAGAACAGCTTTTTGTCTAGTACAATTAAATTTACTTGAATATTCACTTATTTCAATTAGCCTATTTAAATTAATCTGAAAACTTGATTACTATTTTACTGTAGAATTTAATACTCTACCAACAATCTTAGTTTACCCTGTAAATATTAGTAGAAAGGATTATTTGCATTCTTGAGTGGGCCCTGAGCATTCCTGATGCTAGGCTGAATTTAGAAATAGGGCAGCTGCTGTCATCCAAGTCTCTTGTCTGTTACCTGGGTCCTGATCTGAGCTGGGCCAAGTCTCTTTCTGTTGCCTGGGTCCCGATCTGAGCTGGGTGTGGGAAGCGTGAAGCAGCCATGGGGGCAGGAGACCTCCCTCAGAAGGGGTGAGGGTTCAGGCCCCTGCAAAGTTGGGGGGGGGTGTTAAGGTTCTGTGCCCCACCTCTGTTGCCCCCCAAGTTCTCTCCTGATGGCCTCTTTGCGACTGTGCCTGTCTTAGGTTGTTCCTTCCCTGAGGAATCTTACCCGTCTCTGGCTAACCAGCCATCCTCTGGGGCCAAGCAGGATGATGTGAGGTTCAGTTCTGTCTCTTTGGTAGCCGAAGCCCCTGTGGCCTCCATGCCCAGCACCTGCCTTGGGAACCCCTGGCCTGCTGGCGGGGTCCCGGTGCTGATCACATATCTCGGGGAACTCGGGTTTCTTCTCCAGTGAGGGCCCAGCTCACACGATTGGGCGTGAGACAGATCCATGGTACCAGCACCATGAGGCTTCAAGTTCAGCATGAACAGAAAGCTCAGACAACAGCTGAGGGCAATTGGATTGTGAGAAGAAGGTCCCTCTTAGCACAAAAGGCAAGAGGGGCCAATATAGGATGCTCAAGTGCCTTCCCAGTGCCTTAATTCCTTCTGAAAGGGATTAAGTCCTTTCATGTCCTTTTTTTTTTTTAAATTACTGCCAACCATTCAAAGAATTAGTTTGTAAGTTTGTTTGGGGTAATTGTACAATATGCTGTTGTAAAATATCTAAAATTATAATGACATTGTAGAATAATATCATGGACAAGATTATATTAGTGTGAGTGGATATGGATGTGGAATCATATTATCTTCTTTAAAAAATTCTTTGTCTTGGTGATTCTTCTCAAATGTCCTTCCTATAGCCTACTTTTAACCTTTTGCCTTTATCTGACTCTATTTTTATAAGAAACCAATGTCAGTAACCTACTTACCTAATTAGTGAAAGAGACATACTTTCATGATTATTGCAATAGTTATAATCTTTTCTATGCTGTACAGCTGTGTAATCAATGTGCCTTTTAAATTCTATGGAGTGCGGTCCTCCTTCTAATTGCAGCAAATTGGTTGCGCTAATCACTTTGAGTTGTTGGCCAACATAGTTATAGATTTGTACCAGGTGTTCTACCGGAAGATAATTGCTTAACAGGACAGAGTATTTCAACAGTGTTCGCTGTAAAACAAATCCAATGGCAACTCCACATGCGGCTTCATAGTCCGTTCCCTCATTCACTCATTTACTCATTCAAACAAAAAAAAATGTATTGTGCATCATGTGTGTGCCAGGCACTGAACTAAACCCTGGGAAAATAAAAGGCATAAGCATACTTTCTGCCTTCAAGAATCTCACAACTGAGTGGATATTATAATAAAATAAGGTATTTCATGAGCCCCGAGAAAAGAAAAAGAGACATATAAAAATGTCCGCAAGAGCCCAAAGGAGTGAATAACTGCTTTGGAGTTCTGAGGTCACAGTCAAAAAGGAGCTAATGACACTAGCCACGTATGGCAGAGTGTGTAGGAATTGGCCAGTTGTGGGGAATGGTGGATGTCCCAGGGGCATCAGCACATTGTATGTGGTTGACACAGAGGGTTCACATGGGGGAAGGGTCTGGAGATGAGGCTATGCCAGTAATGTGGATTCTAATGTGAAGAATCTTTTATTTTAGGGGAAGAACTTAAACTTTTGTTCTTACGAACAACGGAGAAGCATGAAAAAGCTTTAACAGAACACATAGCACATTGTCTTGTAATCTTCTGTGTACAAATCTGTCTCCCCCCTCTAGACTTGTCACAAGGGCCTCCATAGGTGCTCTGTAAAGTTAAGTAAACCTTGGATGATTGGGTGATTGATTTGATATTATTGAAAAGATAACTTGGTCAGCCATGCACACTATAGATTTGATTAGGGTCCGTTGGAAGGCAATGAGACCATTTGGAAAACCTGTATTTGTGCAGCTAAGACAGAATGAGAGACCAGGCAAAACATGACCACAAGAACCAACATGCACTAACGTGAAACAGGCCGCTAGCCACTCTACCAATTGACTTAAAGGAGGTCTTCAGGCCTGGAATGTTATTGTGCCAGCTGCCCAGCTTGTGAAGGGGCGGACACCTGCCTGTCCTGCCACCGTCCCCTGGAATGCCCATAACCTTGTTTGGGGCTGATGCTGTCAAGTTCCTCACAAGTAAGTGAGGCAAACAGGTATTTCTTCAACGTAAAACTGTGTCCCTTGTTTCACCTCCAGTTTTCACCAAACACTTGAGGGATAAGCACATTGCCATGGCATGAAGTCTATCTGAGCTGTCAGAAATTCTAACAGTGTCCTTTCCTCAGTTAACAGTGGTGACTTCCAACGTCAGCAAACTTCTGTAACAGGAGGGGCAGCAGCAATCCCAGGCCAAACGGCTTATGAATAAGAGAGAGGCCGAGAGCTGACATGGAGAATGTAGATGAGAAACTGTAGGGAGGCCACGGTGCACGGTTAAGTGCCATGCTTTACAGCCAGAGCAAAAACCTCTGATGGCCCAAAGAGCTAAGGAATAAATGCAACCATCACCAGGAAAGTTCTTAGAGAATGTAACAGACCAGTATTTAAAACCATTAATTACAAAAGGAAAATTACCCTCTTACTATAATACTATTAACACAATATGTATAAAGATGGATAAAAATTGCTTTTTACCTGATTCTTGGAAGCACCTCTTGAAACAAAAGCAGTGGAAATGTTTTAAGTATTGCTATTTTCAGTCTTGAGAGTTCTTCCCGTGGACTTAAATTGTTCATGATGAAAACTTTTTCCCTCCCTGAACTCAAGCCATCACGAGTATAAGCAACCATTTTTCCTCATTCCCTCAGCCCCCCAGTATCCTTAGAAGCTCAAAGGGCCTTGAAGTTATACTATTACCAGATATCTTGCCAGAGACAAATTTTCCTAAGTGTGGAAATTATGAGTGGAAAAAAAGCAAACACTAAGAAGTAAATGCCTTACCATTTGAAGCACAAACATGATTGATTCCCTTATCACATCCTCACAAACAAAAGTACCATCAATATCAGACCACTATGCTGAGGTAGAGGCAAACGACATTTGGAAAATCATCAGGCTTCGAACAAAAACAAGAAACCAAGAGAAAAGAGTTGGCCTTGCTTAGAGATGCTGAGCTTGGCTGTGAGCAACTCTATTTCTAAAGGAAGGAAAATACCCTTCCCTTGGCAATTGTCTCCTCATTCTCTATTCAGTGTTAGATCAAAGTTTAAACAAAATCCAGATTAAAAGTCAAAATGCTTAAGACCTTTAAAAATATGTTTTTAGCTTTCATTTGAAGAAATTAGAAAACAAGAGCACTACAAAATATTCCCCTTCAAAATTGCTATATATGTGTGTGTGCATATATATATAAAAATATATAGATAGGCATTTTTTTTTATTGATTTCAGAGGGAGAGAGAGATTAGAAACATCAATGATGAGAGAGAATCATTGATCGGCTGCCTCCTGCACGCCCCCTACCGGGGACTGAGCCCACAACCAGGGCATGTGTCCTTGACTACAATTGAACCCGGGATCCTTTAGTCCGCAGACGGATGCTCTATTCACTGAGCCAACCCGGGAAGTGCAAAAATTGCTATTTTTATAGAGAACTCTCCTGACAAAAAGTTCCCATTTCAATCCTTGTCCTTAAGCTCTTCAGCTTGGCATCTTCCTTCTCAGGACCATACCCTTGAAGATTCATAGGAGACAAGACATTCTCATGTGGAAAACTCGCCAACCTAAATATGTACATCAGTGGTTCTCAACCTTCCTAATGCCGCGACCCTTTAATACAGGTCCTCATGTTGTGGTGACCCCCAACCATAAAGTTATTTTCTTGCTACTTCATAACTGTAATTTTGCTACTGTTAATGAGTCGTAATGTCAGTAGCAAAATTACAGTTATGAAATAGAAATGAAAATAATTTCATGGTTGGGGGTCACCACAACATGAGGAACTGTATTAAAGGGTCGCGGCATTAGGAAGGTTGAGAACCACTAATGTACAGTTATAATCACAATGGCTCCTTAAGGTGATGCTAAGACCAGGAGTAAACATCTGTCTTGTTGGCATTTCCATCCCAGCTGACTCATCTGTGGTCCCAGCAGGTTCACCTGGCAGCACCTGGGCCCTTCCTGCCCATGGAATCAGCAGCATGTCCAGGTTAAACAGAAATCCAGAAATAGGTGGGCAGGTTTTCTGATTGAAGACCCAGCAGAAAAGTATGTTGTTTCTCATTGCTTGTTAGCACCAAACCTTAACGATTGCCTTTAATTTTTTTTTTTTTTTTAGAGCAAAGGTCACACTGATCAGCCCATAGGTCGGCTTGTTAATTTTTACCAGTGAATCAGTTGATATAGAAATGTTGCTTCATTTAAACAGCTACATGTCAACAGTGTACTTTAAGAAATACTAAGTATTCACACAAATCAGCTCTCTCTTTCACACATGCACACATCCATATTGGAATGCCTGTGCATCTGTGTATGTATGTGTGGGAGCAAAAGAGAGGTTTATTTCTGAGTGAGATGAGGGTGTGACATTCAGCGAAAGGTGTCAAACCAGTGGTGAGATATTTGGCTCTGGAGTCAGGGAGAGAGGTTCAGTGTGGAGGACGATGGGAGTCATCCATATAGAATGAGCAAGGCAAGATGTCAGTGAGTAAAGTCATGAACAAAAGAGAAAGGTACCTGTGTGAGTGCCATTAGTCTAAATGCTATCTCCATTTTAAATAAAGGCATCGAATTAATAATATTGTGAGCATTCGCTTTTGTTCTTGTTGGCGGGAGATGTGTTTTGTGAGTTTTTGTTTTTGCCTGCGCACCATCCATTCTCATCTGAGGATCGGATAGGATAACACCTCCTCTTTCCTGGTTAGCCACACCTGCCAACTCCAATCTGTGCCAATCAAACTCAGTCCAAAGACTTTTGCTATCAGGAAAGATCGCCCAGTTTTCGTAGCCGCTGCTGAACTGGAAGACTAGGTCTGAAGCTGCCGTTCAGTCTTATTTTCTCCAGCCCTTGGAGAAAGCTTGCCATGGCATGACGCTAACACCAAGGAAAGCAGCTTAGGCAGAGAGAGCACTTCCTGGTGGCATCTCAGGTCAAGTCCTCACTAACGCTGAAATACCTCGACTTTTCACTCGCAACAGAAAGGCTCCTGATTAATACAAATACTTGTGGCAATGAGTCAGCATCAGACTAGGAGGAAAATGAACATTCTATCATAGATGTAGAGCTCTTTAAAGAATGAAACTTTTTTTTTCCGAAATGCCAACTTTCTATGTTTTACTACTTTGTTTGCTTAAGGTGTGTAAGCATTCATCTTTTCAGACCAGAGATATGAACACAAGCGTTCCAAATTGTGGCCAAGTGACAGAAGGCGGGCTCTTGTAAGGGAACAATGGAATCAGCAGCATGTTCAGGTTAAGCAGGAAGTCCAGAAATAGGTTGGTCTACCATAACGGCCCCTCCTTTCTCGAAATGATTGCTTCTCAGTAGCTTCCACCCAGCAAATACTCATGGGTAGTCAACTCTGGCCAAAATCTTACCTGAAACGTACTTAAAATACACGTGAGACTTTCCCAGGTGTCAGTTTCTCAAGATATTTCTAATTCTCCATCTATTAATCTATACAGCCTCTTAGGCAAAATTCATACACTGTATTAAAAAGTAATTTATAAGAAACCTGAACTTTTTTGGTGCCCGTATTATCCAGTAAACGCTCAGAAGAGAAATGTCAGCTTAGCTTTGTTTGGAAACATCAGAACCCAGAATTACAATTGTTATCATATAATGAGCCCTACTGTGTGCCAGGGCCCATGCTGAGTGCTTTCATCCCAATAGCACTAAGAGGTTGATATCCTTATCCCATTATACAAGTATTAAAAAAAAATGAGACTTAGATAAAGTGAGTGGCTTGCCTGAGTCATAGAGCAGAGAAATTATAAACTACATCGCCGTATGCTAAATCCCAAACTGATGTTTTAACTACTCCATTAAACTGCGTCTGGCTCCACTTGAGGGACTGTGAGATGACCGACCACCTTTGCTACTGGGACTTGATTTGCAAGGCTTACCCCATGGCTTAGGCATACAGGGAGAAACGTGGGAAGAGAAACTTAGAATGCTTTTCAAGTCCCTAAATTAGTGGGGTTTAGGATCTTACAAAGAGAGAGTGATGAGCTCAGAATTCATTGCCCATAGCACAGAGTCATATCTGTATCTTAACACTTAGAAGAGTACAAGAATTAGTTACCTCCTAGTTTTCTTCCCCATTAGGCTGTGAAATCCTGGAATAGAGACCGTGTTCCATTAATCTCTGAATCCCTTGAGCCTGGCTAAATGGTTCCCACCAAGATGGAGTTTAATACATTTTTGTTGGCTGAGTGAACATGCCCTTAAGAGGTCCCTTTCTAGATGGTGTATTTCAAATTCTCCTCCAACAAGGGTGAGTCAGTGGAATGTTTCTTCACCATAGGCCCCACGAAAGAACACGCGGGGCAGTTAAATCTAGGTTGCCATGTGGTTTTGAGTAAATTCGCAATATCAAAGGAATCAAAACTTGTTTTAATTACAAAAAGTAAGACGTGTTCATTGTAGAAAAATTAAGAATAATGAAGAATTTTTAAACCACTAATAATCTTACAAATCAGAGATAGCCAAATTGACATTTTGGAGTTTTTCCTTGCCATCTTTTGCATATAGGTGTACACACAACTATATTTAAGCTTATATAACATATTTTCTCTTAACATTATATTATGAACATTTCTCATATGTTTACAGAATTATTGGAAACCATTTAAAGAAAATATAACATATTTTCTCTTAACATTATATTATGAACATTTCTCATATGTTTACAGAATTATTGGAAACCATTTAAAGAACTGCAGTAACTTCTACCATGTGGATGCTTCAGAAGGAATTTAATCTCACAGCCAGGATAATAGGCAACAATAGTTATTGACTCTGTATGAGGCTTCAATGCCAAGCTCTGGAGGATCCAACAATCAATGTTGTAGATATGATACGCATGGAGTTTATAATCTCCTCTAGCTGAACGTTTTGTTTGTTTGCAGTGTTGTACAATAAGAAACAGTGTGATGTTTTTCTACAGAAATCTTTCTAGAAGCTTTTTACTGATTGTAATCTAAGTCATTAAGGAATACACTTTTTTTAAAAATACATTTTATTGATTTTTTACAGAGAGGAAGGGAGAGAGATAGAGAGCCAGAAACATTGATGAGAGAGAAAAGTCAATCAGCTGCCTCCTGCACACCCCCACCAGGGATGTGCCTGCACCCAAGGTACATACTCTTGACCAGAATCAAACCCAGGACCCCTGAGTCCACAGGCTGACGCTCTATCCACTGAGCCAAACTGGCCAGGGCAAGGAATACACTTTCTATGGCAAGTATTTATTTTCACATATGTGTGTGTATGTGTGTAGGCACACACAAATAAATGTAGAATAATGATGTAAAATTTTATAAAACAATATTAATTCTTACCACATACAAGGTATTTCCTATTTTTCTTCTCTAGCTTTTTTACATTTCTCTTTTTCAAAATGACTGGTCTTAATACACTACATTATTTATGACCCAGTAATGACTAATGAGTAATCACTGGCGGTGAATAACACTGCCTGGGACCATGGTAAAGCACCATGGTTTTCACTAGAGAATCTAATAAGAACTCCAGCACCTACTGAGGATCAAACTCAGTTATCAGCTATAGCAGAAGCATGGAACTTTCTAAAGAAGCAAAAGACTCCAGCAAACCCTTAGAAAAGCTGATGTTAGGAAGATTGTTACTATCAGCCAAAGAAGCCGCTAAAAGCAACTGCTCTCTCTCAAGCTGCCACAAATAAATAAGATCAACGAAAGGGAGAAGTCCTTGCTAAGAAGAGTGTGGCCAGTAACAGCAAGTGCCAGGAGCCTTTACCATCAGGATGCTCCTCTGATGGGAGACATCGCCAAGAGCAGCGAAGGCAGCCTGATTTGAGGTCAACAGAAACCATGATTAAAGCATCAGAGAATCTGGATGGAGGGATTTGAATGCTCAGCGATCTTCACAGACCTTGTCATCTTTGAAATCAGGGCAATTGTTGAGTTTCTCAACAATGCTCACCAAGGATGAGGATAACTATTTTCTGCTTGGAAATCCAATAAGGTTAGAGGCCCAGGGAACCACAGAGACCCTGGACTGTAAGGCTTTCAATTGCCTGGGGCCCAGGAAAGAGGGTAAACGGTCTCACAGGCAAATGCAACAGTGAGCACCGTCTGCCCATTCAGCTGGAAGAAGAAGTAGGGTGGTGGGTGAGCGGGGGTTACAGGGGAATATGGCAAGCTATGTATTTTAGGGGGAGCTAAATATTTTAGAGACTTACGCAAAAAGATGAGGAGTACAGAGTTTCTAAATTCAGAGACTAGAGTGACCAACCATTCTGATTGGCCTAGGACTGCCGGTTTTAGCCCAGAAATCCCTGCATCCCAGGAAGCCCCCCAGTTCTGAGCGAACTGGGACAGTTGGTCACCCTGAGTTTGAACCATTAGCTTGCAGCTTACCAACAGTGTGACCTATGTTTTTTTTAACATCTCGGAGTGATTTACTCAACACCTATGTGCTTCAGTTTTCTCATCTGTAAAATGGGAATAATAGGGCTTACCCACCACCAATGAAAGGAGATCATTAGTACTTTTTAGCAGTTCTCTTCCTGCACAGATGCAAGTGTTTGCCTCAGAGCCAATTCTAGTCACAATATCACCCAAGCTCAGAATGTAGGGCCCTGGTTGAGGAATACAGCTTTAGGTGGTATGGAGTCAGAGGGATTAGAGGACTTAGGTTCTAGTGCCCGTGGCAGCCTTTTGCACCCCTCATAAGTCAGAGGTGATTTGGTCCATACAGAAATGGCCTGGAAGCCACGCTTCCAAAAATAAGGGAAAGACAAAGTTTGCAAAAAGAGGAGTAAGCTAATTATGATTTTGCAGCTATGTCCTGAAATATCTGTGACAAATATGCAAGCTATCCAGCTTGTTTTGCCTTCCAAACAATACAAATTGTGGGTAACCTCATTAGATGTAGCCTGTCAAGTGTAAAGAAAACAATCTTATTCCAAGAGAAATGTTATAGATAATACAGATGTTATTGCCTTTACCTTTTCTCTCTCATATTTGAGGTAGCTTCTTGTCCTGTTTGTACTCATGGAGCTAGCTATTTTTATCTGAATAGTTTCACTGTCAAATTCAAATGTTCCAACCAAGTTAATGGCCCTCATGTTCATCATTGATATAAGCCATGACTAAGTCATTTCATGTTTGTATTTTTACTTCTTACCACAAATGTTTCTACACAATGACTATAAAAATGATTTGAAAGCAATCCAAACTTCCTAAAGTAATAAAAATATTCTCTCAAACTCTTATGCCCCAACTTTTCAAAAATATGGTTTGAGAGAAAACTCTTGCTGGGGAACATCAAAGGAAGCTCTCACCCAGACTCAGGAAAAGTTAACAGTGGGGAAATGTAAGCCATTCCACAAAGACTATGGTCAGAAATGAGGTCTGGGAAGATTCAGTGGAGGGCAAAAGCAAACTTTAACCGCTACTTTGATGGCTAAGAGGTTTTTCCAGAGCAGTGATGCACAAATCTTAGGAAATGAATTAAGATCTTAAACTCCACCTGAGGCCAGAAATAAAAAGAAGATAAATAATTTTAACATAACTACTGGGAGAACATAAAATATGGGGGGTGGGGGGGGGGCGGAGGGAGAGCAGCTTCATGACCAAAAAAAAAAAAAAATTCTCAACCATAATACCTAAAGAAAAGGGAATCATGATTTGCCCTCCATCCTATGTGCCAGCCACTGAATTATCTGTTCTCCTTGCAAAATTGTGTGCGATAGGTATTAAAATCCACATTAACTCTTAAAAACATAAAAAACCATTGATAGTTACATAGCTATTAAGTATCTGCTGGGCTTTGAATCCACGTCTGTCTGTCTCCAAAGTCATACATAATTCAAATCAATAAAGAGGAACTCTTTCCAAAAATTGATTTGCATCAAACTTCCATTTATCACAACTTAAATATTACTCAACTTGACTTCTTTCTTAATTTCTAAACCAAGGTCCTGCCAATGTCCGTCAAGCCCATCCTCAGACTGTCAGCTCTTACTCATGTTTTCTCTAAGCTTCACCTTTCTCATCCGAAAAATGATAATAATAATAGCATCTATTTCTAGATGTGTTTGAAGATGAACTTACATGATATTAAAACAATTAGTCTAGTGCCCGGTGAATAGCAGGATTTAATCTGCTTAAGTACATACAGTCATTTGCAGAGAGTTAGGTCATTTCTAAGCAATCCGCAAGCCCTACATGGAAACAGAAATCCCCAGGATCAGTTCAGGTTGATTTAATGTCGCAGGAGTGAGGAGAGCCTACCGAGGCTGCTCTGGTTTCATACAGACCAGCAATGCCTGTAGGGACCTAGATGACGATCGCTTCATGTTGAGTCTTGGGCACTGGTTTAAGACAGACCGTAAAAGCTAATTATACCCACGTTAGTGGGCTGAGCTGGAAGAACAACACAGCAGCTGGCAAAAAGGGAGTGCTGCCATGCACCTTCCATCTGTCGTGACTGTGCCTTGCCCTTGCCAATCCAATCCCTCTCCATGTCAAGGTCAGAGTCGTGCCATTTACCTCAGTCTGCGTCTTGCAGAGCATACCTTCCTTCATCCAGGCACTGTTCTGGGGCCTGGGGATGCGGGGTTGAATTAAGACCACTAAGGACTGTTTTCCTAAGCAGCTCCTATTCTCATTAGGGATATAAACAGGAAGTATGAATTTGAATAGCATTAAAATTTATGAAAGGAATGAAATAGGACATTGGAACAGAGAGTCATGGTAGGGTTTAAAATAATCTTAGACGGTATGTCTGAAGGGTGACATCTGAGCTGAGACCTAAATATTTTAGAAAGTAAGTGGTAACATAGGAAGAAAGGGGGAGAAGGGCATTACAACATCAAATGACATAAACACCACTACAAAAGACCCTGGGGTGGCTCAGAGATATTTATAGGATTGTAAAATAAATGCATTTAAATACGCCCATAATGAAACATCTTAATCATAAATAAAAAATTAACCATAGCCCTTGTCAGTTTGGCTCAGAGGATAGAGCGTTGGCCCATGGGCTGAAGGGTCCTGGGTTTGATCCCGGTCAAGGGCATATACCTTGGTTGCAGGATCGATCCCCGGTTGGGGCCTTGCAGGAGGCAACCAATCGCTGTGTCCCTCTTGCATGGATGTTTCTCTCCCCCTCCCTCCCACTCTCTCTAAAAATCAATGGAAAAATATCTTTGGGTGAGGATTAACAACAAAATTAACCATAAGATATGATTAGTTCTGTGTTATCCAGACATATCACTCTATCTGCTTCTATTTCCTTTCGTCTCTCATAAAGACCAAAATCCTGTTATAAACTGAAAAGACCTTTTACATCTAAAGCCGCAGATTCTCATCTACAAATTGAAAATAAAGTCTCAGAGTTGTTCCATGGGCTTGTGAGAAGGACTAAAACAGAACAAAATGCCCAACCCAGAGAAAGTTGGTCAACAACAGCAGCCATCTACAGAACATACGCTTCCAATCCACCTGAAAAAAAAGGACAAATCTGTGTGGCTCTGAATAGACATGGGACAAGCTTATAGTGATGTTTTTGATGTATCCGAGAAGGATTTATTAAAAATAAAAGATCAAATACCTGAAATATTTATATTAACATAAATGTAAAGACCATAAGACCAAATTTAAAAAACAACAACAGAGGAACAGCCCAGCCGGCGTGGCTCAGTGGTTGAGCATTGACCTATGACCTAGGAGGTCACAGTTCGATTCCCGGTCGGGGCACATGCCTGGGCTGTGGGCTTAATCCCCAGTGTGGGGTGTGCAGGAGACAGCCGATTAATGACTCTCTCTCATCATTGATGTTTCTCTCTCTCTCCCTCTCCATTCCTCTCAGAAATCATAAAAATATATTTTTTTAAAAAACAGATGAGCATTAGAGGGTCAGGAATGAGTGGGAAGAATAAAAAATAGTGACATCAAGCTCCCAGGGGGGAGAAATTCAAGTCCCAGAAGGAACTTGGTGCTGTCTTGCCATCCAGGAAAAGCACCATGTTCCTGACTCATAGCCTCCTGGGACTTGTCCCTGAAAGATACATCATGGGGCTTTACTAGAAAAACCAACAGGCCCTGATTCACATCTTCCCAGACGCAACATTACTTTCCATCTCCTTCAGTGTAAATCAATTTGGATGTATTGTGAGCAGACACATTATGGCAGAGAATTGTGGTGGTTATTTTTCATTGATTCCACAATCATGCCTTCAGGCCCTCTGATGCACCCGGTACCTGACGTCGAGAGGATCGGGAGCCCCCTTCACTCACTCTCACCATGTCAGGGCAATGCTCCTGGGTGAGCCTTCCTGATGGAATGCAAGCAGTTTACACAGGGCTTGTGCACAGGTTCCTGAGTGACCTGTGCATTAGAAGAAGCAGAATGTTAAGCCGTTGCTGTAAAGTTAATAGTTAATGAGCATATTCCCTTCGGAGTGTGAAAAAGAGGGAAAGCCTGGTTAATTCTCGGCCTCCCAGAGGAGCTCTGGGAAAACTAAACAGTTACCGCACAACTTAACATTTTTCAATGCTGTTTAACATTCGGGCATGGTCAGTGGAGGCCGCTCTGGATCCTACTTAGTAAAACCAACAGGACACCTTGAAGAAAGATTTGTGGCTTCAGCATCATCAAAACACGCATTTCCAACAAAAATAACAATCAAATGGGGAAAAAGAAACACTGTTTGGGGCTTAGCAAATACTCTGGTATCCTCCATAATTCACAGTACAAAACCTTTAAAAGACACAGATTGTATCTCAAAGCAAAACCCCCCCTCAGTAGTGAAATCGATATAACATACATACAGCATTTCAACATTATGCATTAGAAATACCTCATCTTTCTTGCCAGTGGTCTTAGTGTCTGTATTTTAAATGGTTGTTTCCTCAACCTGAGCCAAAGTTATGCATTTTTTTTACAAATTAGTCTTTGGTAAACTTCAATTTGCCATCATTACCACTTACTTTCCTTAAATAAATCTGAACTCAAAACATTCAAAAATACACCAGTTTGGAGAGAAAGGAAGTCTTGTGTGCAAAACAAGTAACAAAAAGATTCATTCTGGGTTTGAATGAGAGAGTCATTTACACAGAAGCCTATCAGGTCATTCAAGAACCTTTATGTGTAACTAAGTCATTTTCATAGAACTTTAAAACAAGCACTAAAATTCTACACATCAAAGTAGATTTAGCACATGGTATTTCACTCGGTCTTTAACAGTGAAGTAGGTTTGCTATCTCCATTTTACAAACGACAAAACTGAAACGCTGAGGTTAAGTAAATTTCCTAAGTCATGTAGCCAGAATTCAAATCCATGTCTGCCAGGTCCCAAAATCTATGTAGGTGTACAATATCAGGTCACTCAGGTTGTCCAGGGCTCCTTTTCAGCCTTCCCCATGTGACGACACTGGCACAAACCAAACCGCACCCTACTGTCTGCATGGTCTGTATACAAATGAAGAATTGGAAGGGACTCCAGAAATATCTGATTAAGCCAAAACCGGGTTGGCTCAGTGGGTAGAGCGTCAGCCTGCGGACTGAAAGGTCCCAGGTTCAATTCCGGTCAAGGGCAGGTACCTTGGTTGCGGGCACATCCCCAGTAGGAGGTGTGCAGGAGGCAACTGATCGATGTGTCTCCCTCTTTGATGTTTCTAACTCTCTATCTCTCTCTCCCTTCCTCTCTGTAAAAAAATCAATAAAATATATTTTAAAGAAAAGAAATATCTGATTAAACACCTGATCTCAGATGCATTTATAACATTCACTTGCAATGCTCAAAGGTGCTAGTAATACCACTGAAATTTACAATCTGGCAGATTCTTTTTGCTACATAGTATGTTAACTTTTGATGCTGGAAGAGGTATTTATGTTTTTGGTTCAGAATTCTTTTGTTCTCAAGGATGGGCAGGAACCACATTCATTCCTCAGATTTATTATTTGTATTTATAACAATTTGGAAGAGTCTTCAGTTCAATAGCATTAACCTTAGCTTTGGATTTCAAAAACATCAGGAGCCCATCTAAAAATCAGGAACCTTTTGATTGCACAAAAAACAGGAATACAGCAGAAATTGGTTTATGTGAAACAATGAATTGGATGGCTCGCGTACCTAAATAGTCCAGAGGCAATGTGGCTTTAGGCACAGCTTAGGGAAGCAGACTCCTCCCATATCTTGGCAAGATGACCAACAGTGCCTTCAGGCTTGTGTCCTACCAGCTTAAATGCCATAGCAAAAGGAGAGTCTCTTTCCTAATGGTGCCAGTGAAAATTTTGAGATTGAATCTCTTGGGATCAGTTCACTGTTGAGCTGATGCCATAACAAGCAACTGAAATATGTTGATTGGCTACACTTAAGTTACCTGTTTATGTCATGGACTTAGAGGTAGAGGAAAGCAGAGAGTTACAAAGAAACATTGAGATACAGTTGCCTGGAGAACAGAAAATGTATTCTGAGCAGACAGCAATAGCAGGTGTGTGCACTTTTTATTGTATTGATTTTTTTGTTTGCTGCTAACATAACAAATCATAGAAATTCATAAAATACTTTCCTGCAAAATACCTTCTTGTTCTCCAAACAATGGAATCAATTCAGTCTAACCAGTTCAAGAAGTACTTGGTTATACACCTCCTTACACCATATACAAGAATAAACTCTAAGTGGATTGAAGACTTAAATGTAAGATTCGTGGCCATGAAACTCCCAGAAGAAAACACAGAGAGTAAAATCTTGGGCATTTCTCTTAGCAATATATTTTCTCTGATATGTCTCCTCCTCAGGCAATGGAAACAGAAGAAATAAGTAAATAAATAAATGGGACTACATCAAACTAAAAAGGTTTTGCACAGCAAAGAAAACTATCCACAGAACGAAAAGACAGCCTACTGAATGGAAGAATATATTTGGCAATGATACATTTGATAAGGAGTTAATATTAAAAATGTATAAATAAGTCATACAACTCAACACCAAAAAAAAAACAACCCCACGAACAATCCAATTTAAAAATGGGCAAAGGACCTGAATAGACACTTCTCCTCAGAGGACATAAAGATGGCCCATAGAGATATGAAAACATGCTCAATGTCACTAATCATCCGAGAAATGTAAATTAAAACTACAATAACCTATCACCTCACTCCAGTCAGAGTGGCTATAATCAATAAATTAACAAACAAGTATTGGCAAGGATGTGGAGAAAAGGTAACCCCTATGTGCTGTTGGTGGGAATGCAGATTGGTGCAGCCACTATGGAAAACATATGCAGTTTCCTCAATAAATTGAAACTAGAACTACCTTATGACCCAGCAATTCCACTTCCAGATATATATCCAAAGAAATCCAAAATACTAATTAAAAAAGGTATGTGCCCCCTATGTTCATTGCAGCATTATTTACAATAGCCAAGATATTAAAGCAAGTGCCATCAATAGATGAGTGGATAAAGAAGAAGTGATATATACATGCAATGGAATATTACTTGGCCATAAAAAAGAATGAAATCTTACCATTTGCAACAACATAGATGGATCTTGAGGGTATTATGTTAAGTGAAATAAGTCAGACAGAAAAAAAGATTTCACTTGTATGTGGAATCTGAAGAACTAAATAAATGAACAAACAAAACAGAAACAGATTCATAGATACAGAGAACAGATGGAAGGAAGGATGTGGGATTGGGTGAAAAGTGAAGGGATTAAGAAGTAAAAATAGGTAGTTACAAAATAGTCATGGGGATGTAAAGTACAACATAGGGAATATCGTCAATAATATTGTAATAACTATGTATGGTACCAAGTGGGTACTAGAATTATCGGGAGATCACTTTGTAAATTATATAATTATGTAACCATTACACTGTATACCTAAAACTAATATAAAATAACATTAAATGTCAACTTTAATTGAAAAAATAAATAAAAATTTAATCTTTAAATTAACAACAACAACAACAAAGAAGTACTTGGTATATAACATACCTGTCAGGCAATAAATGCCCAGTTATAAACATTGACATTGCCAAGCTCTGAATGGAGCCCAATATCTATGGCCTCATAAGTATAGGCTCAATCCCTTCTTACCTGAGGACCAACCAAGATCATTAGGCAAAAGGCTTTCTAGGAGTACACATTCAACACTCTGAGATTCAGCATCGTAGTCTGGTTTTGGTCTTGCCCCTTCTCTGCCTTGTGTCATAACTCAGGTAGGCTTGATTGAGGAGCATGTTTGAGGCTTTATGAAAATAGGTCAATAGGCAAGAGATAGACCAGAACTAAGGGAGAGGGTTACTTGAAATAGATGTTCTAAAAGGGATGATCCAGCAAGCGACCCCCAAGTCAGGGCATTACAAGCACTGGTGTTACTTGAAGTCAGGCAAATGATAGCCTCAAGGCTTTCTATCATATTTCTAACCATCTGCCCGGCAGAAGACACTGGTAGAAGGTTCTAGGAAAGGGGACTTAGATTTTGATAGAGTTCCCATGCCAGTAGGGTAGCTGGAGTGCTACTCAGGAAGACAAAGTCAACATGTCATACTAGATGGAGGCTGGACTTACAACTATCTACTCATTTTATACACCATCTACTAATGAACACTTTGTCACAGGAAAAAAGTTAGCACTCTTAGAAAAACCAACAAGCATTGTATCTATGTATTGTATGGGCTAAGTTCTTCACATGCAATCCAGATAATGAAACTGAGCCCTGCTGGGGTGGCTCAGTGGTTGAGCAACAACCTGTGAACCAGGAGGTCACAGTTCAATTCTGGTCATAGCACATGCCTGGGTTTCGAGCTCGATCCCCAGTAGGAGGTGTGCAGAAGGTGGCCGCTCAATGGTTCTCTCTCATCATTGATGTTTCTATCTCTCTCTCCCTATCTCTTCCTCTCTCTGAAATCAATAATATACATCTTTTAAAAGAAAAGAAACCAAGACTCATGAGGATGGAATAGTTTATTCTAGGTCAAAGAATTACTGGGCAGGAAGGTCAGGGTTTGAAAGCAGGTCAGTCTGATTTAGAAAGCCTGAGCCTCTCGCAGGGATCTGTGGTTCCCTGCTGCCCAGTCTTGTGACTGAGTCCTTGCTTCTCCCCAACAAATGTTCCTAATGCCAACCACCTGCCTAATGCCAACCACTGGCCTACTGCCTTCCTAGGCCTCCATGTATCCTCTGTTCCTGCATTTCTCTATAGGGCTCAGCCTTGAGCCTCTCTAGTGCCTCCTGCTCTGACTACCACTCTTCTAGTGAATGAGCCTCCTCATTCCATGATGTGTCACCTGGAGCAGCTGTTCTCCTAGAATTGCTAGCTGGGTTTGTTCTCTTGCTCACTCCTACCTGGGTGGACTTTCAAAATTCTATTATCACCTAGTCTTTCCTATTTTGCTGAAGTTAATTAAATTAACCTTTACCAAGTTACAAGGCGATCACTATCATCCTCCGTTAGCTTCATGGGATAATTTTGTCAGAAAAACAGGTTGTTATGCTTTCTTTCTAGTAAAAAGCCTCAATTTTAGGCTTTTGATCCACAAATTCAAAGCATGAGTACCAGTATAAAAGGATAAGATTGTGACCTATGTAAAAGTATATTCTGTTATTGAGAAAATATCCAAGGAATGAGAATTGTGGCAGTTACTCTGGAGAATAGCCTGGCAACAGAAAGAAATTTGATTTACGCATGGCCTTTCACCTCTCAGTCCTGCTGCTGGGACTCTACAGAGACAAAAGCTGCAGAGCCCAAGGATACATAACAAGGATATTTGTTACAGAGCTAGAGAAGTTGGCAAAAACTTACAACAACCTACATAGGGGAAGAGTTGAATAAATCATGTCACATTCAAGCTATGGGCCCTTTAAAATAGTGAGCTAGATCAGTGACTATTAAGCTACAGGAAAGTCTGGCCCCTTAGCCAGCTTGACACTCCAGTCACCATGCACATGTCTGCTGACCAATAGACCCAAGCCATAGACCATCCTTGTATGTTCCTCATCTGATCTCACCCTGACTGAGCTCTCCCCAGCTCTAAATTCCTGGCTCGTCCTCCTACTTTGAACCTGTCATTGGCCCTTTTCCCACTGGTACTTGTTCATCCTAACATTTAACTCTCAATGTTCCCCAATGACGCTAAATGCAGCCCTTTAAAAGAAAGAGTTGGCCCTAACCGGTTTGGCTCAGTTGGTAGAGCATCAGCCTGTGGGCTGAAAGGTCCCAGGTTCGATTCCAGTCAAGAGCATGTACCTTGGTTGTGGGCACCTCCCCAGTAGGGGGTGTGTGGTAGGCAGCTGATCAATGTTTCTCTCTCATCGATGTTTCTGGCTCTCTATCCCTCTCCCTTCCTCTCTGTAAAAAAATCAATAAAATAGATTTTAAAAAATTAAAGATATAAAAGAAAGAGTTGTATTTATTATATAGAGCTATAAAAAAGTCTAGGGTATGGTAAAAAAGTTATATTATAGGATCTCATTTTTGGAAAAACAGTGTCCAAAGAAATAGATATAGACATTCACATTTAGGTATTTGTATGAGTTTGAAAAAATGTTGTTTAAAAAAAATTTTTTTTGCACTGGGTTGTTTTAATTGACAACCTCATCTGGTGAGAATGGGAATGAAAATGTGATGCGGGTATATTACTATGTTTTCTGAAATTTAGAAACCTTTATTTCAAAAGTTAAGTGAGCATATAAAACTAATATTACAATTTTGAAAGAAGACTCTAATAACCAAGTTTTAAGGGGACAAAAGTCCAATAAATATACCTGTTAGGAAAGGGAACCATAGCACCCCTTGTTCAACTTCAGGGACACCAGACTGGTTACCTTTCTGAATGCCATCCCCCTCCCAGAGGACATCTCCAGAATATAAAGGAAATGGTGCTCTCTGGAATTAGGCAACATAGCAACCCAGATTATCCATTTCAGGAAAAAGGAAGGGCAACTGAAACTCATGGAGAGGTGACCCTATAAGCAGTGTGGTAAATCTGGTATGCCTGCAGAGGGAAGGGAAACATGAGGCTATAAGGACAGCAAAAACAACCAAGTTTGGATTTTTTAAAAATACATATTTTTATGGGTTTCAGAGAGGAAGGGAGAGGGAGAGAGAGAGGTAGAAACATAAATGAAGAGAGAAAATCATCGATGGGCTGTCTCCTGCCTGTTCCCTAGTAGGGATCAAGCCTATAACCTGGGCATGTGCCCTGACCAGGAATCAAACTTATGACCTCCTGGTTCATAGGTCAATGCTCAACCACTGAGCCACACCAGCCAGGCCTAAGCTTGGATTTTGATAGTGGGTCTCTATATGTTTTTCTCCAAAAGAGACATGTCAGATAACATTCTCATTCACAACACATGCCTATGGCCACACCACAGTTTGATGAAGCCCAGGATTAGCATAATTTAAACTTGCCTTTTGGTAAGAACTCTCAATACATTAGGAAAGGTAGTAGTTAGCAAATTTTTGTCATTCCTAAGATGAGCCTCAGATTATGGGCAATCTCCCAAGTCCCACTTGTAACACTGGGCCTTTCATTTCCACTAAGAAAAAAACGCAGATGTAGGAGAGACTCACAAAAAATGAAATGGAGAATTAATCTGCTCTAATTTATACTGGAAAAAAAATGCCTCACAAACTCCAGCACTTTATTACAAGCAACAGATTACATGCGACACACCTAAATGTGACTGCACACACCTCATTGATTGCAACACACCGGGATGTTGTGACTCCACATCGGGAGCATTCATTAGGGCAAGTAGCGGGGCTCTGAGCAGAATCCTAAACATGTCTGTCAGAAAAGGAGTTACATGATGCAATTCACATTTTAGAAAGTCCCCTTGAACAACAGTGGATAGAACAATATACACTGAGTGGCCAGATGATTATGATCTCTGAACTCATAATCATCTGGCCACTCAGTGTGTGTGTGTGTGTGTGTGTGTGTGTGTGTGTATACATATATATATATATATATATATATATTAGAGGCCCAGTGCATGAATTTGTGCATGGGTGGGGTCTGGCCAGCCTGTCCAGGGAGAGGGGACATGGATGCTTGGCCAGCCTGCCTGCTGGTCGAACTCCTGGTCAAGGGCACAATTTGCATATTAGCCTTTTATTATATAAGATATACACTGAGTGTCCAGATTATTATGCATTCAGAGATCATAATAATCTGGCCACTCAGTGTATATCCTGTCCCCATCACAGCCTGACACTTCAACCACCATGCATACACCCATTGACCAATAGACATGACCATGGCCCGCCCTTGGATGCTCCTCACCTAATCTCACCCTGACCTAACTACCCAACCTCAAATTCTTCGCCTACCCCCCAACTTTTGAACCTATCTTTAGCGCCTTGGCCTTGGTATTTAGACTCTCTAACATTTAACTCTCCATATTCCCGCAATGGACTCATAGTTCAACATGCCGATCTATTTCCCCCGCTTCTAGACCACTGTCAGGAGAGCCTGTGCTGGTTGCCCCTTTGATGGAAATCTCAACTGGGTCAGTGCCAGGCCCTCTCTAAGGAAGTGGCTGGAAATAATGAGAGGTAGAAGCTGGAGGCACAACAAACAGAAAAATTGGTGAGAGCAAAATTACAAGAATTCAGACCAGAGACCATGGTGAATAAACTAAACTGAGGAATATAACATCACACAACAGAAGAGCTGAGTTGACAATGACTAATTCTCTGCTAAGAAAGGAATTGTGAAAAATTGACTGAAGTGCTAACTTAGGCACATATATACTACAGGCACACATAGAATAAATAGCATAAAGTGAACTTTTGGTATTAACTTTAATCCCTCCACACTTATTGAAAAGAAAAAAATAAAACACCTTAGGCACGCATGCTTTTAAAGTATGATTCTGAAATATTCTTCTTTTATCTTTCTTGCCTCCTCTAGAAGGAACAATTTCTGGTTTCGGGGCTTTTACAGTCATTGTAGAAAATCCTCTCACTGCATGAAATTGCTCCAGCTCAAACTCTAAGCACAATACCTTAGGAGTCACCAATCAACCTCAGTGTTTTTATAGGGTCATTTTTCTTTTAGCTCAAATAGCATCTTAAAAGGCACGATAACTTGATGGGTGTGGTTCTTGGTGGCAATAAAGGCATGAATATGTTACTTGCCGCCTTCTTCACAGTTTGATTGGTCCCTCCTGGTCCCTGTTTACATTTATGTTGTTTGTGTGGCTGCTGTATGCATGGCGGTTTGTTAGCTCTCATGTTATTTTCATAGCTTTGTCTATATCTCTTTCTGTCTGCTACTACACCCGTCTAGACAGTGTGGAATTTAAACTGGCTTCTCTCTCCTCCAACATTTGTTCCCCAAAGTTGCTGCTGCTGCCTGTTATCTAGGAATTCTCTCCCCTGCCTCCTCTCTCCTCCCCCTCTCTGCATTTCTCCCTCCCTCGTTCCTTCCCACACCTTACCCAGGCTAAGGACTACCTGAGAAGTACCTCCACTGTCCCAGAACCATGACAGAACCTCAGTTGCTGGGTTACACTCTTAGGCACCAGCCTATGTCGTGACCAACCAACCAACCCGTGGACGAACACTACTTAGTAGTTTCCCATCTATTAAGCCTGCATGGAACTATTTTTCAAAGAGACTAATTCATCACATTTGAAAAATCTTTCATCCAGCTCAGTTCCTTTATAGATGACATGACTGTGTAAGACTAGGCACATTTCTAAGCAAGCATCTCATCTCATCGTATCACATGCGAACCAGCAGCATCACAAACTGTTTACATTATTTATCTTCAGACACGACCTCTTTTTTAATTCCAATATTGTATGTCTCTCTACTTGGAGAAAAGAAAATGTAGCCGCACTGATAACGTTTTCGTTTGGGTGAGAACAGGATGGACACTGTTCATGAAGGCAATTACCCTACTCCCCTGGTAACATGTGTAATAATCATACAAATTAAAGCTAATAAACTGCAGTTGCAAACCTAAAGATGAGTCATCAACACATTAATTTCCCCACATGCCAAACTAGCGGTGTTGATTATTTGTTGTTGATGCGGGCTGCATTAAGACGACCATCTACTCTGTGTAATTTGATCAGTGGGATTAAGACAAGAAGCAGTCAGTTTATAGTCAGTACAACTTAAACTTATATAACAGAAGGCAAATGGTCTTTCATTTAAGTTATTCTCCAAGGATATAACTTAAATTAATGCCTTTTCATAGCAATTCAAGTTGAATTTTTCATTTGGATAGTTTTGTCTAAAATTGACATACGGAAAGCTGAGGATTCACACTTTTGTGGCCTGAACGTTGAATTGTTGCATTTGACCACTCATCCATGCCATCTCTGTGATAAGAAGCAGCAAACGTTATATAAAGCTTTCGAGGCCAGTTAGGTAAGTCAACAATTATTTTTACTTTCCATCCTGTGTAGACTCGTGATGGCATCTCATTTATAGGGCTTCCCGTTGGTTGTGGTATTAGCAGATTCCTTGATTCTTTCATGGCAGGACTGAGGCTGTTCCCAATTTTTTAAAAAATATATTTTATTGATTTTTTACAGAGAGGAAGGAAGAGGGATAGAGAGTTAGAAACATCGAAGAGAGAGCAACATCGATCAGCTGCCTCCTGCACACCCCCTACTGGGGATGTGCCTGCAACCCAGGTACATGCCCTTGCCCGGAATCGCACCCGGGACCCTTCAGTCCGCAGGCCGACGCTCCATCCACTGAGCCAAACCGGTTAGGGCTTTTCCCAATTTTTAACCATGAATGGCCATTCTCCTGCAAGTCCTTTAAATAGATTGTCAGTAGTTATTCTATCAGAAGTAGGACTGAAAAGCACTCGTAGCTAACTGGAGGCAGCGGCTTTGATGAACCAAACAGCCCACACAGAGCTCTCAGAGCCAAACAACACTGGACAAGATGTGCTCTTGTTGACAGTGCTCTCTTCCCTGACACCTGGCAGACTTTTGGATGTTCTATGTGTGTGTCCACAGATGGTCAGCATTAATAAGGTTTTATTTCTAACACTAGTTATAATTTTTCTAGAGCTTTGAAAACATATCTTTTGCCACTTTTATGGGTAATTCCCTACTACAAATTATTTTGATCCCTTCCTCCAGGTCATCAAAAAGGACATTCAGTGTAAGTGGCCTCATAATAATAAAGCCACTGGCATTCTCCCAGAAACATCTTGCTCTTCCAATTCACAACAGGGCCATCTTTTATTCTGCTTTATGTGCCTGCCCCCACTCCAGTCCATTCTCTACACAACAGTTCAGAGCAATCTTTTGAAGCATGGCATTTCTCAGCTTAGCACCCTTTGTGTGCCTCCTATTATACTTAGGAGAAAGTCTCAGATCTTTAACCCCTTCAGAAAGGTCCTCCATGGGCTTGTTCCTGCCTAACGCTGCAGCCCCATACTGTGCCCTTTTCTTCTCATTCACTGGTCTAAGCACCTTGGCCTCCTTTCATTTCTGAAACATGACAAACGCCACTGCACCTGAGGGTCTTGGCACGTACATGGGGAATGGAGCCTGTATCCTGAAGCTTACGCTTTGTAAGCTTCACACTTCCTTCCTCCTCTTCCCTCTGAATTTCTTCACAACACAACACAATTTAGATGGTTGTTGCTGGTGGTCTCTCCTGTCTGACGGTGAGCTCCATGAAGCTGTGTTTGTCATATTTACCACTATAGCCTTGACCAGATCATAGGCACTCGATGACTGTTTATCTCCTCTTCAGTGATCTCAGTAGAACATACCCTCTCCCCGCAAATTGACAATATATAGAACATGCATTTGTGCCACAAAACCAGGGTGATATTTCTATTGTGCTTGAATGTTTCAAGTTTTGGACATAGCCTAAGGAGATGGTCTAGTTTCTCCTGTCAACGGCCTACATATCTGATAGGTTCCACTAGTTGGGGCACCTTTCATTGCTCATGAGGTTATAAAGAACATAATTTGTGCAGACTTTGAGCATAAAAATACTACTGATTAGAAAAGGAGTGTATCTAGTGATGAACTAGTCAATGTTAACAACCAGCTGGGTACAGGGGGAGCAGAAACCTGCCGCGCCTGCTGGTTTCTGTGAGGTAAATACTCCCACCCCGGTCAAGTTCAAGCTAACTGTGCTTAATAAGTGACTTGCAGGACTCCTGGAAATTAGCAGTTGGCTCATACAAGCCCATATGAGCATTTCTTGCACACCACTGGTTATATCATTCCACAAAATTACCCATATTTTTTACATATACCCATACACCCACACACACTCTTCCCACAGACACAAAATTGTATAGGATACAAAATAAGTTAGTTAATATCACTTTCAAAAGATATGTTCTGTGCCAGATAACATGGAAGAGGAAAGAAGAAAAATAACTTGTAGGTACAGCAAATGTATTTGTCATTTACTGGGATCAAGTTTATTTTGTAATTGTTTGATTTCCTCATTCTGTTTCCATCTAGAGTCTACCCGAAGACAATTTCACAGCTTAGACCCCATGTGTTCCACTCTATCCAAAACCTTTAAATAGTTAGACTGCAAGTGTTAAATATCGCAATAATACTTTCCTCCTCGTTGTTAGGACTGACAATAGTTTGCCATTCTCTGCCACCCCATCTCCACTGTAATTCATTCATTCAGGCGAAAACATGAGTGCTGTCCATGGGCTGCTTACTGGACAGATGAGCTCTGACAGGTCAGCAGACACAAGCCCTGGCTTCAAGGAGTTCACAGCCTAGTGAGGAGATGGACCGGGACAATTCCTGGCAGAAAGTCCTAGGTTGGAGATAACCACCAGGACCTGGAGAAGACCCAGCATGTGTATGTAATACCACCAACATTGCAGATGCCAACCCTGAAGGTGTTGGCTTAACGAGTGGATAGGAATCGACTGTGGAGAAAGGGGAAAGCGCTGCAAGGAGAAGGACAAGGACGTGCAGATTGTGTGTGGGGGGAAGGTGCAGTCTTGATGGATGTAATTGGAACAGAGTGTAGGAGGCAGGGTTCATAGAGATCCTTGTGTGTCACTGAAGGAACTTGGCTTTTATTCTGAAGACAATGCACCAGGGAGTACTGAAGGCTTTTAAGTAGGTGAGTGATGAGATGAATGCCTTAGAAAGATTATCCCGGCCACAGTGAGGACACTGGATTGGAGTGGTTAAAGAAGAAGGTGAATGACTACCTACTGGGGCCATGCCCACAGCCCAGGAATCAATTGTCCATCCATCACCATGTCCTCTGAGTTCCCTGCAGCTCCCAAGTCACATTTATTTATTTATTTGAAAAGACTTTATTTTTGTGGAGTTATATTCCTCGAGTTGTAAAGTTCCATACCCTTTACCCCAGTTCTGAAAAAGATGAGCTGGAGCTTTATGATGTTAACGTAAGGAAGCAGTCAAACCTGTAAAGAAGTTTTGTGAGTGTATTTGAGCCAAACTGTCCACAATTGTCGGGAAGCAGAATCTCAATGAATTAAGACAATGCTCCAAAAAATGGCAGCTTTTCACTTGGTTTTATAAATTTCCATCAAAGAGGGAGACGTAAGTGGATTGCATGAAATCCATTGGTGATAGATTAGGGAGATGGGAGATATTGATTTGATTATTTGATCAGACCTACCCGTTAAACTGTAGCTTTCTGGCAAAGTTGTATAAATGGCATGCCTATATTATCTAGACTTCTCTTTATTCCTTTCCTGCTATTTAATAACCAGGTGATTCTAACAGTATCAGTTCCCAGGCCTCCTGCCCCACTGCGGTAGACTCTGCCTTTCTGGGCGTGACCTTCAGCACGTTGGGTACACTAGGACACTTTTTAGCGCTCTGGGCCAGTCCAGCCTCAGAGCAACCAGAGGTCTGACTAGGACTCCTGGAGTGGCCAGCACTCACTGCCTGGCCTGGGAAGCCTTGTGGTGTCTGGGAGTCCAGTCTTGCTCTTCCTCCCAAGGCCATACAATGCGATGACACCGACCACCTTTCCTCAGAGGCTGGGGCCCAGCTCAGCCTGGATACAGGAGGGGAGTTCCTCCTTCAGAAATGCTGGGAGTCAGGGATGTGGGTGGGGTACTGAGGGACTTCTCGGTCTAGGAATCAGCAATGGCCTGTGAGGCCAAGCTTTGGGGTTTTCTCTCTGATGGGGTTGTAAGTTGGGTGAAGGGATGGGGCCCTAGTCCCTTCCCTCCTGCAGTTGGGTCAGTCTCCCAGGCTCCCTTTCAGAGAGGGCTCCACGGCAGGGGCTTGGCACACCTTGTCTGAGAGGCCAGAAACCTAAGCAATGACAGTCCTGGAGGCTGAGAGGCTGAGGGAAGGTCTTTGGGTTTTCAGATCTGGGTGTGAATCTCAGACTCACCTGGTCCAGCTATGGACCTTGGGCAAGTGCTGCCTCACTCTGAGACTCATTTTCCCCGGATGATAAAAGGCTCCATCGCTTCTTTTTCTTTCCTTCTTTTTTAACTTCTTTCTTTTTTTTGGTTTTCTTTTTTCTTTTTGTTAATCCTCACCTGAGGATATTTTCCCATCGATTTTTTAGAGAGAGTGGAAGAGAAAGGGGAAGACAGAGAGAAATATCGATGTGAGAGGAACATCGATTGGTTGCCTCCTGCACAAGCCCTCGGCCCATGCCCTTGACTGGAATTGAACCCAGAACCCTTTGGTCCACAGGGCAACACTCCATGGAGCCAAACCAGCTAAGGCCGTCACTTCTTTTTATATTGAAGGAAAATGGTGCCCATCTGTTGCTTTCTTATGTCCCTCATTCGCTTTCAGGCCCACTTCCTCTAGAAATATTGGGAGTCAGCATTTTGCTTTATAGACTTCAGAGAGGAAAAAGGCACAGGTTTCACAAAGTTAAAAGGATCAGATGCCTTGCACAAACTTCGGTTTTACCAGGGGCCATCAGAGCTGTTCTGGTTATCTATTGCTAGATCACAGCCCCTCACAGGCCACAGCGATCGTTATTCTCGCTCAGGATCCTGAAGGCTGACTAGACTCGGCCAGTCACCTGCAGCTCCCGCTTCTCACGCAGTCCAACGGCGGCTGGAAGCCAAGGCCCCCTTACTCATGTGTCTGTGGTTGCTGCTCACTGCTGGTGGGAACCTTAGTAGGAGCTCTGTCAGCAAGGTCTCTCTGTGGCCTTGGTTTCCTCAGAACATGGTGCTGGATTTCAAAGCGAGAGGAAAGGAAGGGGGTCAGGCTCTTTCTAACCGAGCCTCATTACTCACATAGCGTCACCCTGCCACATTCTATTCCATGGAAGTGAGTCACGGTGGCCTCTACAGATAGCAGGAGAGGAGAATTACTAGTAGAGTCCACCTCTCGGTGGGAGAGGTGTCAAAGGACTTGCAGCCGTGCGTGGAAACCATCACCATCACTTTCGAGATTTTGACCCGTGCAGGAGAGACACATTTTCATTTCGGCGTGCCAAGCAGGACGTGGCAAAATATAACCATAACCAATAGTTCCGAGACTACGTGGAAAGGGAGCAAAACTTCCCATTTTTGCCCTCTGCTGGAGATTCAGGTCTCCAGAGACTTGACTAAAAGCAAAAGCTGAACCAGGTCATAAGGGACCCTCTCAAGAAGCAAACATCTTAGGGGCAGTGAGAACAGAACCAAGCTGTTCCCTCCGCACTACGGGAGATGGGCTAATTCAACTTGCAAAGTGAGAAGAATCTGAAGACTAAAAGCAGAATCTTTTTTGCATTGAGATACATACATATGTTTAGCAAGTTGCAAATAGTTGCCACTATAGCTTATGGGCTGAATAAATCTCCAAAAATTCCTTTTATCACCTTCACAAAGGTGAAAAAGAACACCACTAGCTACTATGTGTATTGATACGTGGCCCCCAGAGTGAATATAACTAGATGAGAAGCTTCCCTAACAGAAATTTCTCTTAACAACATTTATTTCTGCCCAGGTGTGATATACTTTGCACATCTACTTGATAAGCTGAGGAATATTTGAAATCCGCACAGCTTATAAGTAGGTTACAGTCATGTAATTCATAATACCTAAATGCCCTTGCATGCATGTATGACAGCTTCTCACGTTATTCTGAAGGTAGCTAGGTTTGGGGCCCATCACATTTCAAATCTCAATTATTCAGAGTGATCTGCTGTGTGTTGATGATTCTGTAAAAAAATAAAAAAGTTAATATTACTACTTGTGAGACTATCAAGATTTTGACTTGATAAAGAAATATACTATTAAGGTATTCCACACCATAAATACAGCCAATAATATGTAGTCAGAGAATCCCACGAGGAAGTGCCAGTGTAGCGATAACTTGCTTCCAACAAATTCTGCACTCATTTATATGCTAAAAACCATTAAAGTAAGATTTCTACAGCTCATGGCCATTTAAGCACCATGGATTTATGAGTATGCCTGTTTCCGCCGTTTCAAAAACTTTGCAGAAACGTCTATAGATGTCCGCAGCCCTTTCATATGGAAATGATGTGATGTATTCTTCAGTGGGGAGGGGGGGGGGCATGAGAGAAATTAATGAGGATGTCAAATATAAAAAAAATATATATTTAAGGTGCTGAGCTTTAGCCATAACAACATTTTCGTTAATATTGGATGTGGCTTTATAATTAAGGTACGAGAATTAATTTTTTTTTTCACTCTTCCTTAAAGGAGGAAGAAATCGCAAAGCAGAGGAGCCTTTCCATAAATATATTTAGTTTCCTCAATCTTCTCCGGTCTCAACTTCTCACTGTTTTAGACTAGATCTTAATGATGTCCTCATACTGTTGCACATTTTTTAAAATGTTAAATCTTAGCCCTGCCATTGTAAGCCAGTGGTTGAGCATCACCTATGAACCGGGAGGTCACAATTCGATTTCAGGTCAGGGCATATGCCCGGGTTGCAGGCTCCATCCCCAGAAGGAGGCATGCAGGAGGCAGCTGATCAGTGATTCTCATCACTGATGTTTCTCTCTCTCTCTCCCTTCCTCTCTGAAATCAATAAAAATATATTTTGAAAAAAGCACAGATAAAATGTTAAATCTTATAACACAAGCCATAGATGAGATAGAGATCCTGTGATCTTTCTTGTGGTGAGTCCTGTGTTTCTTCCTGAGGACGAGATGGACTTTAGTTCCATTTTCCCGAGAGAAGGGAGGCAGCACATTCCCGCTGAGCGCTTGCTTTGTCATAACCTCCCCGGTGGCTGCTTCCGGGCGGGAGCAGCAACTCCTTCCCTGCTAACATCTTCTAGACCGAAGGCCACCTTCTCGATGCCAGTGTGGAGTCAGGAGTGCCCTAAATCAGGATGCTGATCCTTGATTAATCAGTAAAAATCCTTTCAACGTTTAACATTTTACCTCCTTGTAGAGGTAAAAGGCAGTCCCCTGGGCTGCACCACGTGACACTGGAGCCCTCATCACAGATGAGAAAGTGTCGGGTCTCTCCTCCTCCTGGACCCCCACCTTTGAGTGTTCATAAGTGCCCCAGATTGCTTTCCGGAGTCCAACGTTCCAGCTGCCCTGCTCGCAGGTCACACGGAATGTGCAGAGACTCCCTGCAGGCTGGGAGAAACTTGGATGAAACTCCGAAGCTTGGATGAAATAGGTCCCGAGTAGGACCCAAGGACATGCGTTTCTAGCACGTTTCGAGGCGATGTTCATGCTGCTGGGGAATCCCATTTCCCGGGCGCAGCAGCCTTGGAGAAGGCCCTGCCCAAGACAGTCTGCAGAAATTCTCCGTGTGTGTGTGCTGCCCCTTCTCTAAGGACCTGAATCTTTGCTGGTCCGTGCCAGAGACATAGTGCCGGGCTGAGCCACCTCTACAGTGGAGACTCCTAGCCGAGCTGCACTAGTTCTTCTTGGAGAGAGGACGATCCTTCTCTGGCCTGGCTTCCTTGCATTGCAGCTGGTCCAGTCAGTCACCACGCCTGCCATCTGTAGATAGGTATGGATAGGTTCTGGTATCCTGTGCCTCATAGAGCCCAGAGAAAATCACTGTTCTTTAACCACCTATCTTGTTGCCCAAGCGAATCCTGTGGTTTTAAGTCTTTCTACCTTTTGTAGTAATTTCATTTCAGCATCTTTTCCTTGCGGAGTTTTTGTGCCTGCTCTGCCACTGGCCTTACACAGGACCAGGAGGCTGCCTCCATCGGTTTTTCTAACATTGACTTTCGTGTCATCTCCAGCTCTTCTGCCTGAGGGTCCCTGGGTTCCTACTGCTATGTACTTCACTCCTGTCTTAGCAGCCTTCAAGCTCCAAGTCTAAGGTGCCTGAAATACACCAAGTGTGACTAAGAGCTAGTAATAGATTTTATCACTTTGGGTGATAAACTGTAGTGAATAGATACGGTACTTTCTGTCTGTGAAGACATAGTCAAGTGTGTGCGTGTGCATACACACACACACACACACACACACACAGGAATAAAGAAATTACAGCAAAGAAAACGCATGCAAGGTTTTCCTTTGTGGCGACACTGCTACACACCCTGTCAGTGCCATGACAAATGGCGGATTGAGCATTAAGTTATCCAGGAATCAGCATTGTCTGTAACATTGTATATAACACAGCCCAAGTCCTAACCATAGTAGTAAGCATCACAATGGTAAGCACAAATGTGGGCATCTACAAAGTAGGTAAGTAGGCAGGTAAACCTTTTTTATGATTGTTGACCTTTATTATTTCAACACTAGAGGCCCAATGCACGAAATTTGTGCAAGGGTAGGCCTTCATAGCCCCGGCCCCGGCTGTCAGGGCCCTTGCTGCCCCAGCTGCTTCACGGCCCGGCCCCTGCCCACACCCACCTTGGCCTGGCGCTGCCCACATTTGCCACCACACCCCCCCACTCCCTCCCTCACCCCCCACCCTCCATCCCCCCCATTGATCTCCCTGTCTGGGCCTCCCTCTTTGGGGCGATTGTGGAGCGCCCTAATTGATCGCCCTGCTAGCCAGTGGCCTGAGCCTTCTTCTGTGGGGCGATCAACCAATTGCATTGCACTCGCCTTGGCTGGCCTGGCGCCAGCGTGGTCATCCGGATGGTTGTTCTGCTGTTCAGCCGTTCGGCCAATTTGCATGTTACGCTTTTATTATTACAGGTGGTATTTCATTATATATGCCCTCCTAGTAGGCTTGGAAATAAATATTAATAATAGCAAAATTCTTGCATTCTGGCCAACATTTCCATATTTGATATGTATAGAGTTTTAAATGCATAACAATGGCAAAACTTGTTATTTGTTATTCATTACTCATGTTTACTCTGTAAAATGCCATAAGGCATTCTCAGCATAAAGGGTATTACATAAAATATAAAATATTTTTTCCATTCCTATTGCAATCTAATAGCTAGAATACCTTCTGGTATGGTTTAAGGTAAGAATAAATCACTCATTAGCATCTTTCATAGATAAACAGCAATGAGGTAGCAAATAAAAATTAATAAAATATTTCTATTGCAGAAACAAATCATGTTTAATAATTTAAACATTATAAACACAACAAAATATTAATAATTTTTATCTTCATATATGTTTTTCTTTATTTTTTATGTTTTAAAAAGTAAGCTTTGTCTTTGTTCTCATTCTATTGTACAACTAGTACTCAAATTATGTATGGGTTGTGTTTTTATTAACTTTTTTCTTCTGTGAAATATAGCAAATAGTTATATGCACAAAATAACAATTTAGAGTTCAATAAAGTAGCACAAAGGGAAGATCCATCTAAATATAATCTGCAATAGACACTGTCAGTACCCTAAAAGCCTCCCACCTGGCCACTTCCAGAGCCCTAACCACCCCCAACAGAGGTACTACTATCCTCACCTACACAGTCATCACCTCCTGGCCTGCTTTCAGACTTACCTCCCAGGCTCGCATCCTCTAAACCTTAGCCTTTCGCTTTGCCTCCTTTCTGAGCTTCAGATAAATGGAATTACACACCATACTTTGTGTCTGGCCTCTTTCATTTAATATTGCATCTGGGAGATTCATTCATAATGAGTATGTACATGTAATTCATTTCCATTGCTGGAAACTATTCCATTGTAGAAGTAATACAGTTTATTTAATCATTCTGTTGTGCATGGACATTTGGTTTGTTTTCAGTTTGAGATTATGAAACTGTGAAACACTGTAGATGTTTGGAGCAATACATTTTTTTAACAAATTAATAGCAGTCAGAAATGTTACGCAACACATACCAACTCCACCCTCTCAGCGCCGAGCACGGTGCAGCTGGCACAGATGTGAGTATCATTACTAAGGAGACAAGTAGGCAAGTAAGTATTCCACACAACTCTTGGCCCAGATGTGCTGGCAGTTCTGTTGCCTACATACAGTATATCTAAGTGAGAAAATCCCGAGTCATCGGACATGTGTGCCTACAACTTTCTACAGGTTATGCTAAAGTATTGTTAATATGCACTTTCGCCAGCATTAAATAGGTGCTTCTGCTGCTCTTCATCCAGATCTCAGTTCAATTTTTATCTCCTTTGAGCATCATTTCCTGGCCATTCTAGTAAAAGTACTTCACTGCTACCCATCCGCTTACTCTTTAGTCCATTACTCTAATTTATTTGCTTCGAGCCACTTGCCACTATCTGAAATCATCAGGTTTGTCTCTGCTGTCCTCCACTGGGAAGTAAGCTCCATGGGAGAGGGACTTTATCTTCTCCGTGTCTGGCACATAACGGCTAGAACATAATAGACTCTTGATAAATATTTGAGTGGATAGTTGGGAACTTCCTATACATTGTAAATATTCACAATTATGTCAGTAGAAAAGACTTTACAGAATATAAACTTTGAATCTCCTCTCTGCAAGGAGCAATACTTTTTGAATAGGAGTTTCATGCTCCATGTAATATGTTTAATAGCTAGTATTCAGGAAAATGATTATCCATTTACATTTCCCTGTAATATGACCATCATGACATGTGTTGAATCATTTTTCCCACATTTTCCCGTGTGGGGGCACCAGCATTTCATAGCTACTGTGAGAAAACAGATGCCTAACCAATCAAGGCTTCTTTACTTTTATAAATACAGCCCATAATAATCAATTCATATGCCTGCGACTGATAATAATGCATGGTTTCTCAAGGAACCTGACAAGTAATTGATTCTAGGGTCTGAAGAAGCTATAGGCCTGTGATTTTTTTTTTTATATCTATGGAATCCCTCAGCCAACTTCATTGTCTTGTTTTTAGTTAGCGTTTGAAATATAGTTTCATGAATCTTTATTGCATATCTGGTCTCTCTGAAATACACAAGTAGTAGTGTGTGATTCTTGTAATATGCTCATCCCTATCTTTAACAGTGTTACTGGAAGTCCATAGTGACAAATACTCACTGAGGTAGCCAACTGTGAGCAACTTGTGTGTCCAGAGTCATGCCCAAGTGAATCCAAATACTTGAAGCAAGTGATGATGTATTAGACTATATTTTTACAATACCCTTATTAAAGAAAACCTAATACACTCGTCCCGTGTTCGGCAAACTGCAGCTTGCGAGCCACATGTGGCTCGCGAGCCACGGTTTGCCGCTCTGTTGACTGATGAGTTTGCCAACCACTGGGATAGAGGCTTAATCACAAGGAACAACAACAGCCTGTAATTATTGGAATCAAGACTCTAGGTCAGTGGTCGGCAAACTCATCAGTCAACAGAGTGGCAAACCGCGGCTCGCGAGCCGCATATGGCTCAGGAGCCGCATATGGTTTGCGAGCCGCAGTTTGCCGACCACTACACTAGTCTATCCCAAAAGCTCTAAATCACCAAATATGAATGTGGCCACATATTTGAGAGATATGTTTATATTTTAAGTTCTTCACTAGTCCATAGTTTGGGGCTGATGATTTTAAGAAAAGCTGACCATGTGACCTTACTACCCTAGCACCAGGGATGGGTGCCTGACTCAAGGCTGGCCAGGGACCTGTGAAATGGCGTGGCACCTCTGCCAGCAGGGCCACGCTACTTGGGAAAGTAAGAAACTAAATAATTCATGCTGTCTCTCTTGGAGAGTTCACATGCCGGGCATGTGTAGCATTACAGGGAGATGGGGGAACATGACAGAAGATGTGATTTTAATTACATAACTTGGGAAATATAAATCATAGTTTTATTTCTTCTATAATCCCGCAGGTATTAAATTATTCATGAGGCTAGAAAATAAAAACTATGAGCCCTGTCTCCTTCAGAGATCTACTAATCTCTGATTTAAGACCTTGTCCATCAAATTCTGCTTGGACAATGACAGTATCACCGGTTGAGAGGAAAGGCAGAGCAGACAAAAATCCAGAGAAAGAGCAGGAAGCATAAGCCATCAGATAGTAGAAACCATAAGTAAGCAAAAAATCAGAGAAGTGGGAGAGTAGAGAATGCCAGTTGTAAGAGCTAAAGAGGTTGGGACTGAGAATAAAAAAGCAGAGTCATAATGGTGAGATGCTAACATAAGTAATAATATTGCTAAGGATACAAAACTATCACTAGAATCATACTATTTCACAAAAGTGCTTACAGTTTTCTTGGAAGTCTGATTGTGTGGCTGTACTGTTTATTGGTCTTCCTTTTATTATAAACGTGGTGTGCACATCACCTGAGATGTGAATTAAACATCTACTAACTCCGAACCCAAAGAGTTTCTGATCTAGTAGATCCAGGACATCACCTAGAAATTTTCATTTTATATATCTGAGCTTGGTGAACCACCCTGGAAGAAACATTAACTTAAGGCATCCTGAGGTTGTATATATTCCTTGAAACTACAAAGAAAAAATATGCTTACCATAGAGCCCATGTGTGACTTTAATTTTGCAAATATAACCCAGAGTTGGAGCATCTAAGACACATTGCAGTATTATTTTTTTCACATTAAATCTGATTGTTAGAGATGCTACATGTCAAGCATTTAAAGATTAAAGGCCCTTCCCATCTCAATCTCAACAGACTGTACCAGGCTTGTCTTCCAACATTTCCTCGAAGAACTCTGCTCCAGCCAAACTCATTGACTTCCAAGCACAGATCAAATATGTTTCATGTCTGAGCCTACCCATATCCCACCCTATCCTCACTTAGGGGAATGGTGAAAAAGGAGCCCTATCATTGGCCTACAAGGACTATTGGGTGAGGACAGTGTTGGATCCCACAAGACTGAGTTTGGGGGTTGGAATGGAAACCAGAACTTCCTGCTAGAGACAGTCCACCAGGACAAAAATCAAGGCCAGTGCCATGTCAAAGGCCACTGGTGAATACCAAGCTTTAAGACCAATGCAGAAGCTGGAGGAAGGAATCAGGGCAGAGGTCTCAGAGCTAGGATAGAATAGGCAGAAATAGAGCCCAAGTAAGAGAGTACTAGCAATCCCAGGCCAAATGGCAGAAACACCACTGGGTAGTTGTGGCTTAAATTCATAGGCTGGTGGGTACATGGTGAATGGGTGGCTCAGGCCAATTTAAAGACCCGTATGTAATAAACCATTTCCCAACAACTTGCCTAATTCTCAGATCCTTATAGGTCTGGATGTTTCCTAAGATAACCTTTGCCCAGGTACTATTTGTGGACAGGATTCCCTTATGCCATTTGACTGGGAAGTATCATCTACTTTGTGGGTTGGTGAATTAATATCCTCCCCTGTAAAATGGGAATTATAATAGCCCCTATTCTATAAATTAGTGAGGATTAGAAGGATGAATACATGGAATGAGAATATATATATATATATATGCCTGGCACTTAGCAAGCACCAGAAAATTGTTGATTACTGCTGCTGTCACTGTTATTTTTTAATTGTCGTTGTTGCTATAATGAACTATTATCTATGTACAATCACTTATCTTGACATCTTTCTCCTTTATGCTGGACCTCTTTATATTGACTTCCTGCCAAGATCAGTTTCCCTCTAGATACCGTATTACAGACTGCGCTTCCTCTCAGCAATTTCACTGTCTGATTCTGGTGCTTGACCCATAATATAGTCTGAAAGTTTGTGTCCCACCAAAGTTCATGCCCATCGTAATGATATTTGGAGAAGGAGCCTTTGAGGTGATTAGATCATGATGGCAGAGCTCTCGTGAATACGATTAATGCCCTTATAAAAGAGACCCAAGAGAGCACCCTCCCCCCTTCCACTTTTTGAGAATAAAATGGAAAATCTGCAACCCGGAAGAGGGCTATCAACTGACCATGCTGGCACACCAGTCCCAGGATTTCCAGCCTCCAGACCTGTGAGAAATAAATGTCTGTTGCTTATAAGCTACCTCGTCTGTGATATTTTGTTATAGTAGTCCAAATGGACTAAGACAAACCACTACCTACTACTTCCTGATTGACAGTGTTACCTGTCCCCCAGGTAACAGGTCATTCCCACTCACATCTCCAGACAGTAAAAATTCCTTCCTCTTTCCCAGAAACTTTTGAAGGATTAACTGAAATATTTCCTTCTTCAGGAAATATTAGCCTTACATAACCTAAAGGGTTTTCTCCACTCTCTGGAATGCCTACTATATGTAGTCTGAATAATTAATCTACCAATACTCATTTACTGCCTCATGGAATCTTTGCAATGAGTCTCTCAAATTGTTCTTTAAATGGTGTATTATTATTTAATTTATCACACATCTGCCTTGTGTACCCAATAAGATAGTACCCTCCTAGGTGATAGCAACTATATCTTATTCATCTTTGTATGCCCCATAGCTAAGCATCATGCTTTTCACAGAGCTCAATAAATATGTGATTTGATTTGAAATGCTTAAGTTGGAATACCACAGAAGACTATACCATTTCACACTCTGAGGAAGTCATTAAGATTTAAAGGGGCCATTGAGGACTAATCCTATAACTGAGAGAAGAGTAAGTTGCTTACTTTTAGACATATGTGCTAGCTCTCTAGGGCCACTGAGGTTCTATTTAAGCAATTTACAAATAAATTACTAAAGGGATCCAGGTAGCTCAAAAAGGGTAATCCCTATGACTCTTCCCTAATATCTAAACGAGGCCTCCTTTCCTTGCACTGAGCAACCCCAGCCAAGTCCACCTATTGCTTATGCTAGTATGATAATTACATTTACACAGAGTAACCATCTGGACTGAACTTACAGAGCTGAGCAACGCAGACCTGTAAACTGTAGGTCTGCAGTCACTGCTGGTACCCAGTTGCTATTGACTTACTATCATATTAACATCACTCCTCCCTTCTTCTTACTCCATATTCTAAGACTAGAGGCCCGGTGCACGAAATTCATGCATGGGGGGGAGGAGTGTCCCTCAGCCCAGCCTTCACCCTCTCCAATCTGGGACCCCTCGAGGGATGTTTAAACGGGCAGTCGGATATCCCTCTCACAATCCAGGACTGTGGGCTCCCAACTGCTCAACTGCTTGCCTTCCTGATTGCCCCTAACCGCTTCTGCCTGCCAGCCTGATCACCCCCTAATCACTCCCCTGCCAGCCTGATTGATGCCTAACTGCTCCCCTGCCAGCCTGTTTGCCCCTAACTGCCTTCCCCTGCAGGCCTGGTCACCCCTAACTGCCCTCCCTGCAGACCCAGTCACCCCCAACTTCCCTCCTCTACTGGCCGGGTCACCCCCAACTGCCCTCCCCTGCAGGCTTGATTGCCCCTAACTGCTCTCCCTTGCAGGCCTGGTCCCTCCCAACTGCCCTCCCCTGCTGGCCATCTTGTGTCCACATGGGGGCAGCCATCTTTGACCACATGGGGGCAGCCATCTTGTGTGTTGGACTGATGGTCAATCTGCATAGTACTCTTTCATTAGCTAGGATAGAGGCCAGGTGCACGGGTGGTGGCCAGCTGGTTTGCCCTGAAGGGTGTCCCGGATCAGGGTGGGGGTTCCCTTGGGGTGTGGAGTGGACTGGGTGAGGGGCCTGTGGTGGTTTGCAGGCTGGCCATGCCCCCCGGCGACCCAAGTAGAGGCCCTGGAATCTGGGATTTATTTATCTTCTACAATTGAAACTTTTTAGCCTGGAGCAGAGCCAAGCCTCCTGCTTGCTCTGCTCGGTGGCGGCAGCCATTTCTGTTGGGATTTATGTATCTTCTATAATTGAAACTTTGTAGCCTTAAGTGGAGGCCAAAGCAGGCCAGGGCTGCAGAAGCTTGGCTTCCTTCATCTCCACGGGCAACCCTAGCCTCCTGCTCTCTCCAGATCTGTGGCTGCAGCCATTTCTATTGGGCTTTCTTTATCTTCTATAATTGAAACTTTGTAGCATTGAGTGGAGGCCTGGGCCAGCAAGGGCAGGCGGAAAGCTTGGCTTCCTCCATTGCCAGGGAAACCCAAGCCTCCCTCCTGCTCTCTGTGGCTGCATCCATCTCGGTTGGGTTTATTTGCATATTCCCTCCTGATTTGCTGGTGGGCTTGGCTGGTGGGGCATGGCTGGTGAGTTATAGCAGAGGTACGGTCAATTTGCATATTACTCTTTTATTAGATAGGATGCTCATGTGTAACATGGGAGAAGAGGAAAAAGAATTAATTCAGTTGCACTTGCTGTTAGTTGATGCTGGAACTGCACTCAGGAGTACGGACACAAAGAGATTTAAAACCTGAAAATATCATACCTGCTTCATGGAACTGCCATCCTGGTTGAGGGTGAAGAGGTGGGGAGGGGAGTGGGATAGGAAACACATGAGAAATTATGTGTAATGTGGCATATACTCTAAAAAGTGTTCTGAAAAGAAAAGTGAGGAGTCCTGCTTTAGAAGCAAATATCTGAGCTATGCCTGAAAGGGTTATTAGGAATTATCCCAGGGAGCGAAGAGGAGAAAAGACATTTCAATGGGAGAAAGATACATAAACAAAGACACAGTTTGACTGGGAAATGCCAAGGAGATGCAAGACAGGAAGAGACCTTAGGTATACTGTTTTAAACCAAGCTCTGAATGTTATCAACCAAAAAACAAAAACGAGGCCAAAGGATGCTAGGCCACACAACTAAAACCGGAAATACAAATCTTGAACCTGCCTCTATCTGACTTATGTGAAATCTAGTGCTAAGCCTACCTTGATAATTCACATATTTAATTGAAATTCAATGCCAAAAGGATTGGTAAGTGAATCTTACCTAATTGGAAGTTCCCCACCAGTTGTGTTTATTGATTCACTCATTCACTCACTCACTTACTCAACAAATACCTGTGGGCACCAACTATGTGCCAAATACTATACTAGGAAATAGGAAACTAGCATTGCCATAGTGACCGAGACAGACAGACACCAGGATCTTTCCGAAGTAACTAATTAGTGTGGGATATCTAGTACAAGTAAACGGGCAGTTGGAATCGGTTTCCCTGTTGTGGCAGGGAATGCAGGAAGTGCTATGGAAGCAAAACATACTTGGGAGAAACTGTACTGCAGAGAGTAACATCTCTCTGCAGGCTAAAACCTGGAGGTTGAAAAGGAGTTGGCAAGGTGCCCCATGAAGAGGCAAGAGCACACATAGAGGCCCAAAGATAAACAAAAATCCAAAAGTAAGAGAGTGCAGTGTGCATAAGGAGAATTAAAATATGTTCTATTTGAAAGTACATATAAAAGTAAGGAGGTCATCCTTCCTCCCATGTTACCCCTTAGCCAACGCCCACTTATCTTGTAGGTTGCCAATGGCATGTCACTGCCTCCTTCCCCTGACACCCTCACAACCAGGTCCCCTTAACACCACATACTTCTTCTCTTTGCAGACTAGTTGCTGATTTCTTATCTGTCTTTCCCACCAAACAGTAAGCTCCTTGAGGGCAGGTACAATGTTCTAGCTCACTGTTGCATCTTCCATATCGGGTAGTGTCTTACACAAGTATTTGTGGGGGTGAATGCATGTACATTGTGGTGGCCTGAAAACTATCCCCCAAAGTTATCCAAGTCCTAATCCCTGAAGCCTGTAATTGCTACCTTATGGGAAGAGGGGAGTCTTTGCAGATGTGAATCAAGTAAGGATCTTGAGGGGCAGAAATTATCCTGGCTTATCTAGGTGAATCCTAATTGCAATTACAAGTGTTCTTATACGAAAGATGCAGTGGGAGATTTGACTACAGACAGAAGAGAAAAAAAGCCATGTGACCACAGAGGTAGAAATTGAAGTCATGTAGCCATAAGCCAAGGAAGATCAGTAGTCATCAAAAGTGGGAAGAAGCAAGGAATAGACTTTTCACTGAGATTGTGGAGGGAGCACAGTTTTGTTGACACCTTGATTTCAGCCCAGTGATAAGGATTTTGGACTTCCAGCTCCAAAACTGTGAGAAAATAAATTTATGTTGTTTGAAGCCACCAAATTTATGGTAACTTGTTACAGCAGCCACATATACTAATACAAACACTGGTACACATCTTTTCTCATAGGAATGTTCTGGTGTTGCTTTTAGAAACTAATTCCTTTGGGTAGATTCCTAGAAGTGGAATTTTAGATCAAAATATATGAGCATGTTTTAGACTCAATAAAGATTACTAAATTGATATAAAAAACTATTTATATAAACACTAATAAATATAAGAGGATATATGTTGAAGAGAAACCAAGATGGTGGCATAGGTAAACACCTAAACTGCTGCCTCACACAACAATTTCAAAACTACAACTAAAAGACAAAATGGACATCATCCAGAACCACAGGAAGGCTGGCTGAGTGGAAATTCTACAACTAGAAGGAAAGAGAAAAGCACACTGAGACTCAGAGGAGCTGCAGAAGGCAGAGGTACAGAGGCACACGTGTGGAGAGAGCTGGGAGAGGTACAGAGGCACACGCGTGGAGAGAGCTGGCTTTCTCAATCGGGAGGGAGACAAAAGCTCCCGACTGCTCTGAACTCCAGGGACCCAGACTCATTTGGGGAGAAACTGGACTGTCTGGCAGCAGGTGAAACTCGAGGGCAGCTTTCTCTCAGAGGTGCTTGCAGCAATTACCGCGGGACACTGAGACCCAGGGGCCTCTTAGGGCTGGGCTGATGGGAAGCCATTCCTGTCTGCTCTGCCCTGAGACTCCACCCCATCCAAGCTGAGCACAGAGGCTTTTGCAAGTCTTGTCTCATAAGAGTGTCTCCAGCACAGAAGTTCTCCCAACATAGACACAGCTGATCCTCACAGCCAATTGACCTGGAGGTCAATTCCTCCCAGTGATACCAACAACAATCAAGGCTTAACTACAACAAGACTGTGCACACAGCCCACAAAGGGGTGCACCAAGAGTGTCCACCTCAGGTAACTGGGGAGGCTGAGCCACTGGGCCCTATAAGACACCTAGCACACAAAGCAACTCTATCAACTCAGGGAAGCAGCCAAAATTCAGAGACAAAGAAACAGGTCACAAATGAAAGAAATGGAGGAAAGCAAACAATTGGATATAGAATTCAAAACCACGGTTATAAGGTTTTTCAATAATTTTCTAGAAAAGGCTGATAAATTTAGCAAGACCCTCAAGGATATGAAAAAGGACCAACTAGAAATTAAGCATACACTGACTGAAATAAAAAATAATATACAGAGATCCAACAGCAGACTAGAGGATTGCAAGAATCAAGTAAAAGATTTGAAATACAAAGAAGCAAAAAACACCCAACCGGAAAAGAAAAAAGAATCCAAAAATATGAAGATAGTGTAAGGAGCCTCTGGGACAACTTCAAGCGTACCAACATCAGAATTATGGGGGTGCCAGAAGAAGAGAGAGAGCAAGATACTAAAAACCTATTTGAAGAAATAATGACAGAAAACTTCCCCCACCTGGTGAAAGAAATAGACTTACAAGTCCAGGAAGCGCACAGAACCCCAAACAAAAGGAATCCAAAGAGGGCCACACCAAGACACATCATAATTAAAATGCCAAGAGCAAAAGACAAAGAGGGAATATTAAAAGCAGCAAGAGAAAAACAGTTACCTACAAGGGAGCACCCATATGACTGTCAGCTGATTTCTCAACAGAAACTATGCAGCCAGAAGAGAGTGGCAATAAATATTCAAAGTGATGAATAGCAAGAACCTACAACCAAGATTACTCTACCCAGCAAAGCTATCATTCAGAATTGAAGGGCAGATAAAGAGCTTCACAGCTAAGCAAAAGCTAAAGGAGTTCATCACCACCAAACCAGTATTATATGAAATGCTGAAAGGTATTCTTTAAGAAGCAGAAGAAGAAGAAGAAGAAAAAGATAAAGATAAAAGTTATGAACAACAATACATATCTATTAACAAGTGAATCTAAAAATCAAGTGAATAAAAAATCTGGTGAACAGAATAAACTGGTGAATATAATAGAATCAGGGGCATAGAAAGGGAGTGGACTGACAATTTTCGGGGGGTAAGGGGTGTGAGGTGTGCGGGAAGAGACTGGACGAAAATCGTACACCTATGGATGAGGACAGTGCAGGGGAGGGGTAAGGGCAGAGAGTGGGGTGGGAACCGGGTGGAGGGGAGCTATAGGGGGAAAACAGAGGAACAATTGTAATAATCTGAACAATAAAGATTTATTTTTTTAAAAAGAGGATATATATTCGCATTTTCCATCACTAAATATTTTCATTAATTTGACTATGCTATTTTGATATGCAAAAACATTCTTTGAAACTTGTTTTTATTTATACTTCTTTGGATGCTAATGATGACAAATATTTTTCCAGTCGCTTATCAGCTTTATTTCTTTTGTATGTGTTTAAAGTTATTTTTTAGAGAAATTTACACATATTCTTCTTATAGTAAACACATTAAACTTCTGTTTCTTAAACTTGCTAAAAATACTTTATCTTCCTCTATCATTTTCCAGTTTATTTAAGTTGGATTGAGGTTTTGAATTTTTTTTAAGGTACTGTGCAAAACTTGTATCTACATGATAAGCCAAAAATGTCTGTTTCTTGTTGCTTTCTTCTATCATTTCTAAGCTTAGAAAGTCCTCCTTCCCTTCTGGAAGCCTGATAAAAAGTAAGTTCCACTTTCTTTTATATTATCTATGGGTCAATTTTATATTTAACCCTTCTCTCTGCTTGAAATTTATTTCTGTGTATGGTACAGAGTGAATAACTAAATTGATTGTTTTTACAACACAATAGTGCTAATTGTTGCACATGCGTTGAAATTGGTTTGTTCTCCACTGCTTTGTGCTGCCTCTTTTGTCATGTGTTAAATTCTCATGCACAGTGGATTGTGTTTCAGGTCTCTATTATTGTGCTTCTCTGTTCTGTCTATTATCACATCAGTGTCATAGAGTTTTAAATACTGCATTTTGAAATTTGTTTTCAAATATGGTAGGTCTCATCCCCATCCATTTTCTTATTTTGAAGTGTTTCTTTACATTTTTAATCATTCAGTAACTTTTCAAAAATTATTTTTTAGTCTTATATTCTTGTAAAACAGAATTATTCCATAGTTTTTGCCGCAACAGTAGGTAGACCCATGATAAGTGCTTATAAATAGGACCCTATTATTAATACTGTTAAAGAATAACTTTAAGAAAAAACATTTTTTGTCTATGTGGTTTCTGTGCTACGTAGAGTGGTTTTTCATTTTTCCAGTTAAAAAAAACAAAAACAAGTTCAAGAATTGTAACCAACCTTTTAGTGAACAAAATTATTCCTAGCATCCCCTAAACACACCACGTGCTATGTTAAGCAGTATCTGTTTTAAAAGACTTTGAAATGTATGATTAAGAGGATGGATCTTATTCATAATAAGATCAACAGAACTACAATATTTTTAAATTGAATTTATTGAAGTGGTATTGGTTAATAAAATAATACAGGTTTCAGATGTAGAACTATATAGTACATCACCTGTATATAGTATTACGTGTTTACCACCTGAATTCAAGTGTCCTTCCATCACCATTTATGCCCCTTTTCCCTTCTTTTACCTCCCCCAAACCTGTTCCCTCTGGCAGTCGCCATACAGTTGTCTGTGTACATGAGTCTTTCCTTTTGATTAAGCAAAGACCCATAGTCTTTTATGTGACTCTTCTTCAGTTTCCAAAATTACTTGAGTTGAGAGCCTAAAATGATATGAGCATATCAGTAAAAATTAGGTCAGAGCTGAATTCTGACTAGTTTGAGAAACCACTTGCTTCTACATATTACTAAACATCTTGCTTTTAGTATAAAAGCTAGTGTAACTTGCTTTTCAAAGTATAACTATACAACATTGCTTATTGGAGATAGCTGATCTATCTGGCTCCTCCTTTTTCTCTCTTACCATACATGAACAAAGATAATCCTTAGGGACCACCTATTTATGCAGTTAAATGTTGTTTCTTCTACATCTGTTTCTGTGTTCTGTGAGCTAAGTGCAAGGAATACAAAAATTCACACAGACCCTGCTGTTAAGCTGCTCAGACATAGCAAGAGAAGCAGACAAGTCAACAACTACAGTGAAACCCTGAGGTCATCCCTGACTTCCTGCAAAGGGAGTCAGCACAAGTTTTTATCTTGTGAATAAGGCAGGATGGAAACCCAGATATCCCTCCTCCTAATATATTTCATTTTCTTTGAAATAACAACTGGTACCCTCTATGACAACAACACAATAGGATGAAAATTACAATAGACTATGGGAGCACAGAGAAGGTGATATTTAAATGGGGCCCTAAAAAATCAGGAGGATGTTTTTAATGTAGAAAAAAGATGAGAGGCATTTCAGGAAAATGGAGCATAAGGATGTGGTGGGTCCAAGACAGACTTGCTTCCGCCCCATCTTCTCTTCCTAAAACTGCTCTTTCCGCACTACTCCTGATCATGGTAAGGGACACTCGGTTGTACAACCAGAAATGTGCTAGTTCAGGTTAGCCTTGATCCTTTCCTGACCTGACATCCCTTCTTGCCTTCAGTACATTGGTTAGTTCTACCTCCAAACTATATTGTGAACACTCCCCATTTCTCGCTATCTCCACCACTGCCACCCTAATCGAAGCCACCACCATCTCTCACAGAGACTAATCCATCGACATCTGACTGATCTCCCTGCTTCTAAGGTGTCCCTCTCCAACCTAGTGTTCACCCAGCTGTCAAAGTACGTTCAAAATATCTACGTGGATTTACATTACGGCTTGTTTACAAACAAACGCTCTACCTCCCGGAGCATTTCAAATAGAAGTGCAACTCTGCAAGGCTTCACATAATCTCACTCCGACCTCTTCTCTCAGCCCATGCAGCCTCCCACTCCCTGGACTGCAGCCACATTGACTTTCTGTGGTTCCTAGATCCTGCTGGACTCTTTGGTTCCCTCTTCTAGGAACACTCTCTCCTTCAGTCTTCACATGGTTGCAGCCTCATCTTTTATTTGGATAGTAAATGTCACTTTCTTAAAGAGATACTCCCCCGCCACCATATCTAACAAAGCCTCCTCCTTACACACATCTCATTCTCTATCTCAGGACCTTCTTTATGTCCTTTACAGCACTTCATGACACAAATAAGGTTCATGTTGTGTTTACTTTTTATTCCCCCTTTCCTCCATTAGAAAGGAACCTCCACAGGGACAGAAGCCATGTCTGACTCCACTGCTGGGTTCCAGGACCAAGAACAGTGCCTGGCACTTGGTGGCACCCAATAAAAGACTGCTGGAAGGTCCGAGCTGGTTTGGCTCAGCGGATAGAGCGTCAGTACGAAGACTGAAGGGTCCTGGGTTCGATTTCAGTCAAGGGCACATGCTCGGGTTGTGGGCTGGATCCCCAGTGGGGGGCATGCAGGAGGCAGCCCATCAATGATTCTCTCTCATCACTGATGTTTCTGTCTCTCTCTTCCTCTCTAAAGTCAATAAAAAAAATTTTTTTTTTTAAAACACTGCTGGGCTCTGACCTGTTTGGCTCAGTGGATAGAGTATCGGCCTGCAAACTCAAGCGCCCCAGGTTCAATTCCGGTCAAGGGCATGTACCTTGGTTGCGGGCACATCCCCAGTAGGGAGTGTGCAGGATGCAGCTGATTGATGTTTCTCTCTCATCGATGTTTCTAACTCTTTCTCCCTCTCCCTTCCTCTCTGTAAAAAATCAATAAAATATATATATTTTTAAAAAGACAGCTGGAAGGAGAGAAGGAGGGAAGGACAGAGTGAAGGGAGAAAGGGAGGAAAGGAGGAAGGAGGGAGGAAAAGGAAAGGAAGGAAGGGAAGACAGATTATAGGTGACCAGAAACTAATGGTTTGATTCTCAGGGAAACTTCAGAGCAAATTACGTAAGGAGAGTAGCTTCAGATTTTGAAGTTCTTAAAGACATAACAGAAGAACTCCTGTAAGCAGACATTTGGGATTTGCTTTTGACAGCAACACTCACACAACTGGAGAACTAAAACTGGCAATTAAAGCTGGCAATCAGGGTTTTTCAGCTCTTGTGGGCTTAATCACCCTTAATTTGCAAATGCTTGTGCCAGAAAGACTGCATCTTCAAAAACCACGAAAACAACTAATAAACAAACACCAGTGTTTGATTAAATATCAGAAGAAGACTAACAACCTAAAGAAAGCATCTCAGTGATTCGGGATACCCTACCAAAACAATAAGGGAGATGTGCACGAGGGTACTGTGCTGGGTGCTTCGGAGGGTGCTCGGCGGACTGCGGTTGTGCCAGACGCCACTCCTTCCCCTCAGTCTCTGTGGAAGAAGCACGCTTCTTGTTCTGGGCTAACCCCTCGACCTGGGTTCTTGAATTCATTTCCCCCACCACCCCTGGTCACTTGCTGAAAAGATTACTTCTTCTTTCTTCTATATTTCAACATCTTGCTCTCTCGATAGGCTCCTTTCAGAAGCCAAAACAAGCTCAAGTTCCTCTATTTTAAAATATATACTTTTGGCTTTTAGTTCCCCACTAGCAATTCTGTCCCTTCTCAGCACACTCTTACGGCTCTGCAGTGAACTGTAGTCAAGATTCTTCTCTTACGACTCCACTGACACGCTGCTCTGGCGAAGGTCATGTTTGACATCCTAACCCAGTGGTCGGCAAACTGCGGCTCACAAGCCACATGCAGCTCTTTGGCCCCTTGAGTGCGGCCTTTCCACAAAATACCACAGCCTGGGCGAGTCTATTTGGAAGAAGTGGCATTAGAAGAAGTTTAAGTTTAAAAAATTTGGCTCTCAAAAGATATTTCAATCGCTGTACTGTTGATATTTGGCTCTGTGGACTAATGAGTTTGCCGACCACTGTCCTAATCCATTGGTCTCTTTTTATTCTGAATCGTGACCGCCCTGCTTCACCTGGCTACTAGTATACTGATATCTCCCTGCGTGGAACAACAACTCTTCCTTTGGTTAACAGTAAATAGTTTCTCTCTCTCTCTCTTTTTTTTTTTTATCCTCACTTGAGGATATGTTTTTATTGATTTGAGAAAGAGAGAGAGAGAGAGAGAGAGAGAGGAGATAGAAACATTGATGTGAGAAAGGAAGTTGCCTCCCTGCAACCTAAGTATGTACCCTGACCCGGAGTCAAACCAGCAACCTTTCGGTTTACTGGAGATGCTCCGACCAACTGAGCCACATCCGGAAATAGTTCTCTCAAGTCCCATGCTATTAATCTTGCCACTGCTTGGTTAGTGTTCCAGATTCCCTTCCTCCCTAGTCCTCTCATATTGATACTAGCCATCGATAACTGTTTCATTGCTTTCCAATATTAACGTTCTCCTACGTGATCTCATCAATGCCTGCAGCTTGAACCGCTTGACACATACCTGCAAATAACATCTAAATCCATGCCTCTACACCAGACCTTTCTTGTGTGGTCCAGAAATACTTATTTTACTGCTTAGATTACTCACAGACATCTCAAAATAAACTTTACTCTGTACTCTGTATTAGCTCCTCTTCTGAACTTTCCCCATCTTAGTGAATGACCCATCATCTATCCCAGCGGTCGGCAAACTCATTAGTCCACAGAGCCAAATATCAACAGGACAACGATGGAAATTTCTTTTGAGAGCCAAATTTTTTAAATTTAAACTTCGTCTAATGCCACTTCTTCAAAATAGACTCGCCCAGGCCGTGGTATTTTGTGGAAGAGCCACACTCAAGGGGCCAAAGAGCCGCATGTGGCTCGCGAGCCACAGTTTGCCGACCACGGATCTATCCCATCATCGAAGCTATCCTGAGGCTCTCTCTGCCTTCAATCTAACATCTTGTTTATGCATCTACCGTGCCACAGTCAGAAATTGTTTTTTGCAAAACTGCAAGTTCCTTCCATATGCCCCACTTCTTTATACTTCTGTGTCCACTCACCCACATTCTTTGGCCTGAAGTGTCTTAGTCTGTGGAGATTTCTTAACCCTTCCAACCCATAAAATTGATAACTCACCCTTACACCCCCATTGCATTCTATGCTGACACCTGTCAAGACACCTCAGAGACGACTTCATTGAACCTAAAAATAATTCGACTGTATTCTAAGTTCTCCTAACTCTATTTTAGGTTCCTTGATGTCAGAACTGGAACTTATTCATCTTTCTACTCCCCGTACAAACTCAGTGTGCAGCATATAATTGACAACAACATAAGATTGCTGTGTGAGTGACTGTCCCTTACGCTGTCAGAAGAATAAAAACACTATCACAAAAGGCAGTCCCTCGGGTCTAAAAATGTTAATAACTTAGCACATTAAAAATTCACTACATCAACATTCATCTCTACCTCAAAAAGGTTCTCCCTTTAAAATACAATTCTAACTATAATAATAATGAAATATTAAATGTCTGTTGAATAATATTTTCCAAGGCAAATGGAAAGCGTGGGTTCTCATGATTGCCTGCAGATTTTTAAAAAATATTTTTATTGAATTTTAGAGAGAGCAGAATGGAGAGGGAGAGAGAGAAACATCAATGTGAGAGCAAAACATTGCTAGGCTGCCTCCAGCATGCCCCCTACCAGGGATGGAACCTGAAACCCGGGCATGTGCCCTGACCAGGAATCAACTGGTAACCTTTGGGTGCATGTAGTAAGACCCTTCCATTCATTGCCAGACCCCTGCTCCTGCCCCATGTAGAAGCAGTGTGCCCCTGCTTTGAGAGTTCCCTCAGGGAAACGTGGTTGGGCCCGGGCCAACCAGGCACTGCTCTGCATCAGAGTGCAGAGAGCAAAGAGCAGAAGCAGCATTATTTTACAGTGACACTGTGATTTTGAAAGCTGCCTTGGTCTGGAGCCAAGCTCACACTAGGATTCTACAGAAGATGTAATCCAGCATTCGTAATCTTGCCTTACTTGATGTTCTCCTCCTTCCTGAATCTGGTTTGACCACCTGAATCTGACCCAGTTCTTGCTCTGACCTTTAGCTATTTTACGAGTTCATTCCAAGAGGGCGTGCTCTGTATCCAACAAGCAGAGAGAGAAAGCAACCAGTTAAAGGGATTTTGGCAGGTACAACAAGAACAGAGCCAGAAATGCGATCCCCAGTGGCCATGATGTATAAGGAACTACGTGGAGATACAGTCAAGTCTCAGAGCTGGTTCCTTCAGATGAAAGATTACCTGATCCACGGGGGAATTCGCTGGATAGAGCTTCAAAAGTCGAGATGGGAGAATAGGCCTGTCAGAATCAGAGCCAGGAAGACATTTCAGGAATTGGCCTAATCCCCAATGAGGTGTGGGAAGGGGGTCATAACAGGAACACCACTGTCGCATTCTGAAGACTATGCTCATTAGGTGAGCACCCTGAGCCCTCAAGGTGTTGGTAGAAATCAAAGCTAAGGTACGTACTTAAAACACCTTGCTCAGCCCCTGGCATGTAGGATGTGTTTATTGTTCATTCTGTCATTATTATCTCACTTGACCCCTATTTTTATTTAATTGATTTCAGAGAGGAAGGGAGATAGAGAGATAGAAACATCAATAATGAGAGAGAATCTTTGATCAGCTGCCTCCTGCATACCTCCTACTGGGGATCAAGCCAGAAACCCTGGCATGTGCCCTAACTAGAACCCAACAGTGACCTCCTGGTTCATAGGTCTATGTTCAACCACTGAGCCACACCAGCTGAGCCCCTGAGATTTATCTTAATTGGTTCAACATTTCACTATCTGAAGAAGCTTTGCAAACTCTTCAAATGTTGCAACTTCATCATGCTCATCTCCCTTAGGAATTTTTTAAAGACGTTAATGGATTGCTGTCACTTTTTTTCTAGAGAATTCCATTGTGAGTCTTTCTCTGTGCAGAGAATTTTCTGGTATACTCAGCCTTTCTCCAATATACTTAAATATATTATACAGTGACTCTATTTGCTTTGTTTTGATGATAAGTTACAGTACTCTCTCTGGACACACCTCAGTGTTCTCAATGGGCCTATCTTCCTCCACTTAACTTTAACTCTTAGAATCCCAACCTTGATACTCCTCACACTCTGAACAGACTTGGAATATGATATCTTGTCAGAGGCTTCAGAATGGATGAGTCCCAACACTTTTTGTCTGAACATGCTGATGCAGTAGTAGCTATGCTTTGTTTCCTCCAAACATACACTCAAAAATCTCACATAAAATATATTTTATTAGAATACCCAATAAAATAAAAAGATAAATTTATAGTATGAGTAATCTTACTAAAAATAAATGTCCTGTCATAAGGACCACATAAAGAAACCAAACAGCCTTTAAAATGTTGTCATACACAAAAGATACATACGTACAGTGCAAAGGAGCTTGGAAGAGAGCCACAAGAGGAACTTAGTTCATTTTTGTCATTCTTGTATTTTGAATTTCAAATAATTGATTCCACATAGAAAATGAAGGATCAGCGATTTTAAAATATATTCCATGTCGCATATGTTGTCACTCAATAATATTCAGCATAAATTTAGCAACGCAGAATCCTTCAGATGGGTAACTGCATTAATATTTTACCAGACTGATATTCCCTTTTAAAAAAAAAATAGCTATAAGATTTGGAGAGTTTTAAAATTGAAATCTGAATTCCCATTAGAGTATAACTTACTTTATTATTTTTCCTTGATGTGTCCCAAATTTCATTGTTATTGCTCCATATGACATGTGCCTGAATGAGTACAGAGTTCTACTAGCCTGGACCAACCACGGCTACTGGAAATAGTAGCATAGTACCCGGATAATCAGAACTAAGATCTAAGTCCTGCCTAAACAATAATTCTTTTATTGCTAAAACTTATTCTTAGTAGTAAATAGTTACCCTCATTCCTTAAAAGGAAAGAACTAGGAAGAATTAGGAGTTCAAAAATGGACCCTTTTAGGTTCTTAAATTTGGGGTTACAAACTTCACAGCATCATGTGAAGTCATAATTGCTTGCAATTCAAATGTTGAAAAAAACTGACCAACGTGAATTAGCTATTAAACATGGGGAAAAGAGAACAAGAAGGATGTAGACTCAGAAGGTTATACTTATTTCATAGATTAAAAAGGATCTTCGCAATTGCTAGTGACATTTGCTTCCAGAGCAATCCAATTTCTGATTTCTGCATGCTTGGGTGGATTGTCTTTTATTACTGTTTCTCAATGGTCCAACGTTATCCTTCATGGTGTTAAATGGTACTTCGGTATTTTTAATGTGTTTCCTCTGCATCCCTTATTTGCATTCACTTCATTTAATTTTTATATACAGTAAATGCTTAGCGTTCTCATTACACGGCTCTCATATCTTTCAAGGGCCATTAAGAACCCTACTTTTTTAAAGATAGTTTTCATACGAATCTTATTAAAGCCATGAAATTTGGACCCGTGAGACCCAATCTTGCCACTTACCAGCTTTGCCAATGTGAATGAATCATTAATCTCTCTGAATCTCAGTTTCTTCATCTGTAAAATGGGACTCATAAAATGAGAGCTCCCTTACTTATCCAACCTCCACCAGTAACTAGCTGTTTGACTTGGGCATAGGACTTAACTTTGCTATGCCTCCATTTCAAAATAAAAGTATGATACTACCTACATTATAAAGTTGTTTAAGGAGTAAATGGGATAAATACATGCCAAATGAATAAAACAAAGTGCCTTTAAAAAAAAAGAGTTTGCTACTTGCTATTTCCAATTCCTTTTCTTCTCTCCTTTTTTGATCCACTCCCTTCTGTTTTTTACTCTCTCTGCTACTTTGAATCTGATTTTGTCCAGGTTACCTCCATGCTGTAAATCTAATACTCAGTCTTCATTTAACCTGACTTACTAGCAGCCTATGTCACAGTTCATTGTTCTCTCCAACTTGAAACATGTTCTCTTGGTTTTCAGGACACCAGCATCCTCTTAGGCTTCTTCCTTTGGCTGCTCCTTCTCAGTTTTCTTTTGCTGATTCCTCCTGTTCTCCAAAATGAGGTGGGTCCCGTGGGTAAGGCTTCCTCTCTTTCTTGTTGATCTTCACTTTCTTGGCAATTCCATTCAGCCACAGAGTTATAACTCCAGCCCTCTCCACTCTTCTCCAAGATACCCACATGGCTCACTCTCTCACCTCTTCTCAGTCTCGGTTTAAATATCTCCTTCTCAGTAGGGCTTTCACTCTATAAAATTGAACCTTCCTCTCCCCACTGCTCCTCTGCCCAGCTCTGACATTTCTTATCTCTCCCTTCTCTCCTACATTATTATTCTTTATAACATTGAGCATGCTCTCACGTTTATTTATTTGTTTTGCTGTGTGTCCTCTTCCACACAGCTACATTCCATCAGAACAGGGATTGGGGCTCTCTTTGTCTACAGCTTTATGCCCGGAGCCTAAAGTATATGACACATTATAGATGCTCCGTATGCTTGCTGAATAAATGTTGGGTGTAGCTTTGTTTCCCTGTGATACAGAAACGAAGATTCCTTACTTGGTTTTCCCACAAGTTGGGATCTTTAAAATCTGCTGATAGACTTCCCTAATTCTGAACATGCTTCTGCCACTTCAACTACTTAATCGCCTGCCTCTTGGAGCACACCATTGTGTACCCCTTTTGTGCATAAGTGGGTTCTTCTGAACATTTTATTAACAGTACCTACCCATGTCCTGAAGTGAGAGAACTCCCCATCTGCTCGAAGAACATCAAGGTGGCCAGGGTGGTTGGCTGGTGCAGATGGAGCCAGGAAGATGATGGTAGGAGATGAAGCCAAAATGGTAAGCAAGGAGCATAGAAGGAAGAGACAGATACAGCAGCAGCTTGTAAACTTGAAAGGACTTTAGCTTTTTCTCAAAGTAAGTTGGGACATCCTTGAACATTTTTGAGTAGGTATAACATCATCTGACATGGTTTTACAAATTCACTCTGCCTGCTAGTTGAAAATAGATCACTATTCAAAATCACTTAATTTTTCTGCCCTTTATTTGCAAAATCAGTACACTAGATTAGAGATCCTTTTAGGTTGAATCGACTTTTAAGAAATCATAAAAATATGAGTAGAAAAGTTGTGTTTTTTTTAATTCCTGGTTTAGTTCAGTGTCTTGTGATTGACAACAAGCAATAAATCAATTGCTTAACATGACACTGTTTTAAATAAATGCTTGGCAACACATGATGAATTGTACTGCTCATCAAAGTGCCCTTCAAATTCTCAAATCCTCCTATTTGCTATGGCCTCAAGGGGACTTTCACATGTCCCCGCTAAAACTTGGCTTGAAGAGCTCCTGACAGGAAAAATGGCAGACATTTAGCAGATGCAAGATTTATTGTGATTCAGATTTAGACAAAACTAATTAAGTCTTGGAAGGAGAAACTGAAGTATAATGTATTGAGAAGTGTTGTTTTCCTGATAACACTTTTTAAAAAATGCAAATGCTACTGGCCTAACCAGACCAAGCTACCTCAGATATTGAAGATTTTTCTGTGTTTGATTTATTCTCAGTGTGATAAGAGACCATGTTTTAGTCAGGGTTCCCCAGAGAAACAGAACCAGTAAGATAGATAGATAGATAGATAGATAGATAGATAGATAGATAGATAGATAGATGTTTTAAGGAAATGTCTGAGTGATTGTGGGGGTTGGCAAGTATAAAATGTGTAGAGCAGGCCTGCAGGCTGAAAATTCATGCAAAGGTTGATGTTGCAGAAAACTCAGGCAGAGTTCCTATGTTGCAGTTTTGAGAATTCCTTCTTCAGGAAATCTCAATCTTTGCTGTTACGGCCTTCGACTGATTGAACAAGACCCATCCACGTATGAAGGGTAATCTGCTTTACTCAAAGTCTACTGATTTAAGTGTTCATTACAAACAAAAACACCCTCATAGCAATAGCTAAGCTAGTATCTGACCAAACATTTGGACACCATAACCTAGCCAACTTGACATATAACAGTAATCGTCGTACCATAGTATCCTTCAATTCAAAGCTCCTTCATATGGTAAGGTCTCAGTAAATGCTGACCTGAATAATATTAATTCTCAACCAGCAAGATTATCCCACTCATCTGAAATTTTGCATGATATTCCAATTACATTATTCTCCACTTTCGGGGTTTTTTTTTTTTTTTTTTTTTTTTTTTTTTTTGCTGGAAACAAAAGCAAGACCCACGATTCAAAGTTCTATTATTAAATCCAGGCATGAGAACAATCCGTATTATTAATGAGGAAGGAAAGGGCAAATTTTCTTCTATTTCTCTATCCCTGTGATGCTAATGTAAGTCATATTTGAAAATTGCTAGGGTGAAATCCCTAGATTAGGTCCATCTATTAAATTGAAAAGTAGCCTGATAATGCACAAAAGTGTTCTAAATGGAGCTGGGTCTGCAATATCGGAAGAGAATAGATGTATTTTCATGGGACTTAAAAACTTCTCCTCCTCACAGCTAGATTTCCACATACTACAGTTTCTTAGAAAACCCTTTCCTTTAAGAGGAATTTAGGAAATGATAGCCTCGCCTCTTGGAACACACTATTTCCAGGGTCCACTACCTCCTTGAATTTCCCAGTCCCAACTGCTGGCCTCCCCAAAATAGCCATGTGCCATCTGTCTATCAGGACACTCTTGCTGCCTCGGCCCTTCCAGCCAAGGCTACTTTTGTTCTTCCAGGATATGGCCTTTCCTCTGTTGCTGTACCCTTCATAGACCACGCTCTTTCCATGAGATTAGGCTTCCATCCTGCAAGCCAGTCCCTCTTAACTCCCCCATGTCCATCAAAGGGCATAAGGTCTAGTTCAAGGTCCCCATTTCTCCCAGAATGCCTCTCCTGTAGCAGAATTCACAGAGCATTATTGCCCCTGTATAAATGGGCCTGGGTTTTCTCACCATAAAATTAGGAGATTGGACTAGAGATGACCCTTTCGGCTCTGACAGTCTTATGATTCTATACCAGTAAATGTCTCTTCTATTTAATGGTCCTTGACAGCACCTCAGGGGAAATAAAATCGCACCAGGTTCTGAGTAGATTATTTCCATACCTACATTTCTATGCCTATCTCTTTTCTGATGATTTATTTCTCACCGTTCTTTTGGAATAATGCTTCCATTTCTTAGAGAGCACTTTTTTCTAAATACTATAGTTATTATCAGTTCATCCAATGATTCTATTCTAGCCAGGCCGTTAAGGAATGTGCTAAAGATTTCCCCTCGGCATCTCTTACACAACATGAATGGAACACGAACAGCAAGCATTGATGATCTACTACTTCCTGCCCCTCCGAAGCTTGTTGCTGAGCTTTCTGGCCAGGACCCATCCTTGCTTTCGGTACTGGGCCTTTGCTGGTGAGATGTTAGGATCTCTCCCCTTCCTCCTCTCTTTTGGCAGAAGAATATTTTTTAAACAATACACTTATTAGGACCCTTGTTCCATGAGGCTTGAAAATAGAAGATTAAAAGCAAAGCTAATTGCTCAGCCAGCATGGCTCAGTGGTTGAGCGTCGACCTATGAACCAGAAGGTCATGGTTTGATTCCCATGTTGCAGGATGGATCCCCACTGTGGGGCATGCAGGAGGCAGCCAATCAATGACTCTCTCTCATCATGGATGTGCCTATCTCTCTCTCCCTTTCCCTTCCTCTCTGAAATCAATAAAAAAATATATTTTTTTAAAAAAGCAAAACTAATTTACATAAGATACAAACCTATGCATGAAAGCATAACACATTTGAAATAATATACTGAGTAAAAGTTAATATCATTTTTCATTGCATGTGAGAATAGGCAAATACTCTTGTCATTTATTTACCTTTACTTTTAGAAACAAAGTTCACAACAACAAAATTTTTCACTTATGGAGATACTCTTTTTTGTCCAAAGAATTTCAGCAAAGACTGTTTCAGGAAATACAGTGTCTATACTGCATGCATAAACTGGCTCTTACAATATGATGAATGAAATTGTTTCCCTTTCCTAAACAACTGAATTAAATTAGAGGCACCATCAAGCTACTTGGCTGTACAGAAGTCAGTCATTAATATTGCTTTAAAAAATTCAATCGGAAGCAGCTGCTTCCATGGACATGGATATGTGGCCTCTGTAGAGTTGAACTTGTCTGTCCCAAACCACATTTGAGGTTACTCCAATAGCTCCGAGCAAAACAGTGACAGAGTAACTGGCATTAAACAAGATCAAAGATGTGTGTTCCTTGGCTATTATGTTAGCAACTAAGTACATTGAAATACTATAAGCCAAAAATAAAATTTTCAAAAAGAACATTATGGCTATAGTAAATGTTTATGACCTTTAGGCCTTCCAAAGGTTTAGTATGGTTTAGGAGGGGAAAATGGGCATTCTTGCACTGCTTTACCTCCTCCCTAAGGCAAGGATGGCCTTGTGGTAAGAGGTCACCGTCGATCGGCACTGGTAAAAACTTCCTGGCCCCAAATCGCTTCTACATCCACTGACATTCCATACCCAAACATCCAACCCACTAAGGATGCTTATCATTTTCTCCCCTGTACTGGGAGAGAAACCATATTCGGCTTCAAGACAAATTCACTTATAAAGTTCTTTCCTGAGAAGCATTTCTATGGAGGGAAGGTGGGGTGACAAAGCATGATCGTGTCAAGAGTCTGAAGTCAAAGGAAGAGAATGTAAACAAGGCTGCGGAGGGGAGAAGGAAATATCGGATGGTGAAGACGAACTTTATGTACTTTAATATCATGGCCAGGGTCCATGCTGAATTTAGAAAGCCTTAAATTTAAATTCAGAATGGCTAATGTTGGCACCTCGTAAGTCGAGAAAGAAAAAGGTAAAATGCTTGATGAAATGAGAGACTATACAGAGTGCTGGAATTCAGCTTTGAACTAAGTGAAAGGCCAAACATATCTGCAGAAGCCTTCAGATAAGCACATTGGACTTTCTTGTAGCCAATTGTATTACTTCCTCTTCACATCCTGACCTTGAATTACTTGAGCTCTCTTCGGCTCTGTCACTCTTTACCTCGCCTTTTGTCTTAAAATTCTCTTCACCTGGTTGCTGTGATACCAGGCTTTTCTGCATCTCCTCCTACCCACTGGCCATTCCTTTTCACTCTTTTTTTTAAATTTCTTTAGTGATTAAGGTATCACATATTTGTCCTCATCACCCCATTCCCATCCCAAATCCCTCCCCAGCCCCCTGTTGTCCGTGACCACTGGTTAGCATGCCCCCAGGCCCCTGTTGTCCGTGACCACTGGTTAGGCTTATACGCATGCATACAAGTCCTTTGGTTGATCTCTCCCCCTTACCCCCATCCTCCCCTACCTTCCCTCTGAGGTTTGACAGTCTGATTGATGCTTCCCTGTCTCCGGGTCTGTTTTTGTTCATCAGTTTATGTTGTTCATTATTTCCCTTAGATGAGTGAGATCATGTGATACTAGAAATACACTTATAAGAACCGAAAATGAGACGAGCAATAGTTGTTATGCTGGGAAGCAAATGAATCAGTCTGTAGTGAGTTTCTTTCTGGGCCAACAGTTCTTTTGAGTCCCAATTTCAATGTCAAACAGTTCCTTATGTGTACATGTCAGCAATGGTATTTCAGTTCTGGATGGTGGACAAATGGTGGTAATTCAGGTCCAACCCTCTCTGGTTTGGTCCTGGACAACCTGCCGCAACACATAGCTGCTGACTGCTAGTAAGGCAAGGCGTCATCAGCGTCTTCCATCTCTTGACTGTTTCTCTTCTGTCTTCATGGGTGGAGCAGTCCTGTCAATTCCTCTCTGTTGCAGGAATCCACCTGGTCTTGGAGGTGTTTTCTGAAAATATACAAACATATTCTTGACCAAAAGTTAATAAAGGAATCTTTTCTATAAATTTGACTTGGGATTCTTTTTCATTTTTTGCCCAAACGATTTTCATTTGGCTTGTTTTGACACCATGTGTGTTTTTCATGGGTGTCTTGCTGTTAGCATTACAAATGAAAGTTAATTTTCTAAAGTAAAAATTTTCTAGATGTAACTTACTTACAGGATATTTTTCCTTACATGATATTCTTCTACTATCCCCCTCCCTTTTTTATTTAAATATTAGGAGTCTTTTGGAAATTTTATGATGTAGTCTTGATAGCTTTTAAATTTTAATTTTTTGCACTAAAATATGACTGCTTTAGGTTCATTACATGTTACACAATTTTACCATGAGATGAACTACCAATAAAATACTTAGTTAACACTTTAGGAACAGCTTTTTGTCCAGTACCAATGATTTTTCTAGAATATTTGCTTATTTCACTTAGCCAATTTAAATTAGTCTGAGAACTTGACTACTATTTTATTGTCAAATTTAATACTCTAACAACAATCTTATTTTACCCTGTAAATATTAGTGGAAAGGATTATTTGCCTTCTTGAGTAGGCCCTGAGCATTCCTGGTGCTAGGTTGGATTTAGATATCAAAACCCACTTCCCCATACCATGGGTACAAGACAACTCAAATAAGTCTTGTTGTAGTGAGAGGGCAGCTGCTGTCAGCCAAGTCTCTGTCTGTTACCTGGGTCCTGATTTGAGCTGGGCATGGAAAGTGAAGCAGCCATGGGGGCAGGAGACCTCCCTCAGAAGGGGCGAGGGTTCAGGCCCCAGCAAAGTTGGGGGCGAGGGGGGGGGGGGGGTTTGAGGGTCTGTGCCCCACCTCTGTTGACCCCAAGTTCTCTCCTGATGGCCCCTCTGCGACTGTGCCTGTCTTAGGTTGTTCCTTCCCTGAAAAATCTTACCTGTCTCTGGCTAACCAGCCATCCTCCAGGGCCAAGCAGGGTGATGTGAGGTTCAGTTCTGTCTCCTTGGTAGCTTACGCCCCTGTGGCCTCCATGTCCAGCACCTGCCTTGGGGTCCCCTCGCCTGCTGGCGGGGCCCCAGCACTGATCTCATATCTTGGGGAACCCAGGTTTCTTCTCTGGGGAGGGCCCAGCTCACCCCACTGGGCGAGAGACAGATCCATGGTACCAGCCATCATGAGGCTTCAACCTCAGCATGAACAGAAAGCACAGGCAATAGCTGTGGGCAATTGGATTGTGAGAAGAGCGTCCTTCTTGCCCTTTTGGCCAATATAGAATGCTCAGGTGCCTTCCCAGGGGGCCCTCTACACAGCGGAAGGGATTAAATCCTTTCATGTCCTTTTTAAATTGCTGCCAGACATTCAAAGACCTTTTCACTCTTATTGTTGGTTCCTCTCCCTCTACCACTTCACCCCCCTGAAATACCAGGATGGATCCCCACTGTGGGGCATGCAGGAGGCTTTTCTTACTCTCTACGGGAAAATTCATCCTCTCCAAAGATAATCTTATTAATGCCAGTAGTTTTCTATCTTGAGAGCATTTTTCACTTCTGGATATAGAGTATATCCAACTGCCTATTGGACTTCTCTACCTATATGTGTTGCTCAAAGTTAAGCTCATCATTTTCTCTGTCTACAGTAGTCCCACCTTATTTACTCCAGGGGATTCTTGCCAAGACCCACAGTGGATTCCTGGAACCTGGGTGGTACCAAACCCTATATATATTATGTTTTTTCCTATACATACATACATATAATAAAGCTTAATTTATAAATTAGGCACAGTAAGAGATTAACAACAATAATTAATTATAAAATAGAACAATTATAATAATATAGTATAATAAAAGTTGTGTGAATATGGTCTCTCTTCCTATCTCAAAATATCCAATTCTCTCCTGAAGTGTATCTTATGTGCATATACCTACCATGGAATTACCACATTCATTCACTGAGCAATTCCAGCTTCTGTAAAAAATGACTGGTGCATAGTAAATGCTCAATAAATATTTGTTGAATGATGAGTGTTGCTTATATTTAGTGGTATATCTGTTTCTCCACTAGCTTATCAGCTCCTTTGTATCAGCGATGACTAACCTGGCAGTGTGGAATCTCCACCTTTAAGTGATTGAGCCAGGTAATGTGAACTTCTACACTTTGCAATCTTTAACATATTTCAAATATTCAAAAATATGAAGTGAATTATTAAAATCTCAACAATATAATGGATAATTTTTTTAGAAATTTGACTTGACTTTGTTGAACAATCAACGTTAGCAAAAACATATTAATGGAGAGAGGACAGTATTGATAATAACAAATGATAAATAATAAGGATAATTTACTTTGGAATTTGAAAGTAGGAAGTGCTCTTTGTATTTACATTTTAATGTGTAAGTAACTGATGACCCAGAAAGTCATAACACATTGAACAAGCCTTGAATTCAGACTGCAAAGGTCTGGCCATCTGGTTACCCTTTCTGCCCTCCACTCATTTCCCACTGGGCACTGATTTCATTACCTCTTAGACTGATGTTAAGGAACAACTTCACTTTGTAGACAACAGAATTAGAATATCTCTCTACACACCTGAAGCAAGGTGTTGGTTCACAGCTTTCCAAAGAACATTTTGAAAGCTTTCTTTTCTAAGGGTTTCTGCTGTGTTAGAGAACAAAGGGCCTGCTTATTTTAACAGTCAATAAAACAAGTAGTGCCCAACTTTTAGATCATTTAAGGCCAATTGAGACCATAAAAAGCCCATCTAATCAATACTACACTAGAAATATTAAACATTAGCAATAAAGTTGTAGAAAGCTATGGCTTCAACACCAGAAGTTTTTTTTGTTAAACCTCATTAAGCAATATCTTGCGTATCAGCACATAAGGTTGCATGGGCTTTATCCTGTAGGAAGTTTTACTGGCTCTTCCTAAAAAAGTGCATTTGTGCCTGGACTCCAAAGCAAGCAGCCTTATCTGCAAGCGACCTGGGCACTAACGTCAGGACAGGCATGGATCCTCTGTTCCCTGTGTTACCCTGACAAAGAGCTTTGCTTCTTCTTCTCCCCCCAGGGGCCTGTTTTATTCCTGTACTCCCTTATTCACTCCATGAATGTTTACTGAGAATTTCTTCTTTATCCTCACCTGAGGACATGTCCATTGATTTTCAGAGTGGGAGGGAAAGGGAGAGACTCAGAGAGAGAAACATTGATGTGAGAGAAACATGGATCAATTGCCTCCCACATGCGCCCTGACAGGAATCGAACCAACAACCTAGATATGTGCCCTGACTGGGAATCAACCCATAACCTTTGGTGCACTAGATGATGCTCCAGCAACTGAGCAACACTGTCCAGGGCTTTATTGATAATTTAATAGGCAATAGGCTGATGAATACAATCCTATATGATCAAAGCCCAATATTCTAAGTATCCGGTCATTCGTTCAACCAAAGCATAATATGCTAATGATATGCTAAGGCCGCTCAACCACTCGCTATGATGTGCACTGACCACCAGGGTGCAGACACTCTGACGGGTAGGTCAACTTGCTGCTGGGGTCCGGCTGATCAGGACTGAGCGAGACAGGTCGGACACACCCTGGAGCCCTCCTATGGTCCCTCTCCAGCTGGCCACGGTCTCTCCTAGCCCAAATCGTGCTTCTGTAGGGTCCCTCAGCCTGGCTTGTGCTTTCTTGCAATCCAGGACCCCTCTGGGGATGTCGGAGAGCAAGTTTCAGCCCAATCCCACTCAACACAGGAGCTGCCCCCTAGTGGTCAGTGCGCTCCCACAGGGGGAGCACTGCTCAGTCAGAAGCCAGGATCATAAGTGCAGCAGCGGTGGGGGGAGCCTCTCCGCCTCTGCAGCAGCACTAAGGATGTCCAACTGATGGCTTAGGCCCACTCCCCAGGGGAGCCGTCAGTCAGACATCCCCCAAGGGCTCCTGGACTGCGAGAGGGCATAGGCCAGGCTGAGGGACCCCACCCCCAACCCCCGCTTTCCCCCAAGTGCACCAAATTTCATGCACTGGGCCTCTAGTAGTAAATACAACAGACAAAAGTCCCTGTCTCACTGGAAATTTCTCTCCTCCCTTTCTTTATCCATTCCCAGTGAAGATGGGAGAATCTGAATACATTTCTTCTACCCATCAGACTAGCAAATGCAGTCCATAGGCCACAGATGCGATGAGTGGATTCAGAGTTCCCCCATCTTCAGGGATTGATTGGCCCATGTCTAATTCTTAACTGCTTTTTCTTTGTTAATGGGGGGGTGCCCAGGAAGTGCATTTCCAGAAGAGATCTGCAACCTGGGGAAATAGGCCAACTGTCCTGACAAGGGTGGACAACACTGAAGACAGACTTCTTGGATGACATCATCCGCTGGACAGGGAAAGAGGAAGTGGGAAAATGAAATGTGAGTGGCAGGCAGCGTGACTCTGCTCTGCCTGTGTGAGGAAATGGACACCTGAGGAACCTCATTCCCACATATCCCGGTCCCTGCAGTCCTGAAGGTTAGAGCTGTTGGGAATCAAATCCCAAAAGAGCATCGTCAGCACAGCTGCAGGAGCTGTGCCCTTTTTCTCATTCACGGGCCCGCTGAGGCAGCCTCCGCGTAGCTAGGTCTCGGCCTGCGACCTGCCATTCAATGTCTTCACATCATGCATTTAAAGGGCTAAAAGTACGGAATGACATTTTGTATACTTGAGTATTTATAAATTGGGGTTTCCATCTCAGGAGAGCCTATACTTAAGCAACGGTGGTAATAACATGAAGAAAGTAGCGGTGACGAGCGTTAAGTGCCCTGGTGACCAGAACCAACTGACGTAGTGCTTTGGAAGTGCTTACCTTTTTTTCAGTTACTTCATTACTTTTTTTTTTTTGAGGATGAGAATATTGATACCGTTTCTTTCCTGCCCCCCGCTGTGCAAGTGAAGCAGTGGACTCCAGAAACCAAAAGGATTAGACTGTTTCTTTCCCACCACCGCCGGTACATATTCAAAATGCAAACCCGCCTGGGTATTCCCAAGGAGAAGATTCTTTTCATGATGAAGCTGGAGTAATCTGTTCTTCAGTGGAAATGACCTCTGTGTTCGTGGGCTGATGACGGCGCAGTGTCATATGACTTGATGTATTCTTTGGGATCAGAAAAATTTGTCATAGATCTTTGCTGGAGATTAGGGCAATCAGAAACCTATGGCTCTCTGATCTTCAAAGGAAACTATAAATAATGACTGCAAGGTAACCAGTACCAGCAGCAGAAAGCCAGACTTAGCATGCTTCAGCTAAATGAACCTCACTTGATGTTTTCCAAAATTCAGGAAAATAAAACCTTAAAAAAATGGCTTTTATTTTTAAAAAGAAATTTAAAGGAGCTTATGTCTTACTTAAACCAAACTCAAGGTAGTATCAGTTACTTCCAGAAAATAAAACACAGAAGATAATCATACTTTTTTTTTATTTTGTATGATATTAGAGAATAAGCACAGTTTCGCCTGTGTCATTTATGTGATTAATAATAGCAGCTTCTATTTACTGTGTACCTACTAAGCGCCTGGCATTGTATTAAGTGCTATATACAACATGGTAGAATGATTATGAGTACATGCTTGGGAGTGAGACTGACTGAGTTTAAATGCTGACCAATTACTGTCTGTGTGATCGTGAAAAAATTACTAAACCTCTCTGTGCCTGTTTGTTCATTTGAAAAATGGGGTAATAATAGTATTGACTTTATAGGATTGTTTGAGGATTAAATGGGCAGCATACTATAAGCACGCTATATTAGCAATTATTATCTCTTTTAAGGCATGTAAATAATTTAATGAGTGCCTCATTTTTTCCCCCATTTTGTAAGTGGGAATATGAGGTCCAACACGTTAGGTTATTTGACCAAGGTTAATGATCTAGGTCAAACTCAGCCCTGTTACAGTCTTAAGACCTATACTGTTAACAACTACTGTCTACTATATTGCCAAATACACCAGAGAACCTCAAATCGTTTTGGACTTGGGCAGAATACAAACAAGTTATATATGCCTGAAATTAGCAATATTTTCCTATAAAGAGCCATTGTGTTGCCATCACAGTTGCCAAATTCACTTCTAATGTACTCATATGAGATTCCATCCTGTGAGCGTTACCAGTTCATAGCCTCAATCAATCATAGGAAGAAATAAAAAAAAAACAGTTATGTGCATTTTGAAACCTAGAAATTAAACAACAAAGACACTGAGAGTATCTCTTTATAAATACCAAAGTCTATAGTTAATTTTCCATTCTCTCCTTCTTTCTTGGTAGGTGCACATAATTCATGCCCGCAAGAGATGTAAGGTAAGGTAAGTTTTTAGTACTATAAATTCATACATGCTCTACCGTTGGGTTTTGCAATTAGAAGTTTATGAGGTCAAAACAAAATCTGTGTGAATTGGGGCCATTTAATGTAGGCCAGGACTATGTCTTTGACTACTTAGTATAATGCTGGGTATGCTGACTGAGCACAGAACATAGTAAGTAATAACCACAATAAATGTGCTAGGGAACTGATGTAGAAACTCCCTGGCTTGATGAATATCATATGCTACACTATATTATTTAATTCCAATGGAAATTTCAATTTGCTTACAAAGAGATTTAACTTCAATCTTTTTTTAAAATCTCTTAATTATTTCTATGTGTTTATCAAGTTTGTTTTTCTTGTTTAAACATAGTATTCCTTTGAGGGGAAGTTAAAAGATTTAGCTTTGCCTGGCAGCTTGCCAAGCAGTAAAACCACTATCATCAATTTTCTTTTCAAGAAAAAAATGATGCTCAGACTGGGCGACTTAAACTCATGGTCTTATCTCAGTTTTAATGAGATTCTCACATGATACCATATGGAGCAGGGTCTACACTAGGAAGGGATTTTTATTGGTGAAAAGGGTAAAAATTAAACCATTATATGTGGTGATAACCACACAAAGAGAAAAAATAAGTTTAAAATCAAAACAAACGGATTATTTAAGGGCATGTCTCCATATAGTGGAGGATTGTGGCCCCTTTCACAATGTGTCAAGGAAAAAAGAAATAGTCATGTCTTTTTCCACTCCCAAATGCATGTATTTGAGGAGTTTGAGAACTATTTGGGGAAAAGATTAAGAAACATCTCAAATAGTTGCCTCATTTTTCATCAACTTTAAAAAAAATTTTTTTTTAATTGATTTCAGAGAGGAAGGGAGAGGAAGAGAAACATCAATGATGAGAGGAAATCATTGATTGGCTGCCTCCTGCACGCCCCCTACTGGGGACCAAGCCTGCAACCCGGGCACGTGCTCTTGACTAGAATGGAACCCGGGACCCTCGAGTCTGCAGGCCAACGCTCTATACACTGAGCCAAACTGGCTAGGACTTCATAAACTCTTTTTTAATGGTTGACACATCCCTTCAGGAATCTGTTGAAAATATGAATCTTCTGCTTATAAAAATACATGAGCACAAATTTGTCACATAATTTCAGGAGGCTTAAGAGACCCCTTGAAGACTATCTATGGACCCAGGAACCAAGATTGAGAACCACATGAGTCTTAGAAGCATTTTTTAATAATATATTTTTATTGATTTCTGAGAGGAAGGGAGGAGAGAGAGAAACATCAATGATGACAGAGAATCACTGATTGGCTGCCACCTGTACATCCCACATCAGGGATCAAGCCCACAACCCAGGCATGTGCCCTGACCGGGAATCAGAACAGTGACCTCCTGGTTCATAGGTGGATGCTCAACCACTGAGCCACGCCCAGTGGGGTCAGGAGCATTCTTTATGCTTTATACGGTGCAGATCAGAGCGCTGGTCCCTTTAAATCAGCAGTCCAACTGCAATAGCACTGTTACCAATACTAACCACTTTATATAGTTTTTATAGATTTCTAAGTGCTTTCTCATATGAGTTATTTTATGATACATCAGCCCAGAGGTAGACATTTAGGTACTCAGCTAGACACATTAGGTAAGAAAAAGGACAATAATGAATACCTAATCTGTACCGTGTTGCTTACCAATGTCTGATATTCCATTAGAATCAGATTTTGTATAAATAAAAATGTTCCCTCATGAAACATAAATATCCTTGGCTGGTGAACACCAAATTGCTCAGCTGTTAATACATTCGCATGGATATTAGATTCTTTCCAACAAGAAACAAAATACTTAGATTTTGAAGGCATTAAGGTAAACACCTTGAAAAAAATTCATAAATACAGTCTGGTGATTACCAGAGGGTAAGTGGGGTTGGGGGCGTTAGAAAAGGGTAAAGGGACGATAAATGGTGATGGAAGGAGACTTGACTTTGGGTGGTAAACATACACTACAATATGTGGATGATGTTTTACAGAATTGTACACTTAACACGAATATAACTTTATTAACTAATGTCACCCCCATAAATTCAATAAAATTTTTTAAAAAAACACCTCGACCAACAGTTCTCAAAGTTTTATGTGAGGACCCTGCTGAGGTACAGATCTTCCCTTTGCCAATTACATATCTGTATGAGCCTGGATTTTCTCCACATACTTCAACCAAAACAACGTATTGCAACAGATTGGATGCAGAACACATATGAGAATCCAGTTGCCTTCTATTAAGCCAGACATCAGGAGACTTACAAAGATGGAAACAATGCCACACTTCTAATTTTTTTTGTTTTATTTTGGAAAGCACGAGTTAACTGGTAATGCATTTTTTTGTTTTAAATAAATTTACAGATGTATTAAAATTCTGTTTTAATTTCTAAATAGTAAATATCAATAGATATGACCCACATAAACAAAGCCTCTTTAGAGTCCTCCCAAATTGTGTTTTTAAAGGGGCCAAGAGACCAAAAAGTTTGAAAACTTGGTGAGTCCCAGAAGACAGCAAGTGTAGGAGAGGGAGGAGCATGAATGCATCAATCAAGGGACTATTAAGGACCCTGGGTGTCTTGTCTTGGGGATAGGGTCCCTCTCCACAAAGTGGAGGAGATGCAGTCCACAGTCTCCCTTCATTTTGTTTGTGGCATGTCCTAAAAACAGCCCTTCTGCTAGCCACACTTCCAGAAAAGATCTCAATAAAGAAGCAAGTACATTTTAGAATCCTAAAACTAGATAAAGGCGGCCGCAGGTTGTTTAATGAAGAACACAGAAATTGCTCCTGAGAGTGGAAAATATTTTGGGAGTTCTGAGTTTTTGTTGTTTTTTTTGGGGGGGGGGTGTTGGGAGGGGTTCTTTCCCAGATCATACAAGATTTGTTGTTGCATTTTGTACTGTTAACACATTCTTTAATCTTTTGGAAAACCATTTCCTGGGACAAGTTGGTAGGGAAGCAATTTTCAACCTGTGTGCCCTGGCACACACAAGGAACATATTGGTGTGCTACAAGAATTTTTAAAACAGTTAGTGTCTATTTAGTCAGGGACACTGACCTCTCTTCCCTTAGACTGTCAAATTAAAAATGACAACGGCCACCACAACAATAGCCATCGGATGCAAATGGATCAAATTATACCATTTTTTGTCAGATCAGCAAAAAATATGTACTTTTGGTATGCTGAAGAATTTCAGTAATTAGTTTATGTGTGCCACGAGATGAAAACGGTTGAAAATCGCAGAGGTAGGGGATAGAGAGAAGGCCTAAATGTACCTTCAAAAAGTGTCTTAACATTTACCTGTGATTCACTAAACATTGCACTAACAAAGCATGCCGAGTATTGGGAAAACAGTCTTGAATTTAGAATGAGAAAAACTGTTTCATAAATTTCGCTGCTACATCATTTGGGGTAATCTCTCTGAGCCTCATTTTCTTATCTATAAAATGTGGATAATAGTATTTATCTCAAAAAGTTGTTAGGGATTAAAGAGATACCATATGTCATTAGGACAGCATAGTGCATTGTGGGTCTTCAGTGCATAAATGGGAGAGGAGGTGTAAGAGCCCGTGATAAACCCAGGAAGGGAGATGAGAAGCGGAGACAAACTCTTTAAAAATACCTGGCGGAAGGTCTGACGTGCCAGTGTCACCACTACAAATGCAAATAGAAAGTGCAAATGAGGTCCAAGGGAAGGAGGGGTTACACTCGTTGGGATCCCGGGAATTTGTTTAGGGAAACTAGAAAATGTTCGATGAACCCCGCACGCTTACGGCTTCACCTCCAGCCGAGCATCACCGCCCAGCTCCGACCCGCCGCCCTCCTCGTCCCGCGCGGAGTCAAACCGCCCCCCGCGGTTCCCACGCCAGACCGAAAGGCTCCGCACTCCAGCCCTCGCCCGACCATCACCGGCACCGCGAGCGTGGTGTGCAGCCCCAGCTCCCCGCAGGCTTCCACGCCGACCCGCGGCCGGACGGCCCACAAACCCGCGCCCCCAACCCGAGCCCCGCGCCCCCCATCCCGAGCTCCACGCGACCCAGAGCGAGGCGCAGGGGGAGGAAAGAGAAACTCCCAAGTTCCCAGCCTCCGACCCCCCTCTCCCCCGACACACACACACACTCTCTCCCCTTATACGCTGCCCGACTCAGCCTCCCAACCCGCTTTCCAGCCACCCGCGCGGGCAGCACAGGGGCGGGACTGCAGCGCCGCTCCGCAGCGGGCCCCCCTCGGGATCCCGGGGGAGCCGCGGCCGGCGTTCGCGCGCTCTCTCATCGATTAGCACTGCCTGGCTCCCGGCTGCAGTCGCGGGGAAACCCGTCCGGAACAGGGGAGGTTGGGTGGCGCGCGGGGCGGGCGCCCAGACAGGCGGGCCAGGGGATTGCCGATCGCACGGATGAGCACGGCTGCGGCTCGCGTTCCGTCTGGCGGGTGGCGGAGCCAGCCTGGGAGGCGCGAGGCCGGAGCCGAGCGCCCGCCGCCCCCTCGCCTCGCGAGGCCCGCGCGCGCTGCCCATTTCTGCCCCGGGGAGGGCCGCCCGGCGTAGGGTTCTCGCGCCGCCCGGGGTGGGAGCGGGGAAGCGGGGGAGGGAGGGAGGGAGGGAGGGAGGGAGGGAGCGAACGCGGCGGAGGGAGGGAGCGTGGCGGCGGCGGCCCCTCCCCTCCTCCCGCCGCCGCGGGGAGCGCAGGGAGCAGCCGGGGGCTCGGCGGCGGCGGCGTCTGGCCCCAGCTCCTCCTCCCGCTTTTCCTCCTCCTCCATCTCCTCGCTCCCTCCATCTGCCGTGGTTATGGCCCGTCGCTGGAGCACAAAAGAGTCTCCGCGGTGGAGGTCTGCATGGGTCTTGCTCTTCCTCGCCGGGGTGTACGGTAAGTGTCCGCGTCCCCGCGTCCCGCTGGCCGAACAAAGCTGGGGGCGACCCCGGGCCCCGAGGCCTCCAGGACAGGGGTTCAACGGGAGAACCGGGGAGAGTCTTTGGGTGCCGGCGGGACAAAGACCCGGCGAGGGGTAGAGGCATTGGAGGGGGTGGCCCCGCACGGAGACGCCTTCGTCCACTCGCCCCGCGCCCCCCAGACCCTCGGGGTGTTGGAGAGGAGCTTGGGTGTCCCGGGCGGGGGACCCCCAATGGAGCCAGGGGTGGTGGCGGGCGGACTTCCCGACCTGGGCTGGAGGGCCCCTTGCACAATCCACACACACACGATGTATGACTGTGAGGCAGCAGGGGAAGTCGCCCCGCCGCTGCCGGGACGCTCCTGCCACCCCAGACCCTTCCCCGGGCTTAGGAAGTTCTTTTCCCTGGGAAATGCCCGCTGCATCGGCCCCCCACCGCCCCCTCCGTGAAAAAGCAGCCCCCTGCTTTCTTCCCAGCGCAGCACCGGGGGCCGAGCCTCTGCCACCCGGGGCGTGCAGGGTCCTGCTCCTGCCCCGGGAGCCACGCGGGAGGAGGCCAGAAAAGAGTTTCCAGCCTCACCTCAGTCCCTCGCTCTTCGGGATGCGTGTCTGCGCTGACTCCGGGCTCATTTGCCCTCTTATCCATCGTGGTCCGCTCATGTTGTCACTGTTGCTTTATTCCCATCTGTGGATTGCGGCTTTTGTATTCCTTGGAGGTTAAGAGAAGGCTGAAGGCCATGTGTGATGAGAACTAAGCTGTATATTGCGTTGGGGTCCGAACAAGGGCGAAGGAATTCATTGGAAAGAACATTCATTGTTTGAGAATCTTGAGTTCCACGACTGGCTTCACCGTGTTTAGTTGTCGTTAAACATTTTGGTCACGGTGTTTCAGAGAACACAGTTAATTAACCTTGGCTTTTTGGGAGTGGGGCACGATTTCTTCAGAAGGAAATGAGTGGAAGTTACCATCCCCCGGTTAAATTTTACCGTAAAAAGTAGAAGCCATTGGCCACACACACTGGTCACACCAATGGTGGTGGTGATGGAGTTCCATCAACATGTCATTCATGAGCAAGTATTAACTCCTTTGAAAGCCTTGGTCTGTGTGATGGTAGCTTTGAAAACCCCGGGGATTTATTTACACAGGAAGAATTTAATGCACTGAAGTTGAAATTGACAGCCAAGGAATAGTTTCCCCGTGTGATGCAGAAAGAATTTCTGCCTGACTTGATTCACATGTTGTTATTTTTGTTGGGTGAGGGGAGAGGTCTGGTCCACAGTTGACGTGTTAACTTGCCCATGGGGTGCCTGTGTGTGCCCAGAAAACCCAGTGCGTGCCTTTTGATTGTGAGTTGCAACTAGCGGCTCTGAGCTCTACTTGCCTGATGACTTGTGGGTGTGGGTCTACACCAGAGATCAGTAAGCTATTACATTGTTTCTTCTGGCCTGACGGTTGTGTATAGTTCTGCCCTAGGTTTGGTGTAGTGGCCCAGGAGAGAGAAGAAAGTGAGAGGGATCTCTAATCTACGGTGATTAGGAGTGTCCAGCTTTATCCTCTGCTCTAATCAGACTTGAAATTTAGTGATGTCTGATTCGAATGGATAAACACACAGGTTCTTTGGCTCTCCTCTCATTGAAGCCTGTGTCGTTTGTGTTTGAACTAACAGTCTTTATGCCTCCAGGCATAAGACGTTGTGAACCCCATAATTTGCCTTGGTGCATTCTTTTGTGCACAACACAACTTTCTGGTAGGTGCTTATCAAAGATTTATGTTTTTGGAATTTGTGTTTAGTGAGGAAGTGTTAGGGGGCAAAGATTGAGACTTCCTTTTTATAACACTAGCAAGGGATTATGCCAAGGCTTGATGTCTCAAGCCACAGCAAGTTTCAAAGTAAATGAAAGAAAGGAGGTCGTGAGCCAGGCGGAATATTAAACTGTGTGAGCAGAGATTAAAGGAACATTTTGCCCTGCAACTGGGGACATCCTCTTTATAACTGCAGCTTTTGTCCTCTTCTGTCTCTTCCAGAGATGTGAGTTTATATGGAGGAAAAAGCTATAACAGTAGTATTGGGGATGCTCGCACACCCATGGTGGGGTGTGTAGAACTTGAATATGCACTAGCTGTAATGAGTAGTGGATTCATCCTGAGAAATGCCCATCACCTTGAGCCTCTTAAAATAAATATTAGCTATAATTTATAAAATGGTCCCTTATACATCAAAAAGTGTTGTGTGTTTTTTTAAGTGGCTTCAAAAATAGTTAGAAAGATCTGTTAAAACAACCAAGTGTTCAGAGTAACTCTTAATATAGACCCAGTAAAGAAAAGTAGGTTAATTTGGTCAGTAGTTAGGCAATTTCAATACTAACTCTTCAGTGATTATCTGTTAACTACAATATTAAATGGCTCCAAATTGCACCTTGAATCTTTGAAACAGTTCGTGTTTGTGTGTGTGTGTGTGTGTGTGGGAGTGTGTGTGTGTGTTTAATCTTTGTTTATTTCGGTGTTAAGTCTCTTCACATGGCCATTTTAATGGACTAGGTGACTATTAAATGTAACCATTTTAGTGGAATAATGTGACCATTATACTCCAATTTGCTTTTCTGAATACCAAAGTCTATTTGAAACTCTAAATTGTGATATGTTCTCTAGAAGTAGTGGTTCCAGGACCAGTAATTATCTCTCAGGAGCTGCTGCTGTGAATGCTCCTGAGAGTGAGTGGAAAGTAAAGGTTGAGTTGGAAGTTTGAAGGGTTGACACATCAGTGGGGGCAACCGTGAGCTTTGCTGGGCATTCTTTTAGGCCTGCCGTAAAAGAAAAAGAAGACTGTGCTCCTTCACAACTCACCGAGGGAAGTCTGGCTTTTGTAACTGTGTGGAGGTTTTCAGAACTGTCTCCCAGTCAATAGAAGCTTTTCTTTAGTAGAGCAATCATTTGGTAATTGTTAACAGTTTCATCGCTTTATCCTTCTCCACTTTTGTTTGTCTCCCACATCAGTGTATTCTCACTTTTTTTCCCCCAAAGTACATATTCTATTACTCCCAGTATACAGAACAAAGTTCAGGAAGTAATACTTACCCTTACTACTTGTGATGCACCCTGACACTTCATATTCTATTTACTGTTCCTTCTCTCACTGTTCCTTTCCTGGTGTGGGCTGATTAAATGATTTTGGGCCCACTAATAGAATACAATACATAATTGCAATTTGAAAAACACTGCCCTCGATGAAGCCCTAAACTGTAATTTAAAATGTTTGTTGTACTTGTGTATCCTTTGCAATAGCCTTGGAGATGGTTCGTGTTGGTTACTTGCTGCCAGAGTATTTGGTGGCAATAAGAACGCTTCCTGGCATATACTGACTGACCTGTGATAAAGTCTTCAAGCTGGATTTCAGCTTAGTATCCTCAAAAGTCTTTGCTGTACACAGTACTATTCTAGATGTTGTGTACCATAAAATACTTTTTTTACTCTTGCATTTTATATCTAATGGGTAAATCTTTTCCCATGAATTTTATGGACCATTCTGTAGCATTTTATAATGTTTCAGTTTAAGGCTAGACTAAAAGTTCCAATTTTAGAAAGATTGTAGAAATAACTGGAACACGAAAGAAAAACCTAAACCAGATTCCAATTACTTCTAAAAAAGTCAAGCTTGATTATATAAAATGTGTTGAATAAAACTGAATTGCTCAGCATACATTCTGCCTTGGGTTTATAATCTAAGTTATATCCATGGCCTACGGAGCATATGAAAGCATGCAGCGCATTCCACAAAATGCTAGCTGGTTGTGGGGCAGGACCTCTGAAATGACCCCTTTCGGAGAGAGAACTATGTAGCAGGAAGAGCGTGGAGGAGATTTGAGTGATGGATGGTGAATGATTTAGAAGGTACCTAGAAAGTAAAATCTCAGAAGAAACCATAAAAGTAATGTCAGGCTGACAAGTGAACATCAGTTAAAAAAAAGTGTTTGGGAAGAAAAGACCGACTTTTGTGGTTAGAATATTTAAAACTTACCAAGAAAATAGGGGGGCACTGAGACCTCTGTGTGTTTTTGATCTGAGGTGTTTTCGTGGTGGGTTTTTTTGGGTGCTTTTTCCTACATTTTATCAATGCTATTACATTTTAAAGAATAAAAGATAAAAAAGGAGGTACACATTTAATATAGATGAGATTTATATGAACTTAAACAATTAGAAAAGGTTTCATTTCAGAATTGTAGAATGAGTATTAATTCTGTTCTTGCTGCAGATCTTTATAGGTAAATGAAGGGTGTTCGAAACTTACGAATTGAAGTTGAGTTAATCATCTCCAGTTTCAAAGGTCACCTTTTCCTCCTGTACCTCCTCTCTTTCTCCTCACCACCTGCCCCATCCCTCTTTTTGGGAGGGGTGAGTAATAAGATGTACACTACTTATTCCCGTTTTCTAAGGTATAGGATTAGATCCTGCAAATACATGTTACAAAAATAAACTGTTTCAGATGCGTGTCATGTCTTTTTATGTGGATGCCAACAATAGGGGTGTGTGTGTGTGTGTGTGTGTGTGTTAAGTTTATAACATTAAGTTCAGATACGGTGCTTGGTCTTTATTCACCGTCAGTTATTCTTCATTAGGTCTCACTTAGCAATCCTATATAAGCTATTTGGGGGGGAGGGGGGTGTCCTTTTTTTTCAATAGAAGAGAAAATTGAGGCTCAGAGAAGTTGTGACTTAACTAAGGTCAAATCACTAGGAAGTAGTGGAGCCAAAATTGCAACCTAATCCTGTCTGTCTCTTCCCTCATTCATTCATTTAGCAAATACTCGTCGAGCACATATTACGCCCGGCACTGCGTAAGGCACAACCTAACGGGCATGGTTTCTGCCCTCGTAGCACTCACAGTCCAGTGAGTAAGTTGTAATAAGCTCTGTAACAGAAACAAGGGGCGCCAGTAGTGAAGAACAGACACAGGATAATTAGAGAGGAAGGCTTATTTGCCAAGGAGACATAAGACCTAAAGGACAGCTAACCGTGTCATGATTTTGGAATAAGAGAGCTTTGCACACGGGAAACGCACGGGAAAGACCCAGAATCATGAAAGAGTTGATGTGTAACAGCTGGCATGTTGCAGGTAAGTGAATAAAGTCACTGTAGCTGGGGCACAGTTGTCACAGGGAGAATGGCATGTCACGGGGTCTTAGGCAGGAAGCAGGGTCTTGAAAAACCATGGTAAAGAGTTTGGGTTTAAGTGTAATTAGTTATTAAAGAAGTTTAAGTGACACAACGTGACTTATGTTTTGAAAACAGTCACTTTCACCACTGTGTGGAGGATTATTCTGAAGTAGGCAAGAGCAGAGAGAGGATGATTAGGTTTTGGCTGTAATCCAGGTGAGAGACACGGGAGCGTGGACCAAGGTAGTAATAGCGGGGATAGAAGAGTATGGAATGCCCCTTTGGTAGGGAAGAGAGGGATACTTCCTCTTTTGTCACCAAAGGGAAAGAGTTCATATTGGTGACCTTAGGTCTGTAGATTTTGGGGTGGGAAGATGACATGACATGAGATCTGAGTAACATGACATGAGATCATCAGGAAAGAGTGAAGAGGAGGCATGAGAGATCGCGGGTAATTTCTGTTTCCACATTTCAGGAGAACAGCTCAGACCCTTAGGAAGTAAGCTTCTATTTAATCTAACGAGGAGAAGCCTAAGAACATTCAGTGCGAGAAGGGCACTGTGATGAGCAGTTGTACAGCATGTGACAAGAAGGGTGAGGGTTTAACTTACAAAGGGAGAGACTTAAGTTTTCTGTGGAGAACCCAGTTCTAAGGACTGTCATTTTTGTCAGTGAAATAAGTACAAAACATAACTTCTACTGTATTTCAAGAGTGCTTCAGGCAGGGAATAAAGGGTGGGACGAAAGAGATTGTAAGGACTTTTTGTCCAAGTTAAATGCCTTGTTCTAAGTGATCAATTAAAGATTGCTTTATGTCTTAGAAGAGTCAAGAATGCATTGGTAGATTGGAGAATTTCAGAAATTTTGGAAAAATAAAGTGACCTTTTACCTTTTCTTCTTGTATAGCTTATTTATAGAATATATAACTTTAGAAAGTCCTGAAACTTTAAAATAAATGAAGTTGACAGAACAGTTTTCTGAAGTATTTGGTGATTCACTGCCCTATTAGTTTGGTGAAGAAATGAAATTGTTTTATACTCAGTTTCTGACCATTGAATGAGAGTAACTTGATACCTACCTTTATTCACTTAATTTCGGTTTTTAGAAAAATGGAAAGTGGTGCTAATCTTTCAATATTGAAATTAAATGTAGCATAATAATATATTTAGTAGTTGGAATTTACCTTTCAAATAAAAGCTATGTTCTTATTTGACTTAATTTCATTGATTGTTAAAGCATTATTTAGGTTTTAAGTTAGTGAATTGGAGAAAAGATGAATCTTTGTATCTGGTATATTATGAAATAGAATTCAATTTCTTGAAACTATAATTGCTTGTTCTAGCAACACTAAAACCTTTTACCAAGAGTTAGAATACAGAACTCCTTTACAAAAAATGCCTGGCTACCCAGGCTGGTGTGTCTCAGTGTTTGGAGGGTCGGCTCTGAGCACCGAAGGGTCAGGGGTTCAATTCCAGGTCAAGGGCACTTACCTGGGTTACAGGTTCAATCCCTGACCCCATTCAGTGTGGGAGGCAACCGATCGATGTGTCTCTCTCACATCGATGTTTCTCTCCCCCAACCTTCCACTCTCTAAAATAATTGGGGGGAGGGAGGGGCGGAGGGAATCCTTGGGTGAGGTTTAACAAAACAAACAAGCAAGCAGAAATGCCTGGCTTAAATCCTCAAAATAACTGTGGTTCTGAGAAAGAATATACCTACTAAAAAGGGTTCCTGGTGGCTGACTGGGCTCAAGTTAAAACAACAACAAACCAGAGCCTAGCAGCCATTCTACACAGGGGCCTCTCCTGCAAACTGCATTCAGGGAGAAGCCTGCACCGGGCTGCCTGCCTGGGATGTGTTTCTGCCATCTGAGCCATTCCTTCTAGAGGAGGTTCCTGGAATCCTATTTCAACCAAGAGGACCGAGGCTTTCCCCGTGCAGCTGGAACTGCACAGCTATAGCCCCCACCCACCGACCAGTCAGAACTGCTCCAGTCCTACCAATCAGGATGACAGTACCTTTTGGATCAATCAAACTGTGAGGATGTGGAGTCCTCATTTGTATGAGGACAGACCAGTCAGGGACCAGAGGCAGGGACTTCTGTCTGTATAAGCCAGCTCCCCTCTGGCTCTGAGGGCCACCAAAGACTGTATTTTCCCAGCTGGAGCGGAAACACAGAAGATGTCTCCCCCCTGGAGCAGAGCAAAGGGAGCAGACCAGTGCAGGGCAAAGCAGACCAGCAGTGAGCAGAGCAGAGCTGTCTACCAGAGAGGGGCTTGGCCCAGGACCCTCTCACAGCCCTGCTGTATCACAGTTGAGCTGTTGAAGTGAATAAAGTGCCCTTCTTCATTGCACCCAAATTGCGGATTCCTGTTGGTGTTGAATTGTGGTGCCAATGACCGTGACCATCCATTGACGGAGCTCTGTGAGGTAGGTAATTATTATAGGAAGCTGAAGCTGAGAGTCGTGATTTTGCCCCAGGTTCACATCCCTGTACTGCTGTTTATTTCTTGTAAAGGTCTGTTACTTTTTGTCTACATTGTTGTTACAGCCCCTACCTACTTTTGAGTCTAGTTTTATCCTGATTCAGTCATACCACATATAGTAGCAACCAGAATGACTTTTCTGAGTACAGATATGATGTAATTTTCTTGCTTAAAACCCAACAGTAGTTCCCTATTTTTAAAATACAAGTGTAACTCATTAGGCCCTATCTTCCTTCCTCCAACTCTTTCTTAACTAGGCTAAGTCCTGCCTGTTCTTTGGCTTTTCTCTAGATGTTACCTCCTTTGGGAAGTCTTCCTGGTTCGTCAAAACTAGGTTCCCTTCTCATAAACATGTGAGACTGTGCTTATGTACAGTATTGGCATTGGCCTGTTTTACTTCTCTGCTCCCCCCTGGGGCAGTGCTGTCCAATAGATATAAACAGTAGCCCCCTCTCCTTGTCCACAGTTTTTTGCTTCTGCAGCTTCAGTTACCCATAGTTAGCCATGGTGTGAAAATATTAGGTAAAATATTCCAGAAATAAACAATTCATAAGTTTTAAATTGTGCGCCAGTCTTAAGTAGCATAAGGAAATCTCGTGCTGTCCCACTCCATCCTGCCCAGAACATGAGAATCATCCCTTAGTCCAGCGTATCTACACTGTGTATGCTACTCGCCCATTAGTCACTAGGTAGCTATCTCGGTTATCAGAGTGACTATTCAAGTAATCCTTATTTTACTTAATAATGGCCCCAAGCACAAGAGTAGTGGTGCTGGTGATTTGAATATGCTAATGAGAAGCTGTACTGTTCTTCCTCTAAGTGAAAAGGTATGCATGTATAGGAAAAAACGGTATATAGAGGTTTCAGTATTATCTGATTTTAGGCATCCACTGGGGGTCTTGGAAAGAATACTGTAATGTGAGTCTCAAATGTAACTTATGTATATGAATTTCCTAGTAGCCACATTAAAAAGAAAAAGAAACAGGTGACATTAATGTTAATATATTTAACCCAGTATATCTAAAATATATCATTTTGACATGCAATCAATAGAAAATAATGTTTCATACCAAGTCTTCAAAATCCAGTGTGAATTTTATGCACTTATAGCCCATCTTAATTAGACTAACCACATTTCAAATGCTTAATAACCACTTTGGGCAACAGTGTCTAGTTCAGCTGAATATAAACAGGCCCTGTGATCTAGCAATTCTACTCCTAGAAGTGGGAGCATAATGTACACCAAAAGACATCCACAAGAAGATTCAGAGCATCCTTACTTGTTATAGTTCCAGACTAGAAACAGCCCGTAGGTCCATCAGCAATAGAATAGATGAATTAACTGGGACAAGTGTATAGCAGTCGTTCTCAAACTTTGGGGTCTCAGGATTCAACAATTATGAGGAATCCAAAGAATGCTCTTTTTATATGGGAGATGTATATGTTTTTAAATAATAGAAATTAAAATTGAGGAATTGTGAAAATATTTAACTCATTTAAAATGACATAAGAAACCCACTACATTTGGCCATAAATAACGTACATTAAATAAAGTTATGTAAAATGGCAAATGATGATAAATTTTTCAAAACAAAGAAAATTTACCGAGTAGGGTGGCATTGCTATATGTTTTTGTAAATTACTGTAATGTCTGGCTTAACAGAAAACAGCTATTTCTCGTCCCTTCTGCAGCTGGTCTGTTGTGACATGTTTTGGTTCAAGTTTTGGAAGAAAATCTGGCTTCAAATAGATATGTAATTGTAAAGGGAAAAGTATTCCAGTAGCCTTTTCAGATAAATGAATATTCTTTGATGCTATACCAGAACTTGACAAGTAATACTTTTTTTTTTAAAGTTTAGTTACAACATGGAATCTGAAACTGTATCAGTAAACTTTCTGTATTCTGTTAAACTCTGAAAGGGTTTTGTGGATTCCCAGGAGTCCACTGACCAGGCTTCGAGAATAACTTGCTACACAATAATGGGAAGGGAGAAAAAAACCCAAAAAACTACTGATATAGTGGGTGAATTTCACATGTTGGTCAAATGAAGTCAGTCACTAAATTATAGGTGCTGTATGATTATAATCTAAGAAGTTAGAATACAGAAGAATCATTGTCTATGGGGGGTAGTAATTGAGAGGGGTACAGGGTAGCTTTTGGGGTGCTGGTTATATTCTATTTCTTTTTGTTGTTGTTAATCCTCACCTGAGCATACTTTTCCATTGATTTTTAGAGAGAGTGGAATGGAGCGGGAGAGAGAAACATCTATATGAGAGAGACACGTTGATTGGTTGCCTTCCGCACACCCCCACCAGAGCCAGGGATCTAGACTGTAACCTAGGTATGTGCCCTTGTCAGGAATCAAACCTGAGACCCTTCAGTGCACAGGCTGACGCTCTAGCCACTGAGCCAAACCAGTTAGGGCTATATTCTGTTTCTTGATCTAAGTGATAATTTACACAGATACAGGAGTTTTTTGAGGATAACTTATGGAACTTTAAACTTGCAATTTGTGCATTTTTATATTTCAATTGAAAGTTAAGTAGGAGAAACCAAGATGGCGGCATAGGTAAGCACCTAAACTGCTGCCTCCCACAACAATTTCAAAACTACAACTAAAAGACAGAACAGACACCATCCAGAACCACAGGAAAGCTGGCTGAGTGGAAATTCTACAAGTAGAAGGAAAGAGAAAAGCTCACGGAGAACTGGAGGAACGGCAAAGGGTTGAGGTACGGCAAAGGGTCTTTGTGCGCGCAGAGAGGAAGGGCAGCTGAGAGCCTGGCTGACTTTTCTCTGGCGGGAGGGGGAAGGAAGCCCCTGACTGCACTGAACCCCAGTTCCAACTGCACTGAACCCCAGTTCCGGGCGAAACCCTGTGGACCCAGGCTCATACAGGGGGAGTCTGGACTGTCAGGTAGAGAGAAAGGCACTCGGAGACTCAGAGATGGGGGGTAGGGGGAGCCGCGGCAGACGGGTCTGGAGGCACGCACGCCAGTGCGCATAAAGACTGCAGAGGTTGCCATAGGCTTTCCCTAGCAGAAGGGAGTCAAAAGCTCCTGAATGCACTGAACCCCAGTTCCAGGCGAGCCCCTGGGGACCCACGCCCTTACGGGGGGAATCTGGACTCTCGGGTGGAGGCTCGGGAGCCTGGGAAGCCAGAGGTCTGGAGGGCGCCTGCGCAGGCAAGGGCAGGGCTGACGGGAAGCTAAGACTTTCTGCTCCGCCCTGAGACTCCACCCTATCCAAGCTGAGCACAGAGGCTTATGCAGTTTAGTTAGTCTAATCCTATAAGGCTGTCTCCAGCACCGAACTTCTCCCAGCGTAGACACAGCTGATCCTCACAGCCAACTGGCCTGGAGGTCAATTCCTCCCAGTGATATCAACAACAATCAAGACTTAACTACAGCAAGGCTGTACACACGGTCCACAAAGGGGTGCACCAAGAGTGTCCACCTCAGGTAACTGGGAGGCCGACCCACTGGGCCATATAGGAAACCTAGCACACAAAGCTTCCCTACCAACTCAGGGAAGCAGTGAAAATGCGGTGACAAAGAAACAGATCACAAACGAAAGAAATGGAGGAAAACAAACGACTGGATATAGAATTCAAAACCATGGTTATAAGGCTTTTCAAGAATATCCTAGAAAAGGCCGATAAATATAACGAGACCCTCGAAGATATGAAAAACGACCAACTAGAAATTAAACATACACTGACTGAAATAAAAAATATTATACAGAGACCTAACAACAGACTAGAGGAACGCAAGAATCAAGTCAAAGAATTACAAAGAAGCGAAAAACAACCAAAAAAGCAAAAAAAAAAAAAAAAGAATCCAAAAAGTTGAAGATAGTGTATGAAGCCTCTGGGACAACTTCAAGCGTACCAACATCAGAATTATGGGGGTGCCAGAAGAAGAGAGAGAGCAAGATACTGAAAACCTATTTGAAGAAATAATAACTGAAAACTTCCCCCATCTGGTGAAAGAAAAAGACTTACAAGTCCAGGAAGTGCACAGAACCCCAAACAAAAGGAATCCAAAGAGGACCACACCAAGACACATCATAATAAAAATGCCAAGAGCAAAAGACAAAGGGAGAATATTAAAAGCAGCAAGAGAAAAACAGTTAATTACCTACAAGGGAGCACCCATACGATTGTCAGCTGATTTCTCAACAGAAACTATGCAGGCCAGATGTTTGTGGCAAGAAATCTACAAAGTGATGAATAGCAAGAACCTACAACCAAGATTACTCTACCCAGCAAAGTTATTCAGAATTGAAAGGCAGATAAAGAGCTTCACAGATAAGGAAAAGCTAAAGGAGTTCATCACCACCAAACCAGTATTATATGAAATGCTGAAAGGCATTCTTTAAGAAGAGGAAGAAGAAAAAAGTAAAGATAAAAATTATGAACAACAAATACATATCTATCAACAAGTGAACCTAAAAATCAAGTGAATTAAAAACCTGAGGAACAGAATAAACTGGTGAATATAATAGAATCAGGGGCATAGAAAGGGAGTGGACTGATAATTCTCAGGGGGAAAGGGGTATGGGGGGCGTGCAGGAAGAGACTGGACAAAAATCATACATCTATGGATGAGGACAGTGGTGGGGGGAGCTAAGGGCAGAAGGTGAGCTATGGGGGGAAAAAAGGAGGTAAGGGCAGAAGGGGAGCTATGGGGGGAAAAAAGGAGAAACAATTGTAATAATCTGAATAAAGATTTATTAAATAAAAAGAAGAAAGTTAAGTAATAAAATTTTAAGTGAGAGCAGTGTTCAATAATAGTATCCTTAGAAGGCTTTCTAATCATTTAGACTCTAGTGTTTCGCTTTTTGTTTTTTTGTCCTTTGATTTTTTTTCTTTGTATTTGATAATTAAAAACATTTTTAAAACGTTATACTTTGGAAATTTTCAAACATTCAAAAGTAGAGAAACTAGTGTAATTAACCTTATATACCCAACATCCAGCTTCAGAAAGTCATTATTATAGTCCAGCCTTGTTTTATCTACACTTCTGTCCCCTCCCTAATCACAAACGATTTTGAAGCAAACCCCAGACATCTAATATATTTATATTTCAGTATGTAGCTCTAAAATGTGAGGGCTTTAAAAAAAATTTAAGCCCAGTACCATTATCACACTTAAAAAATTAACAGTTCCTAATTATCATCAAATATCCAGCCATATACATATTAGCCTAGTTATCATAGAAACATGAGATTTTAGAATTGTTTCGATTAAGATCCAATAAGGTCCATACTTTGCACGTGCTGATATCTAAGTTTTAATTTAATGGTTTCCTAATCCCACTTCCTCTCTCTCTTTTAAATATTTTAAGTGACATTTGCTTTGGCTTTATGGTATTATTAATCAAATCGGAGATGTTTTTTAAATTCCTATATTAATAGGTTTTTGAGAATAGGTGTTTAAATCGTCACATTTAGTTTTTTCATTGCCAAGACAAGCATAAGGTGAGTATGAGGGCCAGAGTTATATGAGTGAAACATGCCTAACGTAATGACAGACAGTACCAGTTGAATAAATGAATTCATTTATCCATGAATGGCGTAAATTACAGTCATGTGACTCCTAATGTTGAACTACTTTCACATTTATGGAATAGGCCATAACAAACTGGTAATGATATGTTATCTTTGAATACACTGGAATACATTTACTAATTACTTTTTAGATTTTGTGTTCATATTCACAAGATCAGTTACTCAGCCCTAGATTTCTTCCTCCCTCTCTTCCTTTTCTTTCTCTCCCTCTCATGTCAGCTGACCTCCCCTCTCCTACTGCTGATTGCCTTTATCTGTTAATCCATTCTTTTAGATACCCTTGTAACCTTTTTTTTGTTGTTGATTTCAATGGTCAGGAACAGTGTAAAAGATTTTAGTGTTCCAGTTGTGATTATTTTGCCTGTTAAGATTAGGGAAGGAGAGTGTTTATGAACTGCGTAGGTACTATGTTAGGAAAGCAAAAGTTAACAGCTGTAGCTTTGTTCTAGTGCGGTTAAGCTCTCTTTCACTAAGGAAGATAACAGAGATGAGCTTATAAGAAAGAGATCCCTTCTTATGAATGGGCCTTAGAACAAAATGAGCCAATAAGATAACTAGTGGAGATGGATTGGTCCCATGAGAAGTGGAATCTGAAGGAAGGATCTGAGGTGGAGTGTGTACATGTGAGTGCGTGCGCATGTGCGTGTGCGTGCGTGCGTGTGTGTGTGTGTGTGTGTGTGTGTGTGTGTGTTTGGGGGGGGAGGGTTGAAATGGAGATGCTAAATGAGCATTGATTGGAACTCAAACCTCAAGTCCAAGGGTAGGACTCTTGTATTCTATCAATTGGGTATTTCTAGTCTGATAGGGATGACACTTTAAGACCAAACTTATTTGCTGGAAAGATAGTAGCCACAGAATTAACCAAAATAAGCCCCAGTATTATCTAAACAATGACTTAGTATTGTCACTAATATTATTACTTATACATAAGAATATTCACAGTGGTATAAAGGGTGGGAGATTAAGGGGAAACCGACTATTAGCACTGTTGGAATGGAATCACTACCTAGGGTTAATGTCAGTGAGTAAGGCTAAAACACATTTCCTCTCTATTCCTAATGTGCTGAGATTTTATCATGAATGGATGTTGTATTCTGAAAAATGCTTTTCTTCATCTATCTCTTGTCATTATGTGATTTTTCTTTTTATTGTTAGTATAGTGAATTACATTGATTTTTAAAAAATATTTAGCCTTTTATTTGGAGGATAAACCACTTGGTCATAGTATATTGATTATGCTTTTTAAAAAATAATGCTTTTATACAATGAAGTTCAATCTTTTTAAGTATACATTTCAGTTGTTTTAATATGCTCAGAGGGTCTTCCAAATATCACCACTACCTAATTACAGACTCTCTCAATCCAAAAGGAAACCCTGTACCTATTAACAATCACTGTCCCTTTTCCCTTTCCCCTAGTCCCTGGCAACCGCTGAGGAACTTTGTATCATCATGGATTTGTCTATTTTGGACATTTTATATAAATGGAAATCATGCTATATGTGATCTATTGTGTCTGGCTTCCTTAACCTAACACAGTGTTATCATGGTACATGCATGTAGCACATGTGAAGTGATAGCACACTGCAGTTTTGATTTTCATTTCCCTAATGAGTATGATATGCTCTTCTTTTCCTGCGTTTTTGGCCGTCTGTGTTTTTGGAAATGTCCATTTAAAGTCTTTGCTCATTTCTAAGTTGTTGGATTATTTGTCTCTGTGTTGTTGAGCTGTAAGAGTTCTTTGTGTATTGTGGATATTAACCCCCTGTCAGATATGTGATTCACAAATATTTTCTCCCATTCTGTAGTTTGACTTTTCACTTCCTTGCTGGTGACCTTTGAAGCACAAGTGTTTCTTTGATTTGAGACGGGTCAATTTACCTATTTTTACTTTTGTTGCTTGTGCTTTGGTGTTATATCTAAATATCCATTTCCTACTCCAAGGTCATGAGGATTAATTCTTATGTTTTATTCTAAGAGTTTTATAGTTTAAGCATTTATATTTAGATGCCTGGTCCATTTTGAGTAATCTATATATATAAAAAGCCAGCGACCGGAACGCCATAACAACCAGAATGACTGGTTGTTGTGATGCCCACTGTGACCAATGAACCAGCCCCATCAGGGGGTGGGGCCAGCCAGCCAATCTTCCGCCGTCTCCTCTTCCCAATTGGCCCAGCCCCGGTCCACCCAGACTAGGGTCAGCCAGCTGGACCCCATCAGTGTACGAATTCACGCATTGGGCCTCTAGTTGTTATATAAAGTGTGAGGAGATTAAAAATCATTTTTTGCATGTGGGTAACCGTTGCCTCATCCCAATTTATGAAAATATTATTCTTTCCCCCTTGAATTATCCTGGCACTCTTGTTGAAAATCAGTGGGCCGTAACTGTAAGGGCTGATTTCTTGATTGACAGCTCTATATGCCTATCTGTCTGTCCTTATGCGAGTCATCACACTGCCTTCATTACTGTAGCTTTATAGTAAGTTTTGAAATCAGGACTGTGAATCCTTCAAATTTATTATTTTTTATGAAGATTGTTTTACTATTCTGGATTCCTTGAATTTCTTTGTGAATTTTAGGATTGGTTTTTCAATTTGGGGTGATGGGGGGAGGCAGCTTGAATTTTGTTAGGTATTAAATTGGGTCTGTTGATCAATTTGAGGACTATTGCTATCTTACCAATTTAGATCCTTCTGATCCATGAACATGAGATGTCCAGTTGTGTTGGCCTTCTTTAATTTCTTTCAACAATGTTTTGTAGTTTCAGAGTATTTCCTTTGTTAAATTTAAATTTACTTTTTTGTGTTTGTTATTGTAAATGTAATTATTTTCTTAATTTTTTGTATTTTTCATTGCTAGAGAATAGGAATACATTTTTTTTTTTTTTTAATATATGGGATGCACCTGGCTAGGGCTAAAATACAAATATTTTGAAATAGTCACAGTACAGTGGCACTTCAGTTCTCGAATTTAACTCGTTCCAGAAAGCTGTTCAAGAAGCAATTTGTTCAAAAATTGAATAATTTTTCCCCATTAGAAATAATGTAAATTGAGTTAATTCATTCCAGACCCCCAAATGATTCCCTATTTAAACTTCTTATATACAGTACGTGTCTAATGGGCAGTTTAATCTGTAAATAAACACTGCTTATGTTTATCTCACCACCCCCTGCCGGCCACAGAGGAATCACTTTCAGCACTCCTTCCAGGGTGTCTCTCAGGTCAGCATGCAGCACCTTTGATTTCCACATTTGCTGCCTGGGCTAACTGCTTTTCCTTTACACCAATCAGCAGCAGTTTTGCTACCTCTTCAGTTGCTGTGATCATTGTTTCTCTCTCACCCTTAGCAACACTAGCACTCTTGATGGCCTCTTTATGCTTTAGAATTGTGCTAATTGGTGACTTCCCCAACAACAAAACATTCTGTCCTTTGTTTGTGGTCTGAGAGACAGTTTTTGTCATGCTGAGGTATCAGCTTGAAAGAGTTGTCCTTTAAACTGAAGTTGGCTTCAACAACAACCAAAACATTTTTTTTCCTGCGAATAGCTTGGTCAAGAATCAAATTGTTCAAGATGGGAGATGTTGGAGAAACTAGGTTTAACTGTATTTGAATGGCAAGCTATGCTATATGAAGTAGCAGAGGCAAGGAGGAACTGTTTTATAAACTCATATTTGTAACAATAGTAAACACAGTAGCAGTTTCTGTGTGCTAGACCAGTGGTCGGCAAACTCATTCGTCAACAGAGCCAAATATCAACAGTACAACGATTGAAATTTCTTTTGAGAGCCAAATTTTTTAAACTTAAACATCTTCTAACGCCACTTCTTCAAAATAGACTCGCCCAGGCCGTGGTATTTTGTGGAAGAGCCATACTCAAGGGGCCAAAGAGCCGAATGTGGCTCGAGAGCCGCAGTTTGCTGACCTCTGTGCTAGACAGTGTTCTAATCACTGTATGTTTATGTACACTCATAACAACCCTGGCAGCCTAGACACTGTTAGTATTTTCACTTTACAGATAAGAAACCGGAGAAGTTAAGTAGCTTAGCTAAGGTTATATAATTAGTAAGCAGAAGAGCTAGGATTTGAACCCAGGAGGGTGGTTCTGGTCTCTTCGCTTAACCATAACAGTATATTGCTTTTTTGTGGTTTTATTTTCAGATATTCCTAAATTCAGTGTAGTTTATATGCAAACTGATTAATTCCTGATATATTTGCTCTTTTTAAAAAATATATATTTTTATTGATTTCAGAGAGGAAGGGAGAGGGAGAGATTGAAACATCAGTGATGAGAGATAATCATTGATTGGCTGTCTCCTGCATGCCCCCACTGGGGATCGAGCCCACAACCCAAACATGTGCCCTTGACCAGAATCAAACCTGGGACCCCTCAGTCCGCAGGCCAATGCTCTATCCACTGAGCCAACCAGCTAGGGCATATTTGCTCTTTTAAATTCATAACTAGAACACATCTACTTGTGGTACTGATAGATGAGCCATAGATGCAAGCTCATTAATGTTTTTTAATTAATTTTGGTTTCCTATTTGAGCTTTCTAAATAGCAAGATGCTAGATTATTGGGTTTTCTGCTACTTACCTTCAGGGTTTTTTGTGAGGCTATTAAGTAACTTATGCAGATACTTTCTACATAAAATGTTAATTTTCTTTCTTAGTAGATGGACAAAAGATAATGATAGGGACAGTAATTGGATGACTAATAAAATTGGAAACAAAAATTAACTTAAAGAAATGCAAATAAATACCACATACTAATCCTATCTAATAAAAGAGTAATATGCAAATTAAACATCACTCTGCTACACCCACAAGCCAAGCCCACCATCCAATCAGGAGCAAGTATGCAAATTAACCCAACCAAGATGGCTGTGGCCATGGAGCGAGCTGGAGACTTGGGTTTCTCTGGCAATGGAGAAAGCCAAGCTTTCCGCACACCCTGGCTGGCCCAGGCCTCCCCACTCAAGGCTACAAAGTTTCAATTATAGAAGATAAATAAACCCCAGATACCAGGGCCTCCACTTGGGTCACCCGGGGTGTGGCTGGCCTGCAAACCACCACAGGCCCCTTGCCCAGGCCGCCCCATGCCCTAAAGGAACCCCCACCCTGATCCGGGACACCCTTCAGGGTAAACCAGCTGGCCCCCACCTGTGCAGCAGGCCTCTATCCTTTCTAATAAAAGAGTAATATGCAAATTGACCATCACTCCAACACACAAGATGGCTGCCCCCATGTGGTCAAAGATGGCTGCCCCCATGTGGACACAAGATGGCCACCACAAGATGTCCAGCAGGGAAGGGCAGTTGGGAGGGACCAGGCCTGCAAGGGAGGGCACTTGGGGGGACCAGGCCTGCAGGGGAGGGCAGTTGTGGGGGGGGGGGGGCGGCAGGCCTGCAGGGGAGGGAAGTTGGGGGCAACCAGGCCTGCAGGGGAGGGCAGTTGGAGGGGGGGACCAGGCCTGCAGGGGAGGGCAGTTGGGGGGGGTGGACCCAGGCCTGCAGGGGAGGGCAGTTGGAGGGGACCAGGCCTGCAGGGGAGGGCAGTTAGGGGTGACCAGGCCTGCAGGGGAGGGCAGTTAAGGGCAAACAGGCTGGCAGGGGAGTGGTTAGGGGGTGATCAGGCTGGCAGGCAGAAGCAGTTAGGGGGCAATCAGGAAGACAGGCAGGCGAGCAGTTGGGAGCCAGCAGTCCTGGATTGTGAGAGGGATGTCCAACTGCCCGTTTAGACCCATTCCTCCACGGATCGGGCCTAAACGGGCAGTCGGACATCCCTTGAGGGGTCCCAGATTGGAGAGGGTGCAGGCTGGACTGAGGGACACACACCCCCCCACCCCCATGCATGAATTTCGTGCACCGGGCCTCTAGTTTACAAAAGATGTAAAAATCAAACTGTTCTATTAAGTGTTCATAATTTTCAATAAAGACATAGTAAAAATGTGTTTAGAAGATAATGAAATGAGCATTCATACTTGACTACTAGAAATGGTAATTTTTGGTAGGTTTATTGATATTACTTGACATATATCTGTAGCACTTTTTCCTATCACTTTCTCTTTATAAACTGTTTCTTTAATATTGAGCATTAGATTTTTTTTAGTTATGTTCACATTTATAAATACTGTAATTAACATGTTTTATTAATTTTTATTATTTTCCTTCTGATTAAATAAGAAAAGTAGAGGTGTCAGAGGAATGGTGGCATGAGAGATTCCTTTGATCTCTCCCCTTGAAGTTTCAACATTTTTGAACACTTATAACTCAACAAAGAATTCCCTACTCAATGCACAATATTCCTGGAAGATCTGCACATTGAAACATCTTAAGGTGGGCAAGTAGGAGCAAACTGGGGAGGTAAGAAGGGAGAAAAGCTGAGATGAGCCAGAGATGCAGCCCTACAGCTGGGCATTCACAGGAGGGCTCAACCCAGTGAGGGGAGGAATCAGGTTGTGGCTGGCACTCACTTCCACCAGGAGAGAGATTCAGCGGACATTCCCGCAGGAGTGAGCAGTATGAGCTTGGGTGAGCCTAGTGACCTGGGCAAGGACACAGGTCAGAGAACTGTTGTGGTTGTCTGCCAGTCAGCATTCCTGACTCGGAAACAAAGTCATGGAGGCGTGCTTTGCCTTTGGTGTCATGTTATGTAGCACATGATCTGCAAACTGGAGAACTAGTACTACAGAATCATTTTTTCGCTGAGCAAAGGGTGCACTCTGTGACTATTTCTTAGCACTGGGAAGACCCCACGGAAGTCCAAGGTCACCATAACTTGACAGCAAAGAAGCTGGCCGGGTTCCCCACACCCACACGCATGACAGCAATGTCTGGCTGTGGAGGACAGCACTGGGATTCCACAGATTTGGAGTTGATTGCACACCTAATTGCCCTGTGGGATGGCTCCCTGAGACAGCAGGGCGGACCAGAGCACAGTAGAGGAAACCACCTACCCAGGCAGTACTACCCCACAGAGATCTGAAAAGCCAGAGAAGTGCAAGACAGCTAAAAACTTATGATTTAGTGCCACCTACTGGAAAATAATAGAAAGGCTTCTTCACAGTAATCTGCTAGAGAGATACCACGCATAGATGCCTAGACAGAGAAGGAATCCATCAAATAACTATAACTAAGATAGTGAGGCAGCTCAGATAGAAAATGAAAACTCTCCAGAGAGCAAACTTAAAGATAAGGAATTATGTGATATAAATGACAGAGAATTCAAGAAGATTACAGTTATGAAAAAAATCAACAAGATGCAAGAGAATACAACCAGGCAATTTAATGATCTCAGAAAACACATCAACAGATAAAGAGATTGAAACTTTTAAAAAGAACCAGACAAATTCCAGAGATATAGAACTCAATAAAAATAACTAAGGATGAATAAAAGTATAGGAAATAGAGCCAACCAGATGGAGGACAGTATTAGTGCTATCAAAGATAGAAATGATACAGAGGGAAGAAGAGAGATTTGAGCATTAAAAAAAAAAATTCTACTAGAACTATCTGATTCCATCAAAAAGAGCAATATAAATATAATAGGCATACCAGAAGAAGAAAAGAGGGAGAGGGAATGGAGAGGCTATTCAAACAAATAATTGATGAGATCTTTCCAAACCTATGGAAAGAATTAGATCCAAGAAACAGAACACCTAATCACGTCAATCCAAAAGAGCCTTTTCCAAGACAAATTGTATTAAAACTGTCAAAAATTAATGACAAAAATTCTCAAGGCAGCCAAAAAAAAAAAAACAGAAGAAAGTAACTCATAAAGGGAAGTCCATTAAATTATCATCAGATTTCCTAGCAGAAATGCTACAAGCCAGAAGAGAATTGGAACCAAATATTCAAATTACTGAAAGAGAGAAATTACCAGCTAGGAATAATATATCCAGCAAAGTTGTCCTTTAGATATGAAGGAGAAATCAAGATTTTTCCTGACATACAGAAGCTAAGGGAATTTATCACCAGAAGGTCTCCCTGCAGGAAATACTCAAGGGAGTTATTTACCTAAAACAAAAGGTCACAAAATTATGAACAAGATCCACAATAACCTTACAAATAAACAGGGATAATTTGTGACAATAAAAGCATGAAAGAGGCCCTGACCAGTTTGGCTTAGTGGGTAGAGCATCGGCCTGTGGACTGAAGGGTTCCAAGTTCGATTCCAGTCAATGGCATGTACCTTGGTTGCGGGCACATCCCCAGTAGTGGGTGTGCAGGAGGCAGCTGAACAATGTTTCTTTCTCATCGATGTTTCTAACTCTATCCCTCTGCCTTCCTTTTTGTATAAAAAATCAATAAGATACATGTTTTTTTATAAAAGCATGAAAGGGGAGGAGATAAAGGTCTGAATTTGCAAAGGAGGATGGGGATCAGATACATTAAAAAGAAAAAGGATTACTAGTATATATGGAACTTGATTTTTCATAAACCTAATGGTAACCACACACACACACACACACACCAAAAAAAAAAAAAAAAAAAAAACCACACAAAAGAAACTGAGACACATGGTTTAAAAGAAGACAAAACAGGAAGGAAGGATGGAATACCACCAAACACAAACAACAGACAAAAACACAAAGGAAATAACCAATGGAAGCACAGAACTACCAGAAAACAAAAGATCAAATGTCTATAGGAAATCTTCATACATCAATAATTACCCTAAATGAATATGGACTGAATTTGCCAATAAAAAGGCACAGGGTAGCAGATTGGATCAAAAAACAAAACCTAACCATAGTCTACCTTCAGGAAACACATCTAAACTGCAAAGACGAAGTTAGACTCAAAGTGAAAAGGTGGAAAATGATTTTCCAAGCAAATGGCACCCACAGAAAAGCAGGTGTAGCCATACTTATATGTGACAAAACAGATTTAAAGATAACAAGAGACAAAGATGGACATACTTCTTAATGTATATGCACTCAGTCAGAGAGCACCAAAATACATAGAGCAACTACTAACAGAACTAAAGGGAGAAACAGACAAAAACAGCAGTCATAGTTGGGAACCTTAATACTCCATTGGCAGCTCTAGATAGGTCATCCAAAAAGAAAATAAAGAAATACCAGCCTGAAATGACACATTAAACCAAATGGATATAATTGATATTTACAGAGCCTTTTATCCCAGAACAGCAGAGTATACATTCTTCTCCAGTGCACATGGAACATTCTCAAGGATACACCATATGTTTGATTACAAAACTCACCTCAATAAACTCAAGAAGATTGAAATCATACCAAGCATATTATCTGATCACAATGCTTTGAAATTAAAAATGAAATGCAAAAAGAAAGTAAAGAAATCCACAAACACATGGAGATTAAACAGCATACTACTAAAAAATAACTGGGTCAAATAAGAAATAAAAAGTGAGATCAAAAGATACAGAAAGGCAAATGAGAGCAATAATATGACATATCAAAACTTCTGGGATGCAGCAAAAGCAGTAATAAGGGGGAAGTTTATATCATTGCTTGCCTATCTCAAAAAATAAGCTAACTCCAAGTAAACAATCTAACATCACATCTTACCAAAAGAACTAGAAAAAAGAAGAACAAAAGTAACCCAAAGTCAGCAGAAGAAAGGGAATAATAAAAATTAGAAATAAGTAGTAGAAAGATTATACAGAGCTGGTTCTTCGAAAAGATGGAATTGACAGACCCTTGGCTAGACTCACTAAGGAAAAGGAGAAAAGACTCATATAAACAAAATCAATAACGGAAGAGGAAAAGTTATCAAAGGCATCACAGATTTGGAAAGGATCATACTAGAATACTATGAAAGACTGTATGCCACCAAATTCAATAACCTAGAAGAAATAGGTAAGTTTACAGATGTATTTAACGTTTATAGACTGAATCATGAAGAACTGGAAAATCTCAATAGATGAATCAACAGTGAGGAAATTGAAAACACCTCCCCAAAAATAAAAGTCCAGGACCAAATGGCTTCATTGATGAATTCTACTAAACATTCAAAAAAGACCTGATACACCCATCCTTCTCAAACTCTTCCAAAAAATTGAAGAAGAGGCAATACTTCCTAACACATTCTACACGGCCAACATAACCTTGATACCAAAACCTGGCAAGCATGACACACACAAAAAAGAAAACTATAGACAATATCTCCAGTGAATACAGATGCAAAAATCCTAGATGAAATACTAGCAAATTGCATTTATCCTCCTCCTGTATGAACTGTGTTTAAGAGTAAGCAGGTAGCATTTGTTGAGGGGAAGTTCTTTGCAGAATTTCAGTTAGTGGAAGTATAGGAATTGGCAGGGTTAGAAAATAATGTTGCCATAATGAAATAATTTATTCAGGCCATGATTATCCGTTTCCTCTGATGAAGCTATTATAAAAAGGGTCATGTGGGAACTTTACAATGAAGGGATCAGGCTGCCCGACTTGGGCCTATTGATTAACCTCAGTCTTATGAAAAGTAGGGCAGGCAGAGAGTTTGTGCCTCCTTCTGTGAAACACATGGAACATACAGCATCAGCTCTGAAGTTTCCCAGCCAAAAATGTTGAACCCGTGTCAAACCAGATTCTAGCCAGGGGTTGGCAAACTCTATGGCCTTTGAGCCAAATCCAGCCCACTGCCGGTTTTTTGTTTTCTTTTCATAATGTTTTATTGAAGCACAGCTACTCTGATGCATTCAAGTATTATCTATGGCTGCTTTCATGTAACAGTGGCAGGGTTGGGTAGTTGCAACAGAGACCATATAGCCCACAAAGTCTGAAATACTTACTATCTGGCCTTTTTAAGAAAAAGTTGGATGACTCTAGAGCTAGATGAACAAAGTTGAGTGACACCGCTAAATATGGGCCTCTTACAGGACCACGGATCTGGTTTCTGTAACAAGCCTGCAGTATGGAAAATAAGGGAGTATTACTATAGGTTGAGAGACTTAAACACACTAACCAAATGAAACAATAAGATTTCCTTTGGGTCCTGCTTCAGATAAACTAACTGTAAAAAGCCATTTATGAGCTACCCAGGGAAATCTGACTATGGCTTGGCTGTATTAAATGATATAAAATTATAATTAATTTCACTGCAATAATATTGTAGTTAGGTAAGAGAATGTCTGTCTATATTTCTCTTCATTCACTTGGGGAAGCACACTTATATAGTAGGACTAAATATATTTACACTAGAGGCCTGGTGCACAAAATTCGTGCATGAGAGAGGGGGTTCCCTCAGCCTGACCTGTACCCTTTCACAATCCGGGACTCCTCGGGGGATGTCTGACTACCTGCCTGATTGCCCCTAACCATTCGCCTGCCTGCCTGATCGCCCCTAACCACCTCTGCCTGCCTGCCTTATCACCCCTAACCACTTCTGCCTGCCTGCCTGCCTGATCACCCCTAACCACCTCTGCCTGCCTGCCTGATCACCCCTAACCACCTCTGCCTGCCTAATCACCCCTAACCACCTCTGCCTGCCTGCCTAATCGCCCCTAACCACCTCTGCCTGCCTGCCTGATCACCCCTAACCGCCTCTGCCTCCGCCCCCACCCCTGCGGCTTTGTCCGGAAGGACATCCAGAATGACATCCGGAAGGTCATTCGGCTGTCTGGTCTAATTTGCATATTATGCTTTTATTATTATAGATTGGTACTTTTTAAAGTTATATGAAAAAGGATAATCCTCAACCTCATATATGATATTTTAATAGGAAAATGTCAAGTTGATGGGATAAACTGCAGGGTACTATTTTAAAGATTCTGTGAAAGTGAAAAATTATGAGATGAACTTCATTAGAGGTAAGATAAAAAATGATGCATTAAGGACTCTTAATTCATCCTGAGGTGGATGCAGATCTATTCCCTGAGCTGAGTTGCAGGAGTTAAGCAGGTAACCAGTGGCAGTGCCCTGGCCTGTACCTGGCTGAGAAAAGGTGCTCATAGAAAAAAAAGAATTCTTTAAATATATTTATTAAAGCCATTAAGAACCTAGGAGTCATGGAAGATCAAAAATGATGCATAAAAGCATCATGCCTTTGGCTTGGTTCTCCCCCGTGCTCCCCCCACCCCCAACAAGTAGCTGAAGCTAATGCAGAGTTGAGTACCTTTCAGTGTAAAAATTGAAGTTGCTCCAGAGGTCTGAATAGTCATTTAACAAACATTTTACATTTAAAGGATAGTGCAGAGAAGCAGCTCTCTAAACCTGTAATCTAAGTGAACAACTGGATCTGAAATCTCTTTCCTTTGTAGTTTTCTAACTTAATTCACTAATGAAAGAATGCCTGTCTTCCTCTTTGTATTTCTCTACCCTTTTGTTCCCTTTTTTTTTAATCCTCTAAGCCAGTGGTTGGCAAACTCATTAGTCAACAGAGCCAAATATCAACAGTACAACGATTGAAATTTCTTTTGAGAGCCAAATTTTTTAAACTTAAACTTCTTCTAACGCTCCTTCTTCAAAATAGACTAGCCCAGGCCATGGTATTTTTGTGGAAGAGCCACACTCAAGGGGCCAAAGAGCCACATGTGGCTCGAGAGCCGCAGTTTGCCGACCCCGGCTTTAAGCAAACTGTAACCTGAAATCAAATTGTTAATTACACAAAGGATGTTTTGTGCTTAATTTCAAGATCCGGTAATTTTGACTCATTAAATCAACAAACATTTCCTGAGATCTCACTCTGTGTCAGAAACTGGGAAATAGGAAGGCAAGTAGAGCGTGAAAAAGAAAAGAAACAAAGGGAGGGAGACTTTTTTGCTCTTCAGACACTCAAAATTTGGTGTAGAAGATGGGCACATTAATAACCCAGAAGAGGATGACAGAGCTGTGGCAGTAGTGTGCTCGTGATTCAGTATGAATGTGATGCTCGGTGGGAACATAAAGGAGGACTCCTAATTCATCCGGAGGTGGATGCAGATCTACTCCCGGAGCTGAGTTGCAGGAGTTAAGCAGGTAACTAGTGGCAGTGCACTGGCCTGTACCAGGCTGAGAAAAGGTGATGTTCAAAATCTGAGGCAGGTTCAGGAGCAAATGACATGTAAGGAAGGAAGCTCCATTAGTGAGCATAGATTCTTTCCAAAAGGTTAACTAAGGGAAAGACCAAGATAGGGAAGCAGAAACAGGTAGGTGTACTGGCAAGAAAGAAGTTTTCTTTTATGGAAGGGAGAGACCTGAATATATCATCAGGAGGAGACAGGAACCGAAGACAGGGAAGGTCTGAAGGGAGCAGAGAGAGGGGCTAATAAAGGACTCCAGATATCCAGAGTGATTGTAGACCTACTGTGTCCTTGGCTCCCATAATAGAACCTCTAATAAACTTGAACTATCTTCCTAGCAATGGAATAGTTACCCTTCAAAATTTCCTGTTCTCTGGTCATATATATTACTAGAAGTATATTTGAATGGTTCCATGTCCCAAACTTTGTGATAGGATGTATAGAAAATCAGGAGATACCAAAAATAAGATATAATTTTGTCCCTAATGGTCTTAAAACTACTAGAGTTGTTGATACAAGGTTGAAAGAGACAATTGAAGGCATTTTTTTTTAATGTGCCAACATGTGTGACCCTAACAATAGCCACACTGTTGACGGATTGAGCATGCTCTTAGAGGAATATGATTTTTAGAAGTACGTGATTCTCGCCCAGCCTGCGTGGCTCAGGGTTGAATGTCAACCTATGAACCAGAAGGTCAAGGTTCAATTCCAGGTCAGGGCACATGCTGGATTGCTGGCTCAATCGGGTGTTCAGGAGGCAGCCAATCAATGATTCCCTCTAATCATTGATGTTTCTATCTCTCTCCCTCTCCTGTTCTCTCTATAATCAATAAAAATATATGTTTTTTAAAGTACATGATTTTCCCTTGTCTAGTAGTGATATGAGATTCTCTTTTGACTATTAACTTGATAGGAAATTCTTTCTGGTTTTACTCAGATGTGTATATTTGACCTTTATATATTCCACTGCATTTTTGTGAATTCAAAAATATTGTTTTCTCTGCTACCATTAAAATATTGGATTTTGTGTTGTTTTGAAGAATATAGGACACTTTAATTTAGTTTCTGAATATTATACGTAGCTCTATGTGGTTAATTTCTTTTAAAGGGAGAATCTGAAAATTGTTATAAATTTTATCTTGGAAATTAGTTTATACATTATGTTTAATTTTAGGAAATGGTGCTCTTGCAGAACATTCTGAAAATGTGCATATTTCAGGAGTGTCAACTGGTAAGTCATTTTTTGTAATGTTTAAATTTCATGCATGACTTGTATGGTAAATATTGAAAGCCACCTGGTATCTTATGAAGTGATATTTGGCTATAAAAATTATTACTGCTTTTTGCAGCATGTAATAAGGAATGAAGTAACTGGAACATGGAGAAATTCTCATAAGATAAAATTGATATCTGCATGGCCATGGGTTGATTATATTTTTCCAAATGGACTGCGTAATTATTTTCATAAAAACATTGAGCCAAGAGAAGTTAGCTCAAAATGAATTAGTATTTTCTTTACGTACAAAGTTATATGAAATGAAATTTATTAAAATGTAATTTTGACTGTAGCATTAGGCCTTACAAATTAAGCACTTGGCTTGATTTTTAGATTAGACTATTATACATAAAACTGTTGTATTTGAGTGCACAATTTATATGCCATTAAAAAAGGCACAATTTATATGCCATTAAAAAGCAACTACAATATATTTGTGTCCATTAAATTCAGAAATTCATTGAGGTAAATACATCTTCCCACTCATCTAAGCTTTTATAACTTAATAATTCTTAAAGGCCCATAACTATTAAAATTATCATTCTTAGTGACTTCCACAGTTTTGTTACCATTCTTGCTATCAACTGCAGTTACTAGGAGAGCAAAATCTTTTATTTTTGCATATATTAAAATAGTTTCTCACTGTTACTTTATTATTTCCCTATATTTTTATAAATTTTGTAGTTTAAAAAATTGCACTTAGTGTATTTATCAATCTGATTTCTTCCTGTCATCTTGTTACTTGTTTGGTTGTTTTTTCTCATATGAAGCAAAGCTGAAAGTTTCTTTTATGTCTGATTTCATATTCAGAAAGTTAATAGATTTAACAAATACTCTAGGAGTTAGTATGCACTAGCTAAACACATAAACAAGCTTGGTTTTCTGATAATGAAAAACAAAGCAAGTGCCTTAGTAGCCTGTATTAATTCTTTTAGTTTGTTTCACCATTTTCATATATTATCAAATGGTATATAATTATATACATCAAGTAAAAATAAGGTTATTTTAAAGATGACTTTAATTTTTTTCCTTTCTATTTCAAATAGCTAATGAGAATTGTGATTACTTTTCCAAGTTGTACCTGTGAAGTAAGAAGTTTGTTTACCAACATTTTAATTCACACAATTAAATGGTTATTGTCTAATTCAGTGATTTTCAAAATTTTTGGTTTCAGGATCCCTTTTATGCTTTAAAAATACTGAGAACTATGTTAGTCCGTTTGGGCTTCCATAACAGAATACTGTAGACTGGCCCAGCTAGCACGGCTCAGTGGTTGAGTATCACCGTATGAACCAGGATGTCACAGTTTGCTTTCCAGTCAGGGCACATGCCCAGGTTGTGGGCTTGATCCCCAGTGTGGGATGTGCACGAGGCAGCCAATCAATGATGTGGCCAAGGTCAGCACCCTGATGAGTGACTCTCTCTCATCATTAATGTTTTTATCTCTCTCTCCCTCTCCCTTCCTCTCTGAAATCAATAAAAATATGTTAAAAAAAAAAAAAAACAGAAAGAAAAACAAAGCATCATAGTCAGGAGCAGTCAAACATATGCCGCCTTCTCTCCATCAGGCCCCATCAGGGTGTTGACTTGGCCACATCGATGTCATAGAGCTTCTTCACAGCCTGTTTGATCCGGTGCTTGTTGGCCTTGACATCCACAGTGAACACAAGTGTATTGTTGTCTTCTATCTTCCCCATGGCTGACTCCATAGTCAGGGGCCATTTGATGATGGCATAGCGGTCAAGCTTGTTTCTCCCGGGTGCGCTCTTCCGAGGCATTTTAGGCGGCCTTTGGAGCCTCAGTGTCTTTGGCAGTCTGAAGGTGGGTGACGTGCGGATCTTGTTTTTTGTGTGGCTGTGGACGCCTTTCAACACTGCTTTCTTTGCCTTCAAAGCTTTTGCTCTGGCTTCAGCTTTGGAAGGGGCAGGGGCTTCCTTCTTAGCTTTTGGTGCCATCTTCCTCATCCGTTCTTTTGACCAATATCATACAGAGTGTTTTTTATCCGTGTTTCAATGAAGACAGGAAAGAAAGCTTATTGTATTTTGAGTGATAATGAATCCGTGAAGGTTTTTAGAAAGATTTCAGAATATAGAAGGAGAACATATGAACTCAAGAAACTATCCTTTAAATGAAGAAAGTGAGTAGAGAATATAAACAGTACATTTCTTAAAAGATCACACACATTAGTTTAGGATATTACTGATTTTAAAGGCATTATCTGCCTTCAGAAAGTTTATGAGACATTTAAGCTTTTAGAGTAGAGTGCTCCCTTTAAGTTTCAGAAAGAAAGTAATGGTTGTATTGTAAGTTTTACATATTATACTTTAATATTATATACTATGTTACTACATCTTATTTATGTTTTATTCAGTATGTTTTGTGTAGTATATTTCTGTCTTATAGAATTACTAGAGGCCCAATGCACAAAATTCGTGCAAGGGGCTCGGCCCTCACAGCTGCAGTGGCTGTCTCAGCCCTCGCAGCCCCGGCTTTGTCTGAAAGGACGTCCGGAAGGTCGTTAGGCTGTCCACTCTAATTAGCATATTATGCTTTAATTGTTATAGATAATATTTAATGTATTATCAAATATGTATTGAACAATTATATATTTATAGCATAGTTCTTATGCATTATAATTTTATATTGTACTAGAGGCCCAGTGAACAAAATTCGTGCACGGGGAGGGGGGTGTTCCTCAGCCCAACCTCTACCCTCTCCAATCTGGGACCCCTTGGGGGCTGTCCAACGACCAGCAGTCGGACATCCCTCTCACAATCTGAGACTGCTGGCTCCTAACCACTCGCCTGCCTGCCTTTATTGGCCCCTAATCACTTCTGCCTGCCAGCCTGATCACCCCTAACCACTCCCTGCTGGCCTGATTGACACCTAACTGCTCCCCTGCCAGTCCAATGGCCCGCAACTGCCCTCTCCTGCCAGCCAGATCGCCCCCAACTTCCCTCCCTTGCCGGCCCAATCACCCCCAACTGTCCTCCCCTCCTGACCTGTTTGCCCCCAACTGCCCTACCCTGCTGGCCTGATTGCCCACAACTGCCCTCCCCTGCCAGCAATCTTGTGGTGGCCATCTTGTGGTGGCCATCTTGTGACGACGTGGGGGAGGCCATCTTGTGATGATGTTAGGGCCTTGCACAAGGGCCACCTAGGCTTTTATTAGTATAAATTATTATAATAAACAGTAAATGAACTCAACATTAGAACAGTAAACCTAGGACCATAGACAGAGCAGGTCATAATGTGACAGAGTACGCGATGCTTAGCTGGCAAAGTGAAGTCCATCAGCTGCAGTGAATGGGCCAGATCCAGCGGAGGTATAAAAAAACGAGTTGTATTTAAACATTTAACATTTTCTTTTCCACTCAGTAACTCTGAGAATAATCCTTTCTCACTTTAAGAATATTTATTTAGTGTGGTAGCATTTTAATTACTGGTAATTTGGTTAAGGCATGAATTTGAATTGGATGTACTGTGAAACTGTTGTGCAAAAACCAGTCATTTAGCAGGTGAGCAAATTGGACTTTGGATTTTAGTTGCCTAATAGCCCAGTAGAAGTTAGGGGTGATTTGATCTTACACTGCAGTGATAAAAATATAGTATTCAGAAAAGCAGATGATAGTTCTTCTGTACTCCTCCCTTAAACATAGTCTGAGTAGTGTTTATTCCTGACGGCAGACACTAAGGTTGAACACTTTCGGAAGAAGATGTGAATGTACTAAAAGTTATGTCAAAGCTGATAGAGGTGGCTTAAAAAATGATGCGCCCTGAAGCCATCAGTCTTGTTCAGGTGCTGATTTCTGCCTTACCTCGTCTATGTTTCCAGCAAGAATCACAGTAAACTTCAAAAATTAATAATCTTTACCATTCCAGAAATAGAAATAGTAGCTTGTTTAGCATTTTAGTCTTTTGTAGTGCTTAAAAATTGGAAAATGTAGGTATCATATTAATAGTTTTTATGCCCTTTCAGTGAAAAACATTGTCCTTTTATGCCCTGAAAAAAAGGTATAAAAGGTTGAATCTTCATATTCTTCTTACCTTATGCTTTGCTAGCAAAATTCAAATTTATCCCTACTCCTTGGAAATTTAGAATAAAGCTGGTTAGATAGTTCCATTAAGACTATTCTTCTATCTTATTCATATTATGCTGTGACCCTGTTGGAACTAGAAAAACTTGGGTGTGTTTTTTTTCTATTTTCCCTTCTATATTTTTCCATACTTTTGCCTCTTGACTTTTTAAAATATTTTACTACCATATAGTCCTTGATTGTTATTTCTTTAGTGACCTTCAAGAAACCAAGGAAATATCTGCCTTGATTAGAGCTAATGATCAAGTGCAATATTTTGGTCCTTAAAAAAACATTACTTAGAATAATAGAAATAAAAGTAGGAATAAATATTGCTGCATTTATTCTTAAGTAACTGTGCTAATGTAGAGATTATTATAATTAAATCTGCATTTAATTATAAGCAGTGGGATATTAGGATTTCTGCTTGCAGTAGAAATGTGTGGTTTTTGCTAACAGATCTGAGAGTAATGAGAGAGAATCCTAAGTATGAGTGATAGATTCATGTAAGTTTATATACTTGCACTGATTTATACCTTTTATTTTTTATTTTTCATATGTATTTATTGATCTCAGAGAGGAAGGGAGAGGGAGAGACAGAAGCATCAATGATGAGAGAGAATCATTGATCAGCTGCCTCCTGCATGCCCCCTACCGGGGATCAAGCACACAACCCAGGCTTGTGCCCTGACAGGTTGGGAATCCAACCGTGACCTCCTGGTTTGTAGGAGCCACATCGGTCAGGCTGAATTATACCTTTTAAATGATCATTTAAATCTTTCCCAGCTTAGAGTAGTAAATATGCTGTTAGAGTACTCGTAATTATTTCCTGGAGAAGTTCAGTTTTATAGATTCTTGAAAAAATGAGAATGAAATTTGGAGTAATTCTAAGGGAAGTAGGCATGTTCAATCTCTGTCTCCTCCCAACTCTGTCCATCCCCAGTGACAAGCTCAGCTCAGGTACCAGGTGATCAGAAAACCTATTCGAGGAATCTGGACAGCAAAGGGTCAAAGAAACCGAGACCCTAGGTGTGGACAGCAAACCCAGTCAAGCTGCAAGAAGGGGACTTTCAGACAGAAGTGGTTTCTTCCTAGCATGAGCCTCTTGTGTCTCCTGTTAAGGTTGCAGGGCTGAGCTATGTCGTATGTGACAGTCTGACAAATATTCTTGTGTTTTATCTTCATCTGGTGGATCCTGACACTCACTGATCACTGGCCCAGTGTTCTCAGTGGCCCAGAGGCTTCATACTCAACATGCTTGCTTTCTGAACGCTTTCTGTACAGTATTAACCATCTTTCAGCCACTCAGCCTTCTCTTTTCCCTTTTCTCTCTTTCCTTTGAAATATCTCCTCAGCCTTCACCGTATCCCTTGTTGCTACTGTTCTACCCAATGCTCTGATGATCTTCCATATAATTAATGTGTGAATTTACATGTTTTATTAAAGGTAGGTTCTAGAATGATGTTTATAAAGATTTTTTTTTTATTCCAGAGAGACTAAGAAGCATTTCAGTCCTGCCTACAATTCCTGCATATATTTGTAGCTATAGGAATCATTCTGTAGAAGTTTTAAATCTAAATATACCCTCTTTCTCTATGTTATTTTTTTAATCTTTATTGTTGAAAGTATTACATAGGGCCTCCTTTTCCCCCATTAATGTCTTCTAGTCCACTCCTGTCTCCAGACTCTCACCACCCATTGTGTGTGCCCACAGGTCATGCATGTATGCATACAAGTTCATTGGTTGATCTCTCCCCCCTCCCCTCCCCTGCCTTCCCTCTGAGGTTCAACAGTCTGTTCATGCTTCTGTGTCTCTGGGTCTGTTTTTGATCATCAGTTTATTTGGTTCATTAGATTCCACATATGAGTGACATCATGTGATACTTGTCTTTCTCTGACTGGCTTATTTAGCTTATGTCTTTTCTCTCCATGTTAGTATAGGAACAATAGATCTTTTTTCTAAAATAGACCACTTTTATCTTTCCTGAATTTCAGTCAAGGTACTTCCACCCCCGATACTGGTCCGGCTGTCAGAGGGAGCTCCCTACGAGGCGGTTGTGTCCGTCGTTGTGGTTAAGAGTGCAGCCTCTGCAGCCTGTTGCTGGGTCCCAATCCCAGTTGTGACACTTACTACCTTTTTGTGATCTTGGGGAAATTACTGAATTTTTGGCGCCTCCACTTTTTTCCTCACCTGTTAAGTAGGGATAATAATACTAAGAATTAAATGAGAAAGGAAGTAACTAACACTTTGTAACATCAGCAGCAGCTTGGGACCCACAGATCGGACCACACATGCCTCACATTAAGTCACAGGCCTTGAACCTCTGAGCCATAAATTTCTGACCTGCAACAGAAATCTCATTTTTAATACTGTGCACCATTCTTGGCCATCAAGTTTTCAAACTGCTACCCTTCTCCTAAATTAACAGTCAGACAATAGGTATCTGGTTTTGATACTAATCACCTAACTACATATTCTGGTTTTTCTCAGTCAAAGTGCCTTTTATTGCTTGCATAGGCACAGTACATTGTGGGCAAAAGTAAATTTACAGTTGTGAGTATATAAATTTATTTTTGTATTATTTATTTATTTATTGTATTATTTATTGTATTATGTAAACCTACTTTTGCCCATTCATCTTTCAATATTCTGCATGATTTACTTGTTAACCTTCAGGATCATTCTTGTTCTCATCCCATATGGCTATTCAACAGTTACCATTTGCTTACTGTTTTTTATTTTGGAGATATTTTAAAGTACCTTTATTTTATTGGGATCAAATCAAACCCTTATTCGTATTCTCAACATTTTTAATTGTTTTTGTATTTATCAGCCAAAATTGAGTTAATATTTCTAAAACACTCTATATTGTGAAAAACAAGATGGCCAAATGAGAGGGGCCACCATTGACTATAAATGCTACCTTTTATTTATGAACAGGGTGAGACTTGTTCCATAGTGAAACTCTCACAAAACTAGCAGAACCACATCAACACTTTGGTTTAAAACAGAAGAGATTCATTTTCTAAAGCAAGGTTTTGTATTTGTCTCAACCCCATTCTTACCCTGGCTTCTCCCCATGTCAGATAACCAGTTAATCATGGCATCATTTCTCATTCTTCCCAGAGCAGAGTGGTGCCCAGTTACATGTTGGATGAACAGTCGCTGCGTTCTTTCCCACACAGCCTTCGTAGCCATCTCAATACCGCACTCCCGCTGTTACTGCCAACTGACCAATCTGACTTGGCATATTAGATGGTGTTACTCATTGACAGTTTACTGTAATTCAAGCCGCGTGCTAAGTCCTTTACCAAAATAACCCTAGTTAATCCTTGTAGCACTGTATGCTGTAGGTAGTGTTTTAATCCCCATTTACAAGTGAGACAGTGGAGTCTTAAGTATTAGCAAATTGACTACAACGTGTAACCAAAAATCTTTTATATGAAAAGATGTAATATAAATTAATAACGTTAAATGTAATACACTAAGAAAAATGAAATTACAGTTGATGGTAGGTGCTGGAGCTAAAGTGTTATGATGAATTGGGAATGGAAAGTTATTATAAGAAACTGAAATAATGAAAAAATAGAGGACTCAGGAGGAAGCCAATTGGAAGGCTGGGGCAAATGTGTAAAAGATAAAACAGGCCTAAGGAGTGGTGAAGGCAGTTTCAATTTCCGACTTTGTTGAGTTTTGAGTTTTAGTCATTGTAGGGCCTGGCTTTATTTATTTCCTGTGCTTGAAAATCTTTGAGATTACCTGTGGTATTCTTAAAGTAGATTTCCTTTTTATTTGAATCAGATGAAATGACTATTTAACTAAATGATGCCTAAGACCAGGGGTCCTCAAACTTTTTAAACAGGGTGCCAGTTCACTGTCCCTCAGACCTTTGGAGGGCCGGACTATAGTTTTAAAAAAAACCATGAACAAATTCCTATGTGCACTGCGGGCCCAGGACGAGTCGGCTGCTAAGCAGGACAGGCAGCGGCACCCGGGGTGCAGGATAAATGTCCTCGGCGGGCTGCATGTGGCCCGCGGGCCATAGTTGGAGGACCCCTGCCTAAGACACTAAGGATTAAGAATACAGTAGGCCCCCTTATTTGTGGGTGGTACATTCCAAGACTCCCGGTGAATGCCTGAAACAGTAGATGGTACTAAACACTATATATACTGTTTTATCTATACATACATAACTGTGATAAAGTTTAATTTATAAGTTAGGCATGTAAGAGATTAACAACAATAACTAATAATAAAATAGGACAGTTATAACAATACTAGAGGCCCAGTGCATGAAATTTGTGCTCAGCCCAGCCTGTGCTCTCTTGCAATCTGGGAGCCGTTGGGGGATGTCCGACTGACGGCTTAGGCCCGCTCCCCACGCCATCAGTCAGACATCCTTAGCACTGTGGTGGAGGCAGGAGAGGCTCCTGCCACCACCACTGTGCTCGCCAGTTGTGAGCTGGGCTTCTGGCTGAATGGCGCTCCCCCTGTGGGAGCGCACTGACCACCAAGAGGCAGCTCCTGCATTGAGCATCTGCCCCCTTGTGGTCAGTGCACATCATAGTAACTAGTCGTTCTGCCATCGGGCTGAAACTGGCTCTCCGACATCCCCCAAGGGGTCCCAGATTGTGAGAGGGTGCAAGCCAGGCCAAGGGACCCCACTGGTGCACAATTGGGGTTGGGGAGGGACGGGGGAGGTTGGCCATCCAGGGAGGGACCACAGGAGGGCTCCAGGGCATATCTGGCCTGTCTCACTCAGTCCTGATCAGCCAGACCCCAGCAGCAAGCTAACCTACCGGTTAGAGTGTCTGCCCCCTGGTGGTCAGTGCATGTCATAGCAACTGGTTGACCAGTCAACTGTCTGCCCCCTGGTGGTCAGTGCACATCATAGCGAGCGGTTAAGTGGCCTTAGCATATCATTAGCATGTTATGCTTTGATTGGTTGAATGGCCGAACGGACATTTAGCATATTAGGCTTTTATTATATAGGATACTGTCATAAAAGTTATGAGACTTGCTCTCTCTCTCATAATCGATCTGGTAACAGAAACAATTACTGAATGTCTAATAAGAGGACAGCATAAACAGGGACAAAGGGATGATTCCTATCCCACATGGGTCAGAGCAGAGTGGCATGAGATTTCATCATGCTATTCAGAATGGCACAACATTTAAAACATAAATTGTTTATTTCTGTATTTTCCCATTTAATAACTATGGATCCTGGTTGACCATGAATAGCTGAACAATGGAAAGCGAAACCTCAGTTAAGAGAGGAACTGCTGTATATAGGACATAAAGAGAAGGATTAGAGAAACACCCAGTTCTGATCATGTTGAATTGAGGTTGGGATGTCCAGCGGGCAGTTGACTATGCAAAATCTCTGGGTTAGGGATTTTAAACCTAACTATTTAAACCTTAACTATGGCAGTAAGTATAGGAGTGACTGAGATCATCCATAGAAAATAAGAGCAGAAGTCGGGAATAAACCATGAACACCAGCATATGAGTAGCTGACTAAGGAAGGCAGATCTAGTGCTAGAGAACTAACACGGTCAAGAGTTAGGAGGAGAACCAACAGAGGTGATATCAGCAAAGTCAAGGTAGCAGTGTATCAAAGAAAAAATTACCACTGTCAAGTGCTCCAGCGAGATCAAGTACCATGAGGACTGAGGGGTCCAATGGACTTGGCAGTGAAGTCAGCAATGGCCTTTGCCTGCTAGCAAGACTTTTATAGAGTTAATCATTGGAGTTCAGTTTCATTGGGTCAAAGTAAGGAAATAAGGAAAAATGTATCAATGCCTCTTGATGAGCTAGCAGAAATATAGTAGAAATATATCAGTATGATCGGGAATGAGGGCAAGATTTAGGGCTGAAATAGACCTTAGAGATATTCAAGTAGCAACTCCTTATTTTGATACATGAGGAAACCAAGACCCAAAAAGATTTAGTAGTTTACATTATGGTAAAGCCATTAAATTTAGGTTTTCTGATTCCAAATCTACCTGTATATTGGTGCAAACTATTAACCCAAAAAGGAGGAAGTATTTTTAATGGTTTCTTATGTTAATCTTACTATTTTCGCATTTGAATTTATTCTCTCTTGGGTAGAAAAGGGAGTAAGTTATGATTGTACTAGAGAATATCTACGTGCCTCCAATATATTGTACATGCAGAACTGTGTAGATAAAAAGCCACTGGCTGGATCTGGAACCTAATGCCAAATTCAGTCATGTTGCAAATATGCAAAATTAACATCAAAATCTATATGAATAACCAGGCATGGGAGAAACATTAGGACGATACAGTTTTGTTTTTAAAGTACTTATTGAATTAGAGATGTAAAATGCTACATTTTAAGATAACCCTTCTTATTTATGGGAGATGGTTCTTACTACTACCCTTGGGCAATTGTGTGAAAATATCCGTAACAGTGTTTTTGCGCATTCACACCAGAACATAAATTCTTTAATTTTGGTGTAAGAGCACCACCTATGGGTTTCTCAGGTATTTTGGGGGAAATTTTTTTAAACAAAACCTAATAAAACTTTTTTCTCATTTTCCCCTATAACTAGCCTATTCTTTTATTTAAAAGTTAACAATTGTCTGCTTTGTCATAAATGATTCCCCTAGTTTTTAGATGGATCTATCTCATTGCTGTTAAATCATCCAATAAGTATTTGTGTACTTATATCTCAGTGCCGTATTATGATTTTAAGTTAAATATAATTGAATCCAGAATTAATTATTATCTTTAATGTAGATGAATTTTTTAATGAATATGAGCAATTTTCTACATTCTTGGGGAGGAGTGATGATTATTTTTTCTTGTTTATTTGTATGCTTGTTTGTATCTTCATGAACTTAAGAATTCTTTAATATATAATTCCAGAATGCTTTGGCAAGAGATATAAAGAAAAAGTCTTCTGAATGACGACTTAGGATGTCTTTTCATTAATTATTGTGATGGTAACTCATTAGAGCAGCAATTTTCAACCGGTGTGCTGCAAGAATTTTTAAAACGTGCACTACCTATTTAATCCCTTAGATTGACCTCTCTTCCCTTAGATTGTCAAATTAAAAAATGACAACAGCCAACACAATCGCTGTCTGGTGTGAATGAATCAAAATTATACCTGTTTCTTTTATCAGAAAAATTTTGAACTTTTGGTGTGCCGCAGAATTTTAATAAGTAGTTAATGTGTGCCATGAGATGAAAAAAGTTGAAAATCCCATTAGAGCATAGTTAGAAGCAAAACTCCAGCATTCCATTGTTGTTAAGCTCTTAAAATAGAATCACATTTGTTTAAAATTAGTCTTTTTCTAAAGGGTCATATTAAAATTAAATTTTTACAAGGGAAATTTTAATCAATGAAATCTAACAACCACAAAATCATTCTAAGCCTTGACTGTGGGTAGGCAATCAGATTGTGCTAGGTTCTTGATATGTCCCTTTGTTTTGTGCCAGGAATCTCTCTGTTCTGAAAGTGATTGAACACAAGATCCCTTTGGCAATGTACCCTAGCTCCAGGAATAGACCCGTTTTGGGTATGAACACTTTTTCTGCAGTAAAATGACCTTTTAAAACCTTAATTGTGTGTGTGTGTGTGTGTGTGTGTGTGTGTGTTTCAGGGAATGGGTTATTCTATAGAAATAAGGATTACTAAATTGAGCAGTATAGCTTTCTTTATTTTGATCATTGTGAATAAAAACTTCATAGTATGCTTCCTAGCATTCTAGCCTAAATGGAAGAGATTAAAACCTCTATTACGAGAGAGAGAGAGAGAGAAAAGAAAGAAAGAAAGAGAGAAAGAGGGTCATTATTTCAAATTACAGTTGTATAGGGATACTTGCCTTTTTACAAATTGGGTTTCCTAAATTTTAAACTAGCAGCAGAACCCAAAAAGTATGACATTTCAACCCACATATTGTATCAGGCCCTTTACTTGCAGTGATTCATTTATTCACTCAACTTCTTTAGCTAAGTATGACTAATCCTATATAATAAAAGCCTCATATGCAAATGGACCGAACGGCAGAACAACCAGAGGAGCAACCGGTTGCTATTATGCGTGCTGACCACCTAGGGGCAGATGCTCAACACAGGAGCTATCCCCAGCCCACAGGCCCCAGGCCAGCCAAGGCAGGTGCCAGCGTGGACCCCCTGATCGCCCTACCGGTCGCCCCACAGATCAGCCCTGATCGCCAGCCAGGCCTAGGGACCCCATCCGTGCATGAATTTCATGCACTGGGCCTCTAGTTATAAGGAGAGTGTTCTCTTACCTTTGGGAAGACAGGTGGTATTGAACAGGCTCTGAGCGCTCATGGTTTTTGAGTTCAGCACATACTTTTCGTTTTTCTGAACATTGCACCCATTACTTCTGATGACTCTCTGTGTACCCCTGGCAGCTATTCTTCTAATTTGCTGCTTCTAATCTGTTACTTTAAAAATCAGATAATGCAATTTGTCTAAATTATATCAACTAAGAGGTTTTAGCATATTAAATTTTACGGAAGGCTTAAACATTTATTATATATATTTGTAGCCCAGTGACTATTTTTTAAATTGAAGAGAGTAAATTGTCAGATTATGAGCTGAGTTACGAATAGGTAAAATGTTAAGTGTATTACTGTGGGAGCTCATGATAGTCAAGGAGAATGATCCAGGAAAGTGTTAGTAGCAGTTTGAACTTAACCTGTATTTTTCTATGATATTCAGATATCTAATCACATAATGATATTTTAATCACTGACTATTTCAAGCCTTTATTTTTAAAATAATTTAGGAATTATTCTTGACCCTGTAATGCAATTGGAAGTATTATGAATAAGTTTACTACTTTGCAGTAGTTTTGAAATAATGTTGGCTGTCTTTAATCATCCACTAACTTTTTAACAATCCAGCTTATTATTATGTTTATATATGCTTTCCCTTAATTATTTTATTCCTAAGACTATTTATATCAGAGTCTTTTATTTAAAGTGCCCAAAAAGCAAAGTAGTACTCCTAAGGGTCTACATCTACGCACAATAGTTTAGTAAACATTGAATTTTAGTTAGTTAATAATAAAGAAAATAAATGTAAAAGGTGAGTTTTGGAAAAAGATGGGTGGGTGGTGGTTGGAGCACCCAATTGACTGATCTCCATGACTAAAGTTGGCAATTCTGACTATTAAACTGTTACTCAAAGACCCACTTTGGAAACCTCCATGCCCCCTCAAAATGTGTACTTAATTAGGATAAGATACTTTGACTAAAAGGAAGGAAAGAAAGTACCTCATTAGAATAATAAAAAGCTTTTTAAAGTTAATACCATATTTTACTGTATATGATTTTTTGTCTGAAGTGTTGCTTGTGTTTTAAAAATGAGCACTGATTTCCTTAATGTTTTGTTTTAAAGTGTGATAATTAGCTAAGATTGCTTTGGCTGTCTTCCAGCTTGTGGAGAAACTCCCGAACAGATTCGAGCACCGAGTGGTATAATCACCAGTCCAGGCTGGCCTTCTGAATATCCCGCCAAGATCAACTGTAGCTGGCTCATCAGGGCAAACCCAGGGGAAATTATTACTATAAGGTAGTTCTGGCATCTTGCTGTATTATTAGACACGTTTATTACAAAATAATTCCGTTTCCAAGTATCAACACTCAACATACAAAGAGATGATTTTCAGAAAATGTCATCAATTATCGTTATCAGCATCATCTTAAGGGTCAGAATAACAGCCCCTCCTTTCCCTCCTTTTAGGACATGTGTTTTGAACTCCTGCTGGTGGGAATGGATTTGCACTGAGTCATTCATATTTTTCTAGGCCACTTTTTAACAAAAGGCACACATTTGCAAAATAGCTTATTAGGTTCCAGAGCATAATTTTTGGCCATGGGACAAATACACAAAACTCATTAATCCACTTGGAGATCTAGCCCATAACGTCAGTCTCATTAGTAGAGTCCTCTACCTTAATGAGTTAAAACAAAACAGGGATGTCTGTGTGTATATATGTATGTACGAAACTTGAAACAAGCTGATAATGGATAAATGTAGTGTTTAGAAAAACCTCTGTTTTCACTTTGAAACAAAAGAACAGTGGTTAAGAGTACAAGGTTGAAAAGATATTCCTAGGGAAAATAGCTAGAAGTTTAAGACTCTGAGAATAAATATGATATAAATAAAGAAAAATTAAGGTTCATTTTAAAAACATTTAAAATTGCAGAGAAACACTGTGGGGATAAGATATTAAGGAGAAACTATTTAGTGGAACTAGATATTGCTTGCTTATGGAAATTATATCAAGGCTCTCTGGAGTGATGGGGGGGTAGGATGGGGGGGAAGGCTTGCCTGAAGGAGAAGAAGAAAAAAATAGTGTGCCTAAACAAAGAACTGTAGCTGGCACTGACACACAAATAAGGATGCCATTCCTGCCACGCAGCAGAGACAGCGTCTGCAGCAGCACACAGGGCCTTGGACATTCCTTCATTGTCTCATTTCTGTAGGTAAGAAGCATGGAATTTTAGAATTAGAAAAAACTTGGCAGATCATAGACTTAAATCCCTTCACTTAACGTTTATTAAAATGAGATTGTAAATGTAGCCTACCTTCGTATCTTCCCTCTTTTCTATATCCTCTTATTAGTGAGAGAACCATTCTCTCTTGAGACACACAACTGTGGTCTGTTCCCTTTGTTCTGTGGAAGCCGTAAAACAGGGACCTTATGGTTCGTTTTCCTTTGGTCCCCTCAGCCCCAGGCCACATCTTCCACTCCTCGGAGGAGTGTGACTCTCTCTCTGCTTCGGTGGGATGTGCCATTGAGGTTATCTTTCTGCAAACCTACCCAGGTTGGAATCTGAGCAATAGGCCTATTTTCCTGTTACTTGCAATATGACCAAGTATAAAGGTGTACGTGAAATAGCATTTTTATCATAGGGGTTCCAAGTGTTGGGTCTTTTTCAACATAAAACTAGGATTTTTAGAGATTTTTATCTTTTAACCTAAAAATCCAGCCCCAAAATGAAATTTGCAGCCTCCCAGATCAGTTATGTAAAATTTGGAGGTTCTTGCCAGCCCGGAGGAGGCTGCGCGGAATACTGCCATCTGGTTGTGATCATGTGTTGGATCCTTGAGATTTCACAAGTAAGCTACCCTACAAACAAGCATAGTACTGAGATGCAGAATAAAATTAGAGGTGAACTCCATATCTAAAGGAAGATTTCCTGAATTCTGGAAGGAGTTATTGAATGGATTTACACAGCCTAATGAATCAGACAGTGATTTTCGTCCTAGTTCTTACTGAAATTATTATCATGGTACTACCAAACTTCCCATGCACATATATATAATCACGTGTCACTTGTGAATAGTGAAGTAAAATCTTAAATTGTTCAAAAGATTAGAGTTTGAATCCTGCTGAATTCAAGGGGCTTGGTAAGTACTTTCTAAGTAAAGAAAGTGTCCTAAAATTAAGACTTCACCTAAGACTAAGGACAAAGTTGAATAAACTCAGTTAACAAAATGTAAAACCAAACCTTCACAAACTCGGGGTGATCAGACAGTGATTTAATTGCATGATAGAACAAAAATAGTATAAGAATCTCAGCCTATCCCTGAGAACACACAAAAATTAATTTAAGGTCAGTCCTAAGTATGAATGTGAAAGCTGAAACTCTAAAATGTTACAAGAGGACATTGTTGAGTATCTTTGGGGCCCTGGGGTAGGCAAAGGTATCTTAGAGGGGACAGTAAAAGCACTAAACGTAAACGTAAAGGAAACAAATAATAAATTAGGCTTGATCAAAACTGAAATTAAAAACTCATTAAAAAATACCATTAAGAAAATGGAAAGGCAACCCATACAGACTAGAAGAAAATATTAGCAATGCACACATCTATCCAAGGACTTAATGCCTGAATATAAGAAGCAATTTTTATAATTGAAGAAGAAAACCCAATTTTTTTAAATGGGCAAAAGTCTTGAACACTTTGTAGAAGAATGAGAATGGCCAGTAAGCAGATGAAAAGATGTTCAACATCATTTAGTCTTCAGGGAAGTGGATATAAAACTACAGTGAGAGACGCCACTTTCTGCCCCACTAATGACGGAAATTAAGAAGACGGACGATACCAACTGTTACGAGAAAATGTGTGTGTGGATGTACATATATCTTCCATTACAGGCATACCCTAAATAGTACATGAATAAAGAACTCTTTTAAAAATAAGCAAAATTTAACGGATATGAAAAGGCAAACCACGGGAAAATAAATAGCTGGTGAACATAAGAAAAAGTTTCAATCTCAGTGAATAAGGAAATGCAAAATAGAGCAGTGATAATCTTCTGTCCACCTAATTGGCAACACATTAAAAAAACACAAAAAAACAACAGAACATCTCCTTTTGCCAGCGTTAAGGGGTATAAGGTACTTTCCTACACACTCCATGGAATTGTGATTTGGTATAAACATTTCTCTCAGTGTCTGGAATTGTGGATTTTGTCCTAGTAGTTCTACTTCCAGAGAAATATGTCCTAGATAAATACTTGTTCATGTGTATAGAGAGCGGTGCATATATAAGAATTCTTTAAAACATTGTTCACAATAGTGAAAAGTGGAAATAATCGAATTGTCTGCCAGCCTTCGTTACAGTTATTCAGAATATGTAGAGAGAGAATATCCTGGTATAATAATCTTGGATAATTAACTTTAATATAACTTAGTTGAAGGCAGAGGCAAGGAGATAAAGTCAGATCTTCACTTTTGGTGAGATAGGTTATCAGAAAATGATACTTTGGTTTTTCTTTTTTCATTGCAGTGGCTAATTATGTACGTGCTTTCATTTACTTGACTTTTTGCTCTTCACTCATGCCCACATTTTGTGAACTACAGGATAATATTTAACTATACAGTAACTTACGTAAAAAAAAGGTATTTTCAAACTCTGGGACTTTTCACTGAAACTTTTTTAAACTTTTAATTCTTTATACTTTGCTCAGATTTGTGCTATTTGCTCTCCTGAAAAGTAAACTATAAACTTTCCACTAAGCAAGCAGATGAACCAATCTAATGTAAGAGACAGCTGGCTTTCTCTGTGTGTGTTAGATTACAGAGTGCTGTTTTGGGTTCAAACACAGAACAATTTAGGATAGTCTGGATTAGCAGTAGTCTTTCCTAAACACATATACACAGAGAGAAGAAGATGGAAAAGGTACCAGCTATCACTTGTTTTCGGAATCTGACATTACTTATAACGAAGTATTACTCCGGAATCTGAGAGAGAGATGAATACAGGAACAGTGGACAGCATTATTTGCTGATGATATGGTTGTATGTCTGGAAAACCAAGGAGATTATACATTGTATTATAAATTACCCAATCTAATAGCCTGCTCTGACTTTTTTGTGTGTTTTGTAGTTTTCAGGATTTTGACATTCAGGGGTCCAGAAGATGCAGTTTGGACTGGTTGACAATAGAAACATACAAGAATATTGAGAGCTACCGAGCCTGTGGCTCCACAATTCCACCTCCCTACATTTCTTCTCAAGACCACGTCTGGATCCGGTTCCACTCCGATGACAGTGTCTCTCGGAAGGGGTTCAGACTGGCATACTTTTCAGGTGTGTTTTTAATGAGAATAATTTTAATAATAATTTAAGAATAATTTTAATTCTGCTGAACAGAATTCGACAGTAGTAACTGCTCAGTCACTCGGGAGCCAGTCTGTCGGCAGTGTTCATGTCCTTGAGACTGTTCTCCAGGCAGCTGTGAGTGAGGAGTAGGCAGCTAAAGGCCCAGGTGCCCTAGAACTGGGTCTTTGAAAGGTGTTTCGTATCATCCTAATAAAATGATTAATTTTATAAATAAAGGCCAATTTTCTTTTAAATATTTTAAATACATTTAGTTTAAAAGAACTTTTTCTCCTTCCGGTACTTCCCCATATCCTGAAAGTTACTTCAGAATATATTTTTGTTTGTGAATTACCATTGTCTTTACAAATAAAGACACACTCAGGTTCACCCTCATGGTTTCTAGGGTATTGGCTATTTTTAAACTGTATCCAAAAGGAGTGACCGGATCATACAAATGTGAATAACTCGGCATTGGAGCAATGTATATGTTTTGCTGAAAGTAATTTTACATCTTCTGAAAGCACATGGTCTTTTTTAGCAAACAAATGTTCATTTTTATTTTTTTTCTTAAAAACATTGTCTTTGTACTATTTAGCTTCTGAAGCACATTTTCTGTGAACTGTTCACCAATGCACAAGTTGTTAGTGGAGATGGTAGCATTGGCCCAACCTTGTCAGTTTTGGGACTGTAGGGATCTAATGTTTGGTTTTCTTTCTCTACCTCGGTTGTGTTATATTCAGGACGGTACACTAAGGTAGTTAGAATTATATGAGCATTCCCATTTTTTTCTGTCTCCTTCCCCCTATTATGATGATTAAATGTATACCTTGAGCTCAGATTCATGCAATATTTTGCAGTTAGGTTAAAACAATAGAAATTATATAATGCAAGTGCTGTGTTATGATTACACGAAATGCTATAAACATTATAAAGTTGACTATATAATCTTAGCAAAAATTTAAGTTAATGGCCTACAAAATCTATATCTATAAAAGCCCAAGTGACCATTACGACCGGTCGCTATGACGTGCACTGACCACTAGGAGGCAGATGCTCAATGCAGGAGCTGCCCCTGGTGGTCAGCATGCTCCCACAGCCAATATCCCACAGCCGGCCAACCTCCCTCGGTCCCCCCCCCCCTCCCCTTACACCCCCCGCCACCGGTCTCGATCAGGGCTGCGCAAGACGGCCTCGATCGGGCCTGATTGCAGCCAGGCTGAGGGACCCACCCATGCACGAATTCGTGCACTGGGCCTCTAGTATACTGTAATACATATAATAAAATATTGTGTTATCTAGATAAACAACTAAAAAAGAATATGAGAAAATTGATTTGAAAAGGTGATTCCTATGAATGAGTTTCTCTTTATTTCAAAATGTCTATCATTTTGATGTTTATGCAATAGGTTATTTAAAATTTTCAGGCAATATATCCTGTTGGTTTATATGTCTTACATCATTTTACTGGATGTTATGCAATAAAGTAGCTTTCTATAAAAACAGAATTGGTTTCTTCTCTTTAAGATCAAACTGCAAAGATCTTTATGGAACAAATCCTAAGTTTTTAATAAATTGTTGAGTAATTAGTGAGCTAATATTAATTTGCCATTAGAGCTTAACCTACTTTTTAAAACAAGATTTTTAAAACCCTTTCACTTGGACGTAATCAACATTTATTATAAATATATCACTCGCTGTTCCATATTTTTTATTTTAAAGAGTATGTTTTTTTCTCCTTACCTCTCCTCCGTCCCTCCGTCCCTCCGTCCCTCCCCATGTTCTCCCAGGGAAATCTGAGGAACCACGCTGTGCTTGTGATCAGTTCCGCTGTGGAAATGGAAAGTGTATTCCAGAAGCCTGGAAGTGCAACAGCATGGATGAATGTGGAGATGGTTCCGATGAGGAGATCTGTGCTAAAGAAGCTAATGCTCCCACCCCCGCTGCTTTTCAACCCTGTGCTTACAACCAGTTCCAGTGTCTGTCTCGGTTTACCAAAGTTTACACTTGCCTCCCCGAGTCTTTAAAATGTGACGGGAACATTGACTGCCTTGACCTTGGAGATGAAATAGACTGTGATGTGCCCACTTGTGGGCAGTGGTTAAAATATTTTTATGGTACTTTTAATTCTCCCAATTACCCAGACTTCTATCCTCCTGGAAGCAATTGCACCTGGTTAATAGACACTGGTGATCATCGCAAAGTCATTTTACGCTTCACAGACTTTAAACTGGATGGTACTGGTTATGGTGATTATGTCAAAATATACGACGGACTAGAGGAGAACCCACACAAGCTTTTGCGTGTGCTAACTGCCTTTGATTCTCATGCGCCTCTTACGGTGGTTTCTTCCTCTGGACAGATACGGGTACATTTTTGTGCGGATAAAGTGAATGCTGCAAGGGGATTTAATGCTACTTACCAAGTAGACGGCTTCTGTTTGCCCTGGGAGATACCCTGCGGGGGTAACTGGGGGTGCTACACTGAGCAGCAGCGCTGTGACGGGTACTGGCATTGCCCCAATGGGAGGGATGAAGTCAACTGTACCATGTGCCAAAAGGAGGAATTCCCATGTTCCCGAAACGGTGTCTGTTACCCTCGTTCTGATCGCTGCAACTACCAGAATCATTGCCCTAATGGCTCGGATGAGAAAAACTGCTTTTTCTGCCAGCCTGGGAACTTTCACTGTAAAAACAACCGTTGCGTGTTTGAAAGCTGGGTGTGCGATTCTCAGGATGACTGCGGCGATGGCAGCGATGAGGAGAACTGCCCGGTCATCGTGCCCACCAGAGTCATAACCGCGGCCGTCATCGGGAGCCTCATCTGTGGCCTGCTGCTCGTCATTGCGTTGGGATGCACCTGTAAGCTTTATTCTCTGAGAATGTTTGAGCGGAGGTCAGTATCCGGACAAAACTATAGTGGTGATGCCCTCTACAATAAAATTTTGGCCCAAATATTTATAACAAGTACCTTACTGTGGTTAGCAAAATGTCTTTGTTTCATATTATTTTAGAAATAAATGAATATTGTTAATGATTTAAGAAATTAGTGTGAAAAGACTCAGAAGGCTAAACATTTAAAAAAGTGAATCAGCCCTTAGAATTATGATGTGAAAATAGTTGATCTGTATTTACCGGTTCCTGTTTTCAGATTAGTCTGTTTTGTAGGAATTTTACAAGCTGCAATACTGAGTTGTGTTTTTATAATCTGTATTTTTATAAATATTAATTCAATAATTTCAGATATTTGAGAACCTACAATGTTCAAAGCGCTATACAGAAGAATAGAAAAATGAATAAGACAATCTCACAGGTAGTTTACAATTAGGAGGAAGGAATAAGTGGATAGAACAAGATGGCAAAAATGTTAAGTGTTCTAAGAGCTAGAAAACAAACTGGTACAAAAGTGCAAAGATGCCTGGTCTGATAAGGATGGGGGAGGCCTTCATTGAACAAGTGCCATTTGAAATCTATGAGTAGAATGTAGATAGGGAAAAGGTATAGTTGAGAAAACAGCCTGGGAAAACACACAGAAACAGGAATGCCAGCGGTGCTCAGAGAATAAGCATAGTTCCATTTGTCCGGAGCTAAGCTACATATAAAGAACTAACAGGAGCCCGCCGGCATGTCTCAGTGGCTGAGTATTGCAGCAGGCATCTAGTTCCTTTCCCTTTTACAGGGATTTTTCATTTCTGAAAACTCAATGGCCCTAGCCGGTTTGGCTCAGTGGACAGAGCATCGGCCTGTGGACTGAAGGGTACCAGGTTCCATTCCGGTCAAGGGCACGTACCTCAGTTTCAGGCTCCTCCCCAGCCCGGGCCCTGGTCAGGCTTGTGTAGGAGGCAACCAATGGATGTGTTTCTCTCACATCGGTATTTCTCTGTCTTTCCCTCTCTCTTCTACTCTCCCTGAAAATCAATGGAAAGATATCCTTGGGTGAGGATTAAAAAAAAAACACAAAAAAACTTAATGATCCAAGCTGCCAGCGTAAAGCCCCTGAGGACGCACTGCTTCCTTCATCTCTGTTCTCGGCCTAAGGGTAGCATAGGTATCAGTGAATGTTGGTTGACTAAGCGTTTAAGATGATCAGATACTAGAGGCCTGGTGCACAAAAGTTGTGCACTCGGGGTTCCTCAGCCCGACCTGCACCCCCTCGCAGTCCGGGAGCCCTCGGGGGATGTCTGACTGATGGATGAGGCCCACTCTCCGTGAGGAGCGGGCCTACGCCAGCAGTTGAACATCCTGCACACTGCCGCAGAGGCTCCCGCCACTTCCACTGGTCTCGCCAGCCATGAGCCTGGCTTCCGGCTGAGTGGCGCTCCTGAGCATCTGCTCCCTGGTGGTCAGTGCACGTCATAGCGACTGGTCGTTCCGCTGTTCAGTCAGTTTGCATATTAACCTTTTATTCTATAGGATATTAAGATTCATATTGTTTTAATTAGTGATGATTAAAAAAATTTTGGCTTGCCTTTTTCTTTAACCCTCTTAATTCCCTTGTTTCTTCTCAAAGATCATTTGAAACACAGCTGTCAAGAGTGGAAGCGGAATTGCTGAGAAGAGAAGCGCCTCCCTCATATGGACAGTTGATTGCTCAGGGCTTAATCCCACCGGTGGAAGATTTCCCTGTGTGTTCACCTAATCAGGTATATTGCAGCTCATGATTTCTGTTTTAGTGCCTCTTAAAATGAAAACTGTACTTGTATGCATGATGACGGACCCGTGACTCTCAACATTTTGCAGTGAAATCAAGGATTAACTATATGGAGAATTTGAAAGCATAATTGTTTCATTGTATCATAACAAATACCACAACTTACAAAAGTATACTTTTCATTCTTCTGACTTGGTTCTATGGTTCTTAAGCATGTTACTCTTTTAGTTAATTTAATACATTAAAACCCAAAGTAAAATTTCTCAAATCATTTTCTACTTCAACTTAAGAATGAGTGAGTACTAAAATTAACATGCTAGTAATTTATTAGTAACATGCTAGAACACTAAAATTAACATGCTAGTAATTTATTAGTAACATGCTAGAACACTAAAATTTACATGCTAGTAATTTATTAGTAATATGCTAGAACACTAAAATTAACATGCTAGTAATTTATTAGTAACATGCTGGAATACTAAAATTAACATGCTAGTAATATATTAATAACATGCTAGAACACTAAAATTAACATGCTAGTAATATATTAGTAATATGCTAGAACACTAAAATTAACATGCTAGTAATATGTTAGTAACATGCTGGAATACTAAACTAACATGCTAATAATATATTAGTAACATGCTGGAATAGCCCCTCACAAAGGGTGATAGAGGACGTGTGCTGTCACTTCTTCCTGGTTTCACCTGCGAGGGGACAGGGAGAGTAAAACTGGGTCGTCATTTGGAAGGAGTATGCCAGTTCACCGTGGTTTCCCGGAAATGCCGTATTTCCAGTACTAAATGCCAGATTGATAAAGCTATGTTTGTCCCACATTGGAATATTCCTTTTTAATAACCACTAGATGGAGCTTAAAGACTGTCTTATATAAAGTGGTAGGCTTGTTTTTTATTTTGTTTTGTTTTGATAATCTGTAAACTCTTCATCTAGAAAAAAAGTAGAGATTCCTTTTCAGTTGGACAATATGTACTAATTATATTACTCCCATATGTACTAATTAAAAATCACCAATTGCAAAGAATAAGGACATAATTTAATACTAAACTGGAAAATAAAACTTTATCTTTAAAGATAAAGAAGGAATTCAAATGTCTCAGATACCTCTGTGTAGTGCTATTAAATTAATTTATTTAGCTTTTTGTTTACTGTGCCATATTACAAATATTTATTTATTTATTCCTGTGCTGTATAACAAATATATTAGTTCCTTTATTTATAAGTCCTCAGGTCCAGTCACACAACAAACTCTTGAGAACCAAATGTGAAATATAATTTTCACACTTTGGAAAGTCTCAACCTTGTAAATCAAGACTCACTTGTTCTGTGTTAAAAATCAAACAGCAGCAAAAAACAACAACAAAAAACGAAGAACAGATATGGGCCTAGTTTCCACGCTGCTTTAGGTCATTTAGTGAATTATGGTGGAGATTCTTCCATCTTCCCAGCTAAAGAAGTATCAAATTTTATCTTTTGACTTTGGTACACTGTTAGGATTGGATTATTATGTGAAGTTCTTAAATAAGTAGCTGTTATAATTGATATTAAATATCACCTTAAAGTTGCATATAAAAAATGAAGTGTTAAGAGAATCTTATACAGTGAGCAATGGTTCAAATTGTAGATTAGATTCCATAGTGAGCTGAGCCTGTGTAGTCAAGAAAACTTTATTCTTCCTTCATAGACCTTAGCAGTGAGTAATAGAATTTCCAGCCACAGCATATTCTTATTAGAAGGGTATTTTCAATCTTTGTACTTCCTGTTTGCTATCTTAAAGATCTCTTCTTTTTGCAGGCTTCTGTTCTGGAAAACCTGAGGCTAGCTGTACGATCCCAGCTTGGATTTACTTCCATCAGGCTTCCTATGGCAGGCAGATCCAGCAACATTTGGAATCGCATTTTCAATTTTGCAAGATCGCGTCATTCAGGGTCATTGGCTTTGGTCTCAGCAGATGGTGACGAGGTTGTCCCTAGTCAGGGTACCAGCAGAGAACCTGAAAGGAATCATACTCACAGAAGTTTGTTTTCCGTGGAGTCAGACGACACAGACACGGAAAGTGAGAGGAGAGAGACAGCCGGAGCATCTGGTGGGGTTGCAGCTCCTTTGCCCCAGAAAGTCCCTCCCACAACAGCGGTAGAAGCAACAGTGGGAGCCGGTGGAAGTTCCTCCACTCAGAGTACCCGAGGTGGTCACTCCGATAACGGGAGGGATGTGACCGGTGCGGAACCCCCAAGTGTGAGTCCAGCTCGTCAGCAGCTCACAAGTGCACTAAGTCGGATGACTCAGGGGCTACGTTGGGTACGTTTTACATTAGGTCGATCAAGCTCCGTAAATCAGAACCAGAGTCCTCTAAGACAACTTGATAACGGGGTCAGTGGAAGAGAAGAAGATGATGATGTTGAAATGCTAATTCCAGTTTCTGATGGAGCTTCAGACTTGGATGTGAACGACTGCTCTAGACCTCTTCTTGATCTTGCCTCAGATCAAGGCCAAGGTTTCAGGCAACCATATACTGCACCAAACCCTGGAGTGAGGCCAGGCAGCCGAGACGGCCCCTGTGAGCGCTGTGGTATTGTGCACACTGCCCAGATACCGGACACGTGCTTAGAAGCAACACTGAAAAACGAGACGAGTGATGATGAGGCTTTGTTACTTTGTTAGGTACGAATCACGTAAAGGAAATTACACACAAGTTGGAGCAATATCCAGTCATTGTTTTGTAACTTTACAATTAAACTAGTATTAATTTAAGAAGAAAAAAGATGCAGGGTGATTTCTTATTATTGTATGTTAGCCTGCATGGTTAAATTAAACGATTTGTAACTTTAGAGTTTGCTATTTTAGCAGCTAAACATTCATTATGTAGTCATATTGTTCAGTGATGTTCTTCCATTTGTTCCTCATTGTTTTTATCCTGTACTGTAGTTCATGTTAGAAATATGGCTGCTGAAACTCATTTGATGTCAGTTTATCCTATGTTAAAACTATTATTTGTACAAAATATCTTATTTTAATTGAACCCTTTCTGCTTTTGCCAATATATCTTGTAACTTAATATACTAGAAGTCAAAGTTGTTTAATGTACTCCCAATGCAGGGCGGGAACCCTTATACTCACATGTGTTTTTATTTATATATCATTTGTCTAAATATTATTGGATTTCATCATAATAACTTGTTAAAGGGAAAAAAATTAGTCTAAAATTTTTTTCTCTTATGTTGAACATGCAGTGATGTGAAATTTAGATAGAGTTAGGTAAACTAATGGCAAAAATGAAACTCTTTTATAGGTTTTCTAAGTTTGACTTTAATACTCTAATATGGTATTAAACCAAATGGTAAAATTAAAAGTCATTTCTTTTTCATTTCTATTTAGGGACAGGATTGAGCGGATGAAGATACTCTACTATGCAGTAAATCTTGAACTTTATAAAATATGTACAAAAATTGTACAAGATAAGTTCCAACTGGTAATGTCTTTCCCTGGTATAGGGTTATGCTTGTATTGGACCCTAGGGATTTGCACTAAAATCATATAAAGGTCTCAGATGAGTTTAGTGCATAAGCACTATCACTTTAAATACTATTATTTGCTACCACAATAACTATATATTTCCATAGCTTTGGGGGGGTGAAGGGGGCATTTTTATTACAACTTGAAATTTCTTTGCTGGTTTTATATTTATTTGTTGTATTTAAAGACTGCATTATTATAAGAAAGTGACTTTTTCAATGTATTTTATTCTTGAGGGGGATCATGCTACATGTTGAAAAACAAATTAAGAAATCATTTTAGATCAGCCCCTATTTTAAGTAGAGTGATTTGCAAACCCCACATATTATTTTTATTGTCAATTCCTGTTTATTTATTCTTTAGCTGTCTGTTTTCGTAGCTTAATGATTATGAAATATGTATTTGTGTGTGATTATTGCTATTTATTACATTTTAAATACTTTGCTGAATGTCATTTTAAAGCATGTTTGAGGTCTTGTATATTTGTCGTGTTATGCTGTCAGGAGAAACTGACTGAAATGTTTTAATATGTATCAAAATTAAAATGACTTTTTTTGTATTGCTTTGGGGTACTTTTTAAATCAAATTTGCTCTTTATTTTGGTTTCATTTTGGTGCAGATACCAACTCAGGCCTTAAAATATGTAGCATGTCTATCAAGAAGAAACAACATAGGGGGTTGGGGAGTTCTTCCTTACCTACTTTATAGTAAAGTAGTCGCTTATACCAGCACTGGAGGATAAGACTCTCTACGGACCTGAATGTTATTTGCCTTTGAAAAACTACCTCTGGTTGATGTATCTTCAGAGTTGCAGTAACCCAATCAGTTCTCTTTCTATATTATGTTTGGATGCATTTCAGACCCCTATAGAATATACTGCCATGCAACGTTTTTTGGGTTTGTTTCCTAGCACATGTTTTAAATTTCTTCTTAATTAACTAATAAATCTTTCTGGGTCAAACAGTAAAAAATAAGTCTCCTACCTGACATCCATCTTTTAGTTTCCTTTCAGAGAGATAGATACCAATACCAGGTTCTTCTATACCCCTCCAAAATACCATATAGATACATTAATATATCCATATATAAGTGATATATCCTGTATAATAAAAGGCTAATATGCAAATCAACCTATCAGCGGAATGACCAGTCACTGTGATGCACACTGACCACCAGGGGGCCGATGCTCAATGCAGGAGCTACCCCCAATGGTCAGTGCGCTCCCTCAGGGGGAGCACCGCTCAGCCAGAAGCCAGGCTCACAGCTGGCCAGTGCAGTAATGGTGGCGGGAGCCTCTCCCGCCCCCACTGCAGGCGGGCAGTAAGGAGAGAGGGGTCCTGACTGCGAGAGGGACGTCTGACTGCCGGCTTAGGCCCGATCAGCAGGTGAACATCCCCCGATGGGGTCCTGGCCTGCAAGAGGGCGCAGGCCAAGCTGAGGGACCCCCCACCAGTGCACGAATGTCATGCACCGGGCCTCTAGCATAATATATCTATAATACATCAAATTGTATTATACTATGCATACTTTTTCTTTAAATTTTTTTCAAAAATATGTATCTATTAGAGCTGAGGGGTTTTGTTTCCTTTTTTAAAATCCTTATCTGAGGACATGCTTTTATTGATTTAGGGAGAGAGAGAGAGAGAGAGAGAAGCAGAGTGAAACACAGTGGTTGCCTCCTATATGTGCCCCCACTAGGGATTGTACCTACAACCCAGGTATGTGCCCTGACCACAGTTGAATCTAAGACCTTTCAGTGTATGGGGCAACCAACTGAACCACACTGGCCAGGTCATATTAAAATTTTAATATTAAAAGTAAAGTTAGGTATTTATGTTATTGGATTTTTTTTCATATTGAACAGCCTGAATTTAAGTCACTTCTTCGCCCCCCTCCCCCCTGCAAGTTATCCTAGTTGTCCGAAAGCTGTTTATCAAGTAAATTCATCCTTTCTTTACTATTTGAAATGACCCTTTTATCTTACAGTAAATTTCCACATTATTTGACTATGCTTTTAAACTCAAATTCTATTCCCTTCAGTTGATCTGCCTTTCTATTTTGTGCCAGCCCTACAATGTTTTAATAACTGTAATTTGATGTGTTTCAAATATTCTTGCTTATTTTTCATCTTAACTTGATATAATCAACTTGCTGAGTTCCACAAAACAAATCCATTGGTACTTTTATTTTTTAGACAGTTTTTTAAATAGATTAATTTAGTGAAATTTGACATAATTATGTTAAATCTGTCTAAATGATGGTGCCATATCTTACAAAGGTGCCCATTTGTTTAAGTCTTTTCTTGTTTACTTCAGATATGTTTTACATTTTACTTTACAGATATCTTGTACATTTTCTTGAGTTTACTCTTAGAATTTAATCATTTTGTTACCATTATTAAGGAAGTTCTTTCTGTTTAGAATTTACTCTGATTTTGGTATATATGAAGGCTAATTACTTATGTTAATTTTCTACCCAGCTACTAACCGCCCATTTTATTGTAATTTATAATAGTATTTCAGTTCATTTTTGTGTGTTTTCCAATTATACAATCATGTCCTCCAATTTGCAAACCTCTTTGTCTTAATTGCATTGTCTAGTATATCTAAAATAATGTTGAACATATTGGCTATAATGAATTGGGTTGAAATAGATACATTTAATCATGTTAAGGAACATCCATTAAACCCTTTTTTTAAATTTAACCAAGAATGCATGTTGAATTTTATCACATGCCTTTTCATTATCTATGGAGTTGATCATATGATTTTTCTCCTTTGATCTTTTAATATGATGTTACTAATATATTCATATTTTTGTCATTTTGAACCATTGCATTCCTGAAATAAATTCTTGGCCATGTGTATTATGCTTTCGGTATATTGTGCATAGGCCAAATGTCTTCATGGACATTTTGGATAGGACCAAATAATCCTTTTGCATCTTAGTGGAGCTTTCTGAAAGAGAAGATTATAGCAGTCGGCCTGTTTTCTTGGTAATGGCTGTATCTCAATGAGAAAGGAGACTCACTAAACAAAGGTAGAGCGGTATCTTGGCACAGACCTCTTTATTTTTTTATTAAAAAGCCCAAGTGAAGAACTTCTGTAGAGCCCAGAACAGAACAGATGTGGCTGCATGCTATGAACTTAGTGACGGGCATTGAGCAGTACAAATAGCAGAAATTCAGAGAAGTAATTTATATTTGGAAATTATGATTTAAAAAACAAAACTATAAAACTTTTCTCAATTTCAATGCAGTAGGGTCAAGTGTTACCTAAATATATATATACATTTCTATCTTATCAACCGAACTCTGATTTCAAGGAACAGAAATTCCTTATCTAATTTGGCGTTTCTATTTAATTTCCCATAGTCTGCCTTCCTGTAAGTACAGATTTTGTATTTGTTATTGTGCATCACGTGAATTTAACTTCACCGTGATTCTCTTCGTTTCCTTTGGTTGGATTTTGTTTGCATGCTTGCTATTTATTTTTTTATTGAGATTGCATCATTAAATTTGGAATTTCTCTAGCTCATGAGTTACCATTAGAATCATTAGTCAGGTGTGCAAAAACAATTCTTTGTCCCATTTTCTTAATTTGGAATGAAAATAGCACCCATTTATTAATAGTTACTGAGTACCAACCATAGTACTAGATGCCGTCTGTACTTCCTTTCTAATCCTCACAAGAAATCTCTGTGGTAGATGTCATCCTCAAATATCAGCACAAGGACCACTAAGTGCCATTGTCACTGAGACTAAAAGCAGGATAACTCTTGGAACTTGAACTACATCTTTACTGTATTATATTTCCACACTAGAGGCCCGGTGCACGAAATTCGTGCGGGGGGGAGAGGGGGGCGGTGTGTCCCTCAGCCCAGCCTGCACCTTCTCCAATCTGGGACCCCACAAGGGATGTCCGACTGCCCATTTAGGCCTAATCTCAGACTGCTGGCTCCCAACTGCTCACCTGCCTGCCTTCCTGATTGCCCCTAACCGCTTCTGCCTGCCAGCCTGATCACCCCCTAACCACTCCCCTGCCAGCATGATTGATGCCTAACTGCTCCCCTGCCAGCCTGATTGCCCCTAACTGACCTCCCCTGCTGACCTGGTCACCCCTAACTGCCATCCCCTGCAGGCCTGGTCACCCCTAGCTGCCCTTCCCTGCAGGCCCAGTCGCCCCCAACTTCCCTCTTCTGCCAGCCTGGTCACCCCTAACTGCCCTCCCCTGCAGGCTTGATTGCCCCCAACTAACCTCCCCTGCAGGCCTGGTCCCTCCCAACTGCCCTCCCCTGCTGGCCTGCTTACCTACAACTGCCCTCCCCTGCAGGCCTCATCCCTCCCAACTGCCCTCCCCTGCTGGCCATCTTGTGGTGGCCATCTTGTGTCCACATGGGGGCAGCCATCTTTGACTACATGAGGGCAGCCATCTTGTGTGTTGGAGTGATGGTCAATTTGCATATTACTCTTTTATTAGATAGAATAGAGGCCTGCTGCACGGATGGGGGCCGGCTGGTTTGCCCTGAAGGGTGTCCTGGATCAGGGTGGGGATTCCCTTGGGGCGTGGGGCAGCCTGGGCATGGGGCCTGTGATGGTTTGCAGGCCAGCCATGCACCCCAGTGACCCAAGCAGAGGCCCTGGTATCTGGGATTTATTTATCTTCTATAATTGAAACTTTGTAGCCTGGAACAGAGGCCAAGGCAGGCCAGGGCTGCAGAAGTTTGGCTTCCTCCATCGCTAGGGGCAACTCAAGCCTCCTGCTCTCTCCAGCTCCGTGGCTGCCACCATTTTTGTTGGGATTTATTTATCTTCTATAATTGAAACTTTATAGCCTTGAGAGGAGGCAGGGCCTGCCAGAGCAGGCGGAAAGCTTGGCTTCCTCAATTGCTGGGGAAACCCAAGCCTCCTGCTTGCTCCGTGGCCGCAGCCATCTTGGTTAATTTGCATACTCATTCCTGATTGGCTGGTGGGCATGGCTTGTGGGTGTGGTGCAGTGATGGTTAACTTGCATATTACTCTTTTATTAGATAGGATGGAGAATAATAGATCTTACTTTATATTTAAGGGATTTTTTTTACAGCCACATAGTAGGACTTCTGTTTTATTTTGGAATAATGTATGTTTTATTTTTTTAAAGCATAAAAAGATTAGAAAACAACCACTTCATACTCACTAGGATGGCTGTATTAAGAGAGACAATAACAAGTGTTGGCAAGGATGTGAAAAAACTGGAACCCTCACACACTGCTGGTGGGAGTGCACAATGGTACAGCTGCTTTGGGGAGCAGTATCGCGGTGCTTTGAAAGTTAGTTACCACATAGACCCAAAAATTCCTCTCCTAGGTATATGCCCAAAAGAAATGAAAACATGTCCACACAAAAATGTGTACATGAGTGTTCATAGCAGCATTCTTGATAACAGCCACGAAGTAAAAACAACCCAAATGTACATTTGATAAATGGATAAACAGAATGTGATAGATCCATACAATGAAATGTTATTTTGGGGGAAAAAGAATGACATGCTAAAACATACTACAACATAAACGAACTTTTGGAACATTATACTAAATGAAAGAAGCCATTCACAAAAGACCCCATATTGTATGATTTTATTTATATGAAATGTCCTGAATACTTCAAGCTAGATGAATGGTTGCCTGGAGCTAGGAAACAGGTGGGCGGGGAAAGGTGGTGCTCAGTGACTGCTAATTGGTACCGGTTTCTTTTTAGGGCGATGAACATTGTAAAACTGTAAGTATATTAAAAACCTTTAAACTGTACAAATAGATGAACTTGTGAAATACAAGTTATATCGCAATAAGCTCTTGAAGATTAGAGAACAAAAACACAGGTCACATCACCTTCCTTTCTGCTTGCTTTTAACTCTGGACTAAAGCTGTTCCTGCTAGTGCTCAGGAGAACAACAGTTGTTTTCACAAAGTAAAGGGGAAAATACTGTCTTCATCTGTTTAGATTATAATCTAATCTGATGGGCTGTGTTACCTCAGCAATTAACCTTTCTGGGCCATAACTTAAAAAAATGGAAGCAATGCTTCCCTCGGTGCGTTTTTGTGCAGAATGTAACAATATAAATAAGGGCCTTAGCCCAGGGCCAGGTGTATCCAAATTCAACAACTAATTATTCTGTAAATATTCATGGAGGGATTATTATATGATCAATAATTATGCTCAATTCATATGTTCTTTAAATCATAATTTAAATAATATCTATACTAATAAAAGGGTAATATGCTAATTAGACCGGGTGACCAGGCATCTTCTGGACGTCTGACTTCCTTCTGGACAGTTGGGGGGCGACCAGGCTGGCAGGGGGCAGTTTGGGGAGTGATCAGGCAGGCGAGTGGTTAGGAGCCAACGGTCCCAGATTGTTAGAGGGATGTCCCACAGGGATCGGGCCTAAACCGGCAGTCGGACATCCCCCGAGGGGTCCCTGATTGGAGAGGGTGCAGGCTGGGCTGAGGGACCCCCCCTTGCACAAATTTTGTGCACTGGGCCTCTAGTGTTTTATAAATCTAGAAAGTCATAATTAGATGAAATTGTACGTGCACATTACACGATATCCACAAAAGGATGCATTTGTCATATTCAAGTACACAAAGAAGCTATTTTCCTCTCCAACTTTAAAAAGAAAGGATAATAGCCATGTATCAATAGAGAAAATGTCACCGGGAGTGGGTTACCATATTTGTATAGCAAATTGCTGAGCAAACCAAAGGAATAGTTGGTCTTTTCAAGAAGCCATCTAGTGGTTTACTTCAGCATCACAGTTATTTATTTTGCAGAACAATACTTGTTTTGTAACACTCAAATGAACTTCTTTGAAAGCAAAACTGTAAATTAAATAGTAAACGAGTCTGAATCTGAGTTTGGAGCTCCAAAGAAATCTAAAAGAAACTTTTAACTTTGTTCTTATTACTGTGTTCTTATTAATATGAACAAAACGCTTAAAAATTCCTCGGCGGGGGGGGGGGGGGGCGGGCGGGGGGGGCAGATTCCTCTGTGGAATCCCGAACTGTAATTGGACAAGCTGAAAATGAAGTTAGTGAGCGCTTCTTACTGTGACAGTCATCAATGATGAATATGATGCACTTATCTGTCTTTGATGCTCGCAGGCAACTGGACCCCTTTAGTCCTTTAACAGTATCCTTCGCCTACGACATTTTCACTGCACTTACCGTGTCAGGCACTCAAAACCTCTTACAGCAAAAAAGTAATTTTCTTCCAAGAAGTATTTGTTTCAGATGAACAACATTTTTAATGAAGAAGGAATATATGCCACTCTATTGCTTTTACTTTTCAGTTATATTAGAGAAATAAAAGCATAATATTAGCATAGAGCGTGCAGAGATAAAAAGTTCTAAGTCAGAGGAAGTGAGCCTAGGTGGGGCAAGCACAAGTTAAGAGGGTCCACACCCTGACTGCTGTCTCTCTGCGCCTCATGGTTTGGCTTTTACACTGATTCCTCCCACACCTGGGGTATCAGAGTCTCAACATTTTCATCTCTACATAACTATATATATATTTTTAATATATTTTTTATTGATTTCAGAGAGGGAGAGAGAGAAAAACATCAATGATGAGAAAGAATCATTGATCAGCTGCCTCCTGTACCCCCGACTGGGTATCAAGCCCACAACCCGGGTATGTGCCCTGACCAGGAATCAAACCGTGACCTGGTTCATAGGTCGCACCTCCACCACTGAGCAACCGGCCAGGCCATAACTACACCATTTTAAACAATGTCGTAAGGGCTCCAGAATGGCATCTGCTGCCATTGCTTCAGCCCCAGTTGTGGTCTGATGCAGCACCTCCCAGGATTCCTAAAAAAGTGGGAGTAAATCGCAGTAAGGATTGCTTTGAATCCCCTTTGCTCCACACATTGACTGCCTCAAGGGTTTTGTTTTAAGTGCAGGGCACAGGAAAAAATGCTACTTTTCGAGAGAAAACTAAACTCTCCAGCAGACACCCTGCAGTTGAGTACTTTGCATCCAAGTCTAAAGTCAGCAAATGCAAAGGAGATCAATGGATGCCAGGGGCCCAGGGTTGTGGGGAAAGGGCTAACTGCAAAGGGACCTGAGAAAACGTTGGGGGTGATGGAAATATTCTCCATCTTGATTGTAGAGGTGGTTACATGTGGCACATCTTTGTCAAAATTCATAGTACGGTATGCTTTAAAAAGATTAATTTTACTCTGTTAAAACATTTAAAAATAGGTAAAATGCAAAAGTTCGACCTCATGCTGCCTGTGTAGCAAAAGCCCAAGTAGTATATATTTTTAGTGATTTGCTCTGGTGGCAGGACAAGCAGAAGCTAGGAAAATTCCTTGGCAGGTGGAAGAGGGAAACAGAGACAGAGAGTTAAATGGCTGAGCAATTTATAGTCAGGTAATAAATCTCAAGGTCTCGTCTTCCCTAACTGTGGTAGACAGTTGGACAGACAGGAGCAGAGCAAGGACGATGGGCCAAGTACAGACGGTCACCAGGGTGGCAAGCCCCCGGTGCCTAGCAACGGACAATCCCTTGTAGGGTGGGACCTGCCCCCAGGGTGACTTTTCCACTTTTCCTCCCCTAGCGTATTGCTGGTCAGGCAGTTTGGACCCTCTGACCTTTCCTCCTTAGAGATAACATCTAGGCCTCAGTTGTATTTCAGTTCCAGGCCCAGAAAAAGCAGCAAAACACACCATCCAACCCCTGGTTGCCCTCAGGACCAGCTGCATTGAATAATGACCCCCTGCCTGGTGCAGTCCGTCCGTGGAGATCACAACCTGAAAGGACACCTAGAGAACTGCTGAGTATTCTATTGAGATCTTCCCCCTGGGACCTCCCCTAAAATCTCCACCCTTAAAACCCTTAGGACCAAGGACCCCGTATGTTCTCCCTCCTCCTCCAGGGAGCACACCCATGCCTGGCCCTTCCCACGCCCCCTCCTCACTCCCAAGGCAAGTTACCATTAACTTCCTCACTCCCAAGCTCCCAGGGCCCTTCCTTTACCTCCATAACTTGTTTCCTACACCCATTTCTCCTAGGAATTACTTCTTCTACCTCTGTGACTTACCAAATAGATGTTCTCTTACAGTTTGGACATACTTCCCCTCTCAGCACGTTTGCCCAGGCACAGCCTTCCACCTGGTGTGGGACAATAACAGCCAGAAAGGGGAGTGACCCCTTCTGCCAGCCCACATTTCTCCTTAAATGGACCCTCCCTTCTCTTCCGTTGCTGTTCGGGGAATCTCAACGAGCCATTTCCTCCCGCTTGGGTGACATTCTACAAACCCCCTTTTCTGATCCAAGTTGGAGTTCATTCAACGCGGGAAGTTTGTTTTTTGCTGTGTTGCAGGGCATTGCATGATATCAAGTCTAAGAAAAAGCAACCTTTGAAATCACTCAACGGGACAGTTTCAGAAAGGATGTCACAACCGCCCTGACATCCAATCTTATCTCCCCAGGATGGTGCGGACTTGTAGAGCTCGTAGGAGCGTCATCATATTCATAATTACTCCTTTCCACAATGGTCTTTTGACAATAATTTCATAACCTTCTTGGGTTTCTTTTTTCTTGGCTTGACAGAAAAATCTATGGAACTTGAAATTATCGGTGCTTTCGAATATCTACCCATTTTGAGGTTTGTGCAATCTGAAGCTTGAGGAAATTTGGCAATGATATTGAAAATGCCATCTCAAGGTCATGTGTGACCACCTAGTTGCCAAACTCAAAGGTATCTTCCCAGCCGGTCAGCTGACAGCTGAAAACGACAGAAGGTCCAAAGTAAACCGGCTTCCACGCACAGTGGAAGCACTAGGGGCGGGAACCTCAGGCATGCTTGTTTTCAGGAGCTCCAACCATGTTGTGAGAACCCACTCTCTTTCCGCCTCCCCACCTGTTCTCTGTGTTGGCTCTGTTCACAGAAGGACTTGTCTAGGCAGCTGCCTGAGCTTCTTGTTTGCACCCTCCCAGATTCCAACCCAGCAGGAAAGAACAAACTGAGGGGCTCAGCCTTTCAGAAGTCCTAGGGTCTGCTCTCATTGGGCACAATTAGTCTGCTTGGGACAGGTGCCCATCCCGAACCCATCTGTGAGGATTTCCTATTGGGATTGGCAGAGTGTAGTTGAGCAGGTCAGTCCCAGAGCCAGAGCTCCCATCAGTACAAGCAAGGCAAGTGTTCTGAGAATGCAGTTGGAGGATTTCCCACCAAAGACACTGCGGTGACTGTTGGCAGGGTAAGGACAAGAATAGATGCTGGAACAGCAGATGTCCACCACACTCCAACCTTTCTAGCGAATTTGGTCGCGGTGCCCTTGAAAATCTGCATCCCTGCCTTCCCTATGCAGTGCTGTCCCGTCTTCCTGAATGCAGGAAAGGGATGGTCCCCAGTTGTCCAACCCTATCCCCCTCGCTTAACCTCATGGAGTTCAGACTCAACTCATCATCACCTCCTCTGTGCCTCTACCTACTCTGTTCCCTCAACCGAGAACACCATTCCTCTCCCATTCTCATTTCCATATGTTCATGTCCTTTACATTCTGGTTCAAATAGCTCTTTGTGAAACTTCCATATTTAATTTTCTTCAAGGCAGAAATAAACTTTCCCTTTCCTCTAAACTCTTATTATCCTCTCTCAAAGGTAGAATTTTCCGCTTTAGATATTCTGTTGTATAGTGAAATATGTATGCGCGTCACACTGGCTCTTAGCTCCTTGAGCTCAGAATGTGACTTACCTTTTTTTAAAATATATATTTTTATTGATTTCAGAGAGGAAGAGAGAGCTAGAAACATCAATGAAGAGAGAGAATCATTGATTGGCTGCTTCCTGCATGCCTCCCACCTGGGACTGAGCCCCAACCCTGGCATTTGTCCTGACTGGGAATTGAGCCTGAATTCCTGGTTCATAGGTTGATGCTCAATCACTGAGCCACCCTGGGCCGGCAGAATGTGACTTATCTTTACCGCTCACCCCTCTCTGCCACCCCGCTTCGGGGTCAGCCATTACAAAGCGGGTATTTGTTAAACAGGTGTGTATGGTGCGTCTCCTTTTATTAGGGTGCATTCATGTTGGTCAGCATATTTGCTTCTCAACACACACCTGGAGGGGAAGGACAAATATTATCTCAATTTTATATATGAGGATAGATACCAGTTTTATACGAAGAGGAAAAAAGATTTAACTGAAGGCTTCTAAGATCGTTTTGTGGAAAGCTGGGAGAAAAAAAACACAAACAAAATACAAAAAACAAAACACACCTAGATCTTTGGAGTTATATTACCTGATATTTTCCAAGAAAAACTTGCCGGTATGAATTGTGTCATTAAAACCGGGAGAATAGTTGATATCAAGTTGTTTTTGTTTCAAATAGATTAAATATTTTCCCTCTGAACGTTGAGCCTGCCAATTCCTGGGCTTGTATGGCGATTTGGTAATGAATATTTAAAAGGAAATCCAGATCCAGTGGTTCTTTCCAGCTCGGGGTGGGTGTTGCATTGAACTGTGTGGACCTCCTGTCCGGTCCCAGCCTTTGGGGCCTGCCCCGCGGTCCTGGGGGTGGAGCCCACATCCGGAGGCCGGTTGATAAACCCGCCCGGTCTCTGGGACTCCGGACTCGTCCCTCGTTTGTAGCTCGAGCCGGAGACTGGGGCCAGGCCTTGGGGATCTCCAAGGAGGCCGCCCCCGCTCGCCCATCCAGCCGTGCGCCCCCGGGCCATGGCAGCGCCGTCCAGGCTCCTGATCCGCGGGGGGCGCGTGGTCAACGCCGACTCCTCGCAGGTGGCGGACGTGCTGGTGGAGGACGGCGTGGTGCGGGCGCTGGGGCGCGACCTGCTGCCGCCGGGGGGCGCGCCCGCGGGGCTGCGGGTCCTGGACGCCGCGGACAAGCTGGTCCTGCCCGGCGGCATCGACACCCACACCCACATGCAGTTCCCGTTCATGGGCACGAGGTCCGTCGATGACTTCCTGCAGGGCACCAAGGTACCCACCCCGCCGCTCCCCCACCCTGGATGCCCGCGGAGCCCTCCGGCCGCCCGGGGTGCAGAGCAGAGCCACCCCGCGGGCTGAGGGAGCCGCAGCCGCCGAGCAGGTGCAGCGCTGGGATGAGGTTCTCCATGCCGAGCTCCCGCTGCTAGGGTCCCCTTCTCGCTGGCATCAGCCCGTCTTGGCTAACCCAGCTGCCTCCATTTGGGTAATTTGACAAGTTTAAGGCCATCTAGTCTCTCGCCCTCATTTCTCTCCGCCATGTATGCTCCTGAGCCCCGTGTGCATTGGTGTTCTATGGCAACCCACAAGCCTTCCCTACTGTGTTGCTGGCATTCCCAGATAGTGCTCTCGCCCTCCATTTCCAGCCAGAAGCAAATGGAAAAGACTTTCACCTGGTAGTCACTGCCCGACTCTTGAGTTGGCGGCGTGTGGTGAGTGGTGAGAGGTCTGGGTGGGCTGGAAGCCAGCGTGTCCACAATATCTGCTTCCACGCTCCAGGAGAAAAACCACAGCCCTGCCCTGGCCGGTTTGTCTCCGTGGATAGAGCGTCGTCCTCTGGACTCAAAGGTCGCAGGTTCGATTCCAGGTCAAGGTCACGTACATGGGTCTCAGGTTGGGGCACATGCGGGAGGCAACCAATCGATGTGTCTCTCTCCCATCCATGTTTTTCTCTCAGCCTCTCCTCCTCCCTTCCGCGCTCTCTATAAATCAATGGGGAAATACCCTCAGGTGAAGATTATCCAGAAAAAGAAAAGAAAAACCTGACAAGGGATTCCAAAAGAAGTTTACCGGGTGTGACCTGCCAGACACTCCCACTTGCATCAAGGGGCCTGGCCCCATGTCTGCTCTGTCCTTGCTGGGGGGGAGGAAGGGGCATTGAATCCAGCCTCAGATTCCTGCTGCCTGAGCACCTGCAGCTCTGCGGCTGGTGTAGGGCATCCGATCACCTTCCCCAGGATCCCCAGGTGAGAGAGCTTGGGTTTCTCCCAGCACAAAAGCCTAGAGGCTCAGGTGAATGAAAAGAACCTTCAAGGTTTCTCCAAGGCTCCTGAGAGCAAGATCAGGAGCTGAGCAGGGCAGCCGTGCTGGAACCTGTATTTCAAACTCCACTCAGCACTTGCCCTCAAGTCAAGCCCTCACCCCTGGAGGTCTGTGTTCTGGGCTGTGGTGAGGGAAATTGCTCCTTCCATATTGATACTCTTCAGACCCAAGCTCTTCATTCAAGGACGTGCCTGAGGTTTTCCCCAGAGCGATGCTTTGAGTGTGAAACAAATATGGCTGTTTAGTCCAAGTACAGGCTGGTCAGGCTTTGAAAGCCTGACCAGTAGTTTGTTGACCCTGCAGATTTCCAACAGTTTTACTCTCTTTACACCTCCCCCTCTTCACCTGCCCCAAGCATCCATGATTGAGCAGCGTATCTGATAGAAAAAAAGAATGATTTGACCCAGAGAAAGGGCTCTGGGACAGGCTGCTCACATCAACATTTGGAAGGAAGCCTTCCTCCTAGTTACTAATTGTCAGCCTTCATCATGTGGGCCATGGACAAAGTCTTTTGTAAGACAGGTCATTGTTTGGTTTGAAAACTGAACATGTATATTTCCCTTTTGCTAAAAACTGAAATTTGCCAAATTTGTTGTTGTTAATTCTCACCTGAGGATATTTTTTTCATTGATTTTTAGAGAGAGAGGAAGGGAGAGAGAGGGATGGGGAGAGAGAGAGATCTGAGAGAGACACATCAATTGGTTGTCTCCTGCAGCCCGGACCAGGCCCAGGGCCGGGGATCGAACTGTACGTGAGAGGGCTGACGATCTAACTGAGCAACATCGCACAAGGCTTTGCCAAATTTTCATGAACTGATTTTTGCATTTTAGGTAAGACTCTCAGATACCAAATGATAGGCAATGCAAATGATAAAAAGTTGGAAAAGTAATAGAAAAATAGAAGATTGCCTAGAATCTCCCACAGGACAACCAACATTTTGGTGTATTGCCTTTATGCTTTTTACTCAACATAACTGAGATTATGTGTGTGTGTGTGTAAGTACGTGTATTTAAAATTTTGTAACCTGGCCCTGGCCAGTTTGGCTTAGTGGATAGAACGTGGGCCTGTGGACTGAAGGGTCCTGGGTTCATTTCCAAACAAGGGCATGTATCTTGCTTACAGGGCTCAATCCCTGGCCTCAACGGGGGCATGTCTGGGAGGCAACCAATCGATCTGTCTCTCTCACATACATGTTTTTCTCTCTCTCGGTCTCTCCCCTCTCTTCCACTCTCCCTAAAATGGAAAAATATCCTCTGGTGAGTTTTAACAACAAAAATTTAGTAACCTGTTTTCAGTTACTGTACAAGCACTTTCTGTTATCCTAGACCAGTGGTTGGCAAACTGCGGCTCGCCGCTCTGTTGACTAATACGTTTGCCGACCACTGACCCGGACTCTTGATTCCAATAATTACAGGCTGTTGTTGTTCCTTGTGATTAAGCCCCTATCCCAGTGGTTGGCAAACGCATTAGTCAACGGAGTGGCAAACCGCGAGCCGCAGTTTGCCAACCACTGTCCTAGACGCATCGTTAACAAAGGGCTTTGTTGACGGTAGGGCATTCCATGACCCCCCATTGGCCATGTGGGAGCTGCTATTTCTGACCATGGGTTGGCCAGGCCCACTAGCATCACTACCCCTCACCACTTCCCTTTCTCTCATTAGGGTTCCAGAGGAGGCAGCCAAGAAGAGGAGTTGGAATGCTATGAGGGAGGGACATTCCTTCCCTTTCTCAAGAGTACCAGCGAGTGCCCCAGGCCCTAGGAGGTGATTCTTAGTTTCCATCTGTTCCTTGGCCATTCGGGGATTCCTAGCATGAACAGTTTTACAGCCGTCGTGAGAAGGCAGGTCACTGCAACATACTATAGTGCGTTGCCAACAGCTGAAAGGACTTAGGGGCCAGGTGATTCTCCAGGTATTTGAATACTCAAAGGTAGTCAAAACATTAAACAAAAACATGTTCTTGGCTAGCTTAGGATCTTAAGCAGAAAATAATGTGGTGAGTGATGTTAAGGTCAGAGATTTAGCAAATACTGAATTCCTGCTGAATATTAAACTGTATTCACAAAGGGGCTAAGCTACAGAAGTCTACTTCAAAAGTGGTTGGTTGGATCCCAGGAGAGAATCACCCCCAGGAACAGCTGAGGCCCCATCAAAGGGAGCCAGGAGAGTAAATATCAACAGGAGTGTTAGAATATTGGCCTATTCTGAAAGGAAGGCATTATAGAGCTATTTTGTCCTCTTTTCTAGTATTCACAGTAATTCCCAAGGCAGTATTGTTGGGGTTTCTGATTTGGGGAATAGGGATGAATAAATCTTTTGTAAATGCTGGTTGCATTATATATATTAAACTTGAAAAACAGCTTATTAATACTGATAAGTGGCATTTATTTTATGAAGCACTTCCTATGTGCCAGGCTCCGGAGCAAGCTGTGCATTTTCTTCCAACAGTCCGCGGCGCCATTACCAATTTTTTACAATCGAGGAGATTGAAACCTAAGTCACTTGTCTAAGGTCACACACCTCATAAGTGACCGAGTGGCTCTTCAAAGTCAGGACTGCCTGCCATCGCTAGAGATCTTACCTACTAGGCTCTCGTCCTTTCTGATATGCTCGCTGAAATAATATCTACGGTTTTGATTTATCAGAGTGGCAAATAATAGATGAAAAGCCTGTATAAAGTTGCATGCTAATGTGAGGTGGTTTTTCTCAAAAATAGGGCAGAGTCATCCTTAAGAAACACAGTAGCCTTCCCCTTCCCAGTGCGGAGGAAGTGAAGGTTCTCAAAACGCACATCCCAGGGATCAGGGTTGTGAGACGTTTTGATATGCATTAATAGCCACATCATGTCTAAGGGTACAGAAATGGGAACCTGAAATACAGAGAGAGATAAAATAAAAATATTTCATGCTGTTGATATAAGAAGTGTTCAGCCTATAGAGAATTTTTAAAAAAATATATTTTTATTCATTTCAGAGAGGAAGGGAGGGGAGAGAGAGAGAGAGAGAAACATCAATCATGAGAATCATTGATCTGCTGCCTCCTGCATGCCCCCTGCTGGGGATCAAGGGGGAAACCCAGGCATGTGCCCTGACCAGGAATCGAACTGTGACCTCCTGGTTTGTAGCTCAATACTCAACCACTGAGTCACATTGGCCAGGCTAGAGAATTTTTATAAGAGTTTATTTGAGCCAAACTGGTGACAATTGTCAGGAAGCAAGATCTCAAATGCTTCAGAGGATGACAGTTTTGCAGTTTCTTTTATGCATTTAAAATTAAGGATGGGCCCGGCCGTCATGGCTCAATGGATGAGCATTGACCTATGAACCAAGAGGTCATGGCTAGATTCCCAGTCAGGGCACGTGCCTGGGTTGCAGGCTCAGTCCCCTGTGGGGGATGTGCAGGAAGCAGGCAATCAATGTTTCACTCTCACATTGATCCTTCTCTCTCTTTCTCCTTCTCCCTTCCTTTCTCTCTCTCTCTCAAAAAAAAAAAAGAAAAAGAAAAAATATATCAGTTTGAAGGTGTACAGTTTTTGTCCAAGTCTTGAGATAGCTGTCCACCTCTGATATCAGCACTTCTCCTCTGAGAAGAGTCTTTGATGTCCGTTGTAGGTGGAGGGGATGTTCATTCCTGGTTAGGTGCCTGATGAGGTTCCTTCCATGGAGGTTGGAGAGTGTCTTTTGAATGAACCAAATCTCCAGGTGACAGTGATCTTTAAAGGCTTTGCCTCCTGGGAGCCAGCTGTGAAAGGAAGCAGTTACCAATGGGCATTTTCTTGAAGTGACTTTATCAAATCTTGGCACTGGTGTAAGATGTCTTCTTTCTGTAATGTCAGCTCATACTTCCTTCATTTAATTTAAGTCCAAACTTAAACTCATTATGACGGATGAAGGAGTGCAAAAACCCAAAAAGGGGTGGGGGGGGGAGGCGGTTGCCAGGGAGTAGGGAAGAACCAGGCTGACCTCTCAGGTTTCCCATAGCCCTGACTATTCATTTAATTCACAACCCTGGTTTACCTATACAGTACACCCCAGATGTTTTTCATCACTTATTTTGCAATGTTCCCCATGCAAGTTAACATAAAAGACAAGTCTTTTTTTTTAAAATATATTTTTATTGGTTTCAGAGAGGAAGAGAGAGGGGGAGAGAGAGAGATAGAAACATCAATGATGAGAGAGAATCATTGAGCGGCTGCCTCCTGCACGCCTCCCATTGGGGATCGAGCCCACAACCCCGGCATGTGTCCTTGACCGGAATCGAACCCGGGATCCTTCAGTCCGCAGGCCGATGCTCTATCCACTGAGAAAACCAGCCAGGGCGACACATCTTTTTAGGTGTTACAGGAGCCCTTCTGGAACACCATGAAGTAATTCCTACACATACTGAGACTTAAACCCTTGAAACCTCAGTTTCTAATGAAAACTAAGACGTATGCAATTAGTACTCTTTAAATTGGCAGATTTATGAAGATATTTTATAACCTCCAGAAACACAGATTTTTTTTTTTTTTTTTGGCAAATACATCACATAAGCCCAAAGCAGGTAAACCTATGTTCAGTGATTAATGGTTATTTTTTGTAGGCCCAGGTAAAATAAAGACATGTCTGGTTTGTTTTTTTAACATACTTTTATTGATTTCAGTGGGGAAGGGAGAGAAACATTAACGATGAGAGAGAATCATTGATCGGCTGCCTGTCTCCTGCATGCCCCATACTGGGGATCGAACCCACAAGCTGGGCACGTGCCCTGACCGGGAATCGAACTGTGACCTCCTGGTTCATAGGTTAACGCTCAACCACTGAGCCACACCAGCCATGCAAGACATGTCTGTTTTATATAAACCAACAATCTAACTTTTATTTACTAAAGATTAATCTTAGATCACATGTACTTGAAAAGAATTTGAGTTAGTTTCTATATTTCTGAGAATTTTAGAATACCAAATCTTATAAAACTTTTGCCTTAAAATTAATTTTAACAATACTAATAGGCGGTAGGAAATTATCTTACACTTACAACATAATGTATAACATACACAGACACAAACAGAGACCTTTTACTCATAAGAAAAACTCACTAGTTTATGAAAGAACAGTTGGATTAAAATTTTGTTTTGGAGACGCAATCTGTCCTTGACAAGTCAAGTTCCAAATGATCTTTCCCCTTTTATTGTTTATAAATATATTTTGATTGATTTCAGAAAGGAAGGGAGAGGGCGAGAGAGATAGAACATCAATGATGAGAATCACTGATTGGCTGCCTCTTGCACGCCCCACACTGGGGATCGAGCCCGCAACCTGGGCATGTGGCCTGACTGGGAATTGAACTTTGACCTCCTGGTTCATAGGTCAATGCTCAACCACTGAGCCATGCTGGCCGGGCTTATTTTTTATTTTTATTTTTGAATGTATCTGTAATACTTTCAACAATAAAGATAAAAACAAAAAGGCCTTTTATCCACAATGCCTTCAGGAGATGGGTTGCAAAAGACTAGACCAATAGATCAATAACTACTTTTTGCATCCACCAAGCTGATCATTTATAATATCAGACCAATAGGGATACTATTTGTGGTACTTTATTTATTCATTACTGGATTGTGAGTAGGCCCAATTTAAAAAATTAAATATAGGTCAACCAAAGGCTACATATTTTGTAAATCTAATAATTCATGTGAGAGGTTGGTTTAAAGGCTATAATTAATTTATTTAATTAAATGTAAAAGCTTTCTAGCTGACATAACTAATGGAAATAATGTTCTGTTTTAAAGAAATCATATTTCATTTTTGTTGGGTCTATACTCAATATCTTGTGGTCTTTTAATAATTTAATATCTCTGAGGAAAGATAATGGGATTTTTGTTCCAATGGATATTTTGAATTGGATAATCTTGAAGGAATTATGACTTTATTTTTTACTATATCCTGTGATAAGAGCTCAGCCAGTTTTCAGATATATATACTTATATTCAGACATGGATGCAGCTTGGAGTGGGTGGACTTGTATTAAAAACCTGGCAGCATCCATAGTTGGAGGAAGAGGTTTTTTTTTTAATTGAGAAAACACCCAGAACACTTTTTTTTTTTTTTTGTAAAGGACAAAAAGTCCTCAAAATTATCAAGAAAGAAAATTATACTTTGCTCTGAAACTTTTTGGTAAAATGCCATCAAGATGATTAGCTACAATAAGGCAGGGGAAGGTATATGATTAAGCACAGATTGATGGTGCTATTTATAGCACTTCCTCACCTTGTAGGAGAGCTGTGCTCAGGAAACTTGGTTGCAAACCAGATCTCCTTTTCTGGTGCTTGCTGGCGCTCCAGGCTGGGCTTCGAGGCTCTGCAGGTTGACTGTGTGACCTTGAGCAAGTCACTTCCTCTCTCAGGGCTATCAACATTTTCTTATCTGTAAAACGATTGGTTAAGAACGACTTCAATTTAAAAAAATATTTTTAAGGGCAGGGGCAGGCTAGAAGGGGTCAATGGGGGCGAAAGGGGGATATATATATATAATACTTTCAACCCTAAAGATTAAAAAATATATTTTTTAAAACTACCGAAAACAATATATACTCATCATTCAGCCCTTAGGAAAAGTCTAGAGCATTATAGTTGCTCAATATATATAGATGGAATGTATAAACTGCTGTGTTGTTTTTTGTTTTTTTTTTTAAAGGAAAAGAGTACAAATACTTAAATCACCTATACTTTTAACATTTCGTTTCCTGTCCTCTCAGGTTGTTTTCTTGTGGGAGGAGAGGGGCATATAAACAATTTCCCCTCTACTAGTGCATACTCTTTGGAGTCAGCCTCGTCCATAAATCACGTTCTTCAGTGACCTTAACTATCATTGAAGAACGTGATTTCCGTGACCTGGTTATCCTCTCCGGGTGGAGTCTGTCTCAACGCTTTCTCTCTGGTCTCCATATCGCCCATGCACCAGGCCTTCATTCCTGCCTTTCTGCAGATGCCACAACCTGGTGTCCCATAAGCACCTCAAACTCAGCCTGTTCCAAACCAAATGTATCCTTCCCTCCACGTCCCTCACCCACGTTTTATCCTGTTTCCCAAACTGTGAACAGCTTCATTCTCTTCTTTTCAGGGTTGGGCATTTTGGTGGTTTCCAGTTTTTGTTTTTGCTTGTGCATACTGTGATGTGAATCATAGTCAGATTCTTGATGCTGGACTTAGAAATCACCCCTCAGAGAGAAATGACGGGGCCAGTGAGTATTAGATGCATCTGAAAGAGTTAACATATATCCAGATTGCTTTTAATTTCTGCTCCCATGAACGGTACATTACACTTCTCATTTCACTGCATCCTAGCTACCTGTGAGTACTGACTTTAAAAAAAATCAATGTCAACGTAACAGGAAAAACAACATTTCTTAATGTTTTTAAGTGAACATTTCTGTGATTGCTGGTGAGGCTGAGCTTTGAACATTCTTATTGTGCTACTTGTATACTCCAGCTCTGAGTTTATAATTGTACGATTTCCTTGGGTGGTTCTTTATTGATTACAAAGTTAATCTTTACACTATGAATTAGAAGGAGGAAAAAAATATCTCAAATATTAATTTGAAACTGCTCAGTGTTAAGTAGTGCTTGGCCCTACTGAGGATGTGATGTGAATTGAACTTGACAGAATCTAGGACTTGCCTTCTTTCAGCTTCCATGCTTGCGATCTCTACCATTTTCAATTCCACTGTTTCCGCCTTCATTTGTCTGAAAGGCAGGTTTCCAGTGTCACCCAGAAGTAGTGCAGAGATTAAGGTTTTCACAATGCTGCTGTCAGAGAGGAGAAACTTTTTCTATAACCTCTTAGGTTTCGTTATTAGGGTTGCAAATTAAACTGACAAAAGAAATTAGCAAGAGAGAAGACTGACTTTTAAAATTCAGGTCCATGAAGTTTATAGAAAATTGTGACTCAAGGAGGAAGTGAGAATTTGAGGCTTTACATACAATCCTTAGAGGGGAAAGGGTTGGGGGAGAAAGACCTTATAGGAAACAAATGACTTTTAGGAAAGTCAAATGGGCCTTTAGGAGAGTAGATGGGAGATACCATCTTTTGAAACAAGGGCTGTTTAGGTGTGGCCAACCTTCTAGTCTCCGCTGATGAGTCAATCTTCCCCATTGGTGACACTTCTGGGCCCTGTCACTGCCATCTAATACAGAGTGGCCCTAAACTAAGGATTTTCCAAGTGGATAGTTAGGTTCCGTTAATTCAGTCGACAAATGTTTCTGGGGAACAGTGCCTCTAAGTGTTAGGCACTGTGGTTGGGGTGATTGAGGTGAAAACCATGGTCTTTGTTCTCAGTGACAGGCAACTAGAGCATATGGAGCTGCAGTTTTACCTGGCCTTAATAATCTACCTAATAAAAGAGTAACATGCTAATTGGCTGTACCTTCGCAATGCCCACCAGCCAATCAGGAGTGAGTATGCAAATTAACCCAACAAAGACAGCAGGTTAATTTGCATACACAGGCGCTGAGTGGTTGGGGACAGGGCAGGACACTTGCGTCATTGCCATGGTGATGACACAGGCGTTCTGCACCACCCCAGCCACTCTGGGCCCCTGGGCAGCATGGGAAGGCAGAAAGGCGGCTCCAATGCACAATCTTCATTCGTGCATTGGGCCACTCATAAAGTATATGCAGTAACTTGGTCTTGTAGACTTAACTTTGGTGATTGACTATTTTCAAGTCAATACTTGAGGTCTGGCATTTTCCCTTTTGTGGAGGTGCCAGTCACAGTGGCTGGCATCACCAAATTGTGTGTGTATGTTTTTTTAAAGATGTTTTTATTGATTTCAGAGAGGAAGGGAGAGGGGGAGAGAGAGAGATAGAAACACCAATGATGATAGAGAATCATTGATCGGCTGCCTCCTGCACGCCCCTATTGAGGATCGAGCCCACAACCCAGCTATGTACCTTGACTGGGAATCGAACCATGACCTCCTGGTTCATAGGTTGATGCCCAACCACTGAGCCACACTGTCCAGGCACCAAATTGTATTTTTAGCAGGTTATTTTCTACGTGAGCTTCGGTAATTACCCAGAGCCCACGCCTCGCCACTTCGGACTCCTCTTTTCACACGTCAAGTAGCTAATCCAGGTGGACACTGCAACGTGTCAGTTATGTTTCATTTGTCCAATAGAGAAGGTGCCTGTTCTAGTGGCAGTCCCGAGTTCCTGAACACTACGGATCTGTTCTCAGCTAAAAAGCAAAGACCTTAAAAAATAGCTTAACATGAAATAAAAGGTAATCTTCTTTGAAAGAAGAAATGATTCGAGGCATAGATGTAGAAATAGACTATAGTTCTGCTGTTTTAAAAGTCTTCGTTAACACTGATTAGGCAATGGGCGTTGGACAAGCTGAGCATTCAGCTTTCAGATGTGCTCAGAGTCTACATTCCATGTTAACATTTTCATAGAAGGATCCAGGCAACCACACGGCCAGGGGCAGCACTATTTTTGAGACACGAACTCTCCCATTAACATGCAACTGCCCTGCCTTTCCACTTTGCTATTGTAAAGGTGAATCATCATCATTACTCCTACTCCTAGCTTTTGTGGGAAACTCGTTGGCCCCTCCCTTTCTCCCTTAGAGATCTAAAGAACATTAATGTGATGGGCACACGGCGTACAGAGATGAAGCGACATCCGTTGAGTCAGAATCTCTGGGGGATGATATGAAAGCTCCCTAGAAGATGCTAGAGTTAAGCTTCACTGGATTAAGAGTACAGGAGGGGCTGAGATAGAGAGGAGCTCAGAACTTTCCAGAGAGAAGGAAAGGCAGTGTCCCTGGAGTAGGGTGAAGGAGCTGGGAGGGGAGTGACTCAATACAAAGCTGAGGAGCTATCTCCAGTTCAGCTCACGCAGGGACCCTATGGGATGTCTAATAACTGTCTTGTCTTCATCCCAAGAGCAAAGAAAAGCCAATGCAAGATTGGAAGTGGCCAGCATGGCTGGGGACAAGGTGATATTGCAGAGGCTACTGGTCCAGTCAGAAGGCAAAGACGGCACTGGGCAGTGGAGGTGGCCATGCAAGGAGTAAAGAGACTCGTGGAATATGCAGGAGGTAGCCTGAGGGAGGGGGTATTGCTGATGGATTGGATTTGGGGGTGTAAGGAAGAAGAAAGGTAAAGTTCAAGGGTGACTCTTAAGTCTGGTTTGCACAGTGGGATGGATGAATATTTCACAGCTGGGGAGACCAGGAGACGAGCATGGAGAGGCAATGCGGAGGACAGCTTCGCAAAGCCGAATGTGCTTCTGGATTTGAAACACAAATCGGGGCTTGTTTCCGTAAGTCTCAGTGACTCCCAGAAAGCTGTAAATCCAGCCAGCGTTCTTCTCCCTACAGCCCAAATGCGCTGCTGGAACTTCTTTTTGTCTTACTTGGGTTGAGCAAGTCCTATGATTGATTTTAGTGAAACAAAATCACTTGTTTCAGGATGAGCTTAGAAATGAAAAGGAAAAAAAAAAAAAAAAAAGGAAGAAAATGCTTGGGATGCTTTCAATAATGATTTACAACCAAATACATTTTTAAATAAAATCTTATGTTATGTAAAATTATGACCCCACTGTTGCTTAGAGTTTATCTCAATTTATGTTCTATCACATTTGCACCTGAGACAGCACAAGCTGTCTTCCTAACAAAAGAAGCTTTTTAGATAAACTGGAAGGTTTTCAAGGGAGAACAGCCAAGGTAATTAGGAGCTGAAAGAATTGATTTATGAGCCCAGATTAGAAAAGGTAAATGCATTTTGTTTGGCTAACTACAAATAAAAGGGGCGTGGAGTCAATCAGCAGTAAAAACAAAGGGAACAATTAGGTTTTACATAGAAATGTGAAATAAATTTTCATCCTATACTGCTTCTCCCTCCTTGAAGCATTCCCCATTCTTCAGTGTTAGGTAAAGTCGAAGAGACATTTTGTGAAGTGAATCTAGAAGCAGCTGATGTTGAAAGAAATTAAACAAATATTGAAAATATCTAAGGTGGGCTGGAACTGTGGTGTTCTTTTCCTTTTGTTGCTAATCCTCACCCAAGGATACTTTTTCCATTGATTTTTAGAGAGAGTGGAAGGGAGGGAGGGAGGGAGGAGGAAGTGGAAGAAAAGGGAAGGAGGGAGGGAGGGAGGGAGGGAGGGAGGGAGGGAGGGAGGGAGGGAGGGAGGGAGAGAGATCAACATTGATGTGAGAGAGAGACTTGAATTGGTTGCCTCTTGCATGCGCCTTGACCAGGGCCGGGACTTGAACCTGCAACCCTTTGGTGATTGGGCCAACACTCTAACCACTGAGCACACCAGCCAGGGCAGGGACTGTGGCGTCCTAACCAACTGGTTTGCCGGATAAAGCGGATTACCCCATGAGTAATAGTTGTGTGAAGGCAGAAAAGCTCTAGCATGGGTCCTTCCTTATAAATCTTTTAGGGGAACATTTTTTCATTAGTGATGGTCACACTGATGAACATCACAGCAGCTTAATAACATTGCATTTCAGCCCTGGTTAGTGTTGTTCAGTGGTTAGAGCATCAGGTTTTATTCCCATGTACCTAGGTTGCAGGTTGGATCCCTGGCCCTGGTCAGGCCTGCAGGAGGCAACTCATTGATGTCTCTCTCACATTGACCTTTTGCTCGCGCGTTCTCTCTCTCTCTCTCTCTCTCTGTCTTTCTCCCCTACCTTACCCCCTTTCCACTCTCTCTAAAAATCAATGGAAAAATATCCTAAGGTGAAGAGTAACAACAACAAAAGAAAAATTGCATTTCATTTGCGAATTTATAATTCATAGTTTGACGGGATTTGTTTTGTTTGGCTTTTGGTTTCCTAAATGCTTGATGGATTTTGCCAACCTCTGCTTCTCTCCAAGCAATGATTCACTTAGTGACCCGGGGCAACAGGCTGGAAAGCCGGTCACACTAGCTGGAAGACGGGAGAAGGGGGCATGATCCGCATGAGGCTGAGGCCAGGAGCAGGCTGAACGTACGACCTCCTGCTCTAAATTGTATCTTCTTCCATGTCGCCCATGAGAATTTACCAGCTGGGTGACCTTGGACAGTCACTTGACATCTCTGAGCCTCTGTATCCTCAACGGTCAAATAGGAAAGCAATCCCTACCTCTGGGGCTGTAGTGAGGCTTACTTAAATGAGCTAATGAGTCTGACGTGCTTAACCCAGAACCGGGTATTTGAACACTTTCGAGAAGCAAGTGAGTCTTGAGAGGAGCCGGTCTCCTTCTAGGAGGAGCATCCCCTGGGGGTGGGGTGGGGTCCACTCTGATTGGGATTACAGACCTGCAGCTCTGGCACGTGGCTCCTGGGATCCTGTGTAAAGAAGGGAGCATTTCAGATCTTAAAATAAGATTCAGGGATTTGGGGTAACTGTGGGCAACCAAAGGACCCTGGGTGACCAGAAGGACCAGAGGAGGAAGAAAGAGGTCCCAGAGGAGGCTGGGGCCAGATGGTGCCTGGCAGCTGTTCACCAAGACCCCGGGCAGCAGCCGAGAGCCCTGTGGCCAGTGGCTAATGTCCCAGTGGTTTGGAAAAAGGCGGGTTCTGTGTTCCATCCATTCATCCACGCTGGCCCTGGCGATCCTCTCCCCTGCATCACCGTTTCTCCATGTTCATTCCCGGTGCGAGAGGGAGGAGAGGAAGGAAGAGCGGAGAGGAGACACAGAACAAGAAGAAACCAAAAAGAGGCAGCTGGCCGCTCCCACCCTCCCTCTCCTGCTCCCAGGTAATTAGGGAGGCCGGCATAGGTGACACGTCCCTATTCAGGAGCGTTCCCGGTGTAGCCCCAGCACGTTGTCTGCTGTCGTTTTAGAAAAACCGGCCTTTGACCGCCACATGTTCAGCGTTGTAAGAAGACCACCCACAGTCTGGACTAATTCCTGTAGCGCGTACATGTATTCGTACCACTACCTTTTCCCTGGGCCTCTCCCAGGGAGCTTAGCAATGTCCACCTCCCTTAACCACTTCTGAACTACTGTTTATTATGGAAGTGCACGTGCTACCTGTGATCACAATCTGAGCATTTTATTATAATTATCTCTTCATATTCCATCTCCCCACCGAGGCTGTAAACAGGTTCCTGAGGGCAGAACCTGGGATTAGCTGTGTATCCTGCTACCTCCTCACTCTGTGTAATTAATGGATTCCATGTGGTAGGTGGTTTTTGTGGTTTTTGTAACAGTTTTATTTATTTTTTATTTTTTTAATTTTTTAAAAATATTTTTTATTGACTTTTTTACAGAGAGGAAGGGAGAGGAATAGAGAGTTAGAAACATCGATGAGAGAGAAACATCGATCAGCTGCCTCCTGCACACCCCCAACTGAGGATGTGCCCGCGACCAAGGTACATGCCCTTGACCAGAATCGAACCTGGGACCCTTCAGTCAGCAGGCCGACGCTCTATCCACTGAGCCAAACCGGTTTGGGCAGTAACAGTTTTATTAAGATGTAATTGATAGACAATACAATTCAGCCATTTAAAGTGTATGTCTCAATGTTTTTTAGTATATTCACAGAGTCTGCACCACAATTGTAAACATTTTTATCATTCCCAAAAGAAACCCTTTTGCTCTCACCTGATTCTCCCCAACCCCTCCAGCCCCAAGCAACCACTCTTCCACTTCCTGTCACTAGGGATTCACCACTTAGGGATATTTCATATACATGGAATCATATAGCATGTGATCTTTTGTGACTGGCTTTTTTTCACATAGCTTCATGTCTTCAAGGCTCATTCATGTTGAGGTGTGTATCAGAAATTCATTTTTTATGGCCAAATAATATTCCAATGTATTAATATACCACATTTTGTTCATTCATTCATCAGCTTATGGACATTTGGGTGTTTTTCACTTCTTCCTACTATGGATAATGCTGCTCTGAATATTTGTGTAATGTAATGTAACGTAACGTAACATAACGTAACGTAACGTAATGTAATGTAACGTATATGCCAAGGAGAATATGAGAGTTGAGGCAGATCTTGCAGGGCCTGGTGGACCATGCTCAGAAGATTAAACTTCATTCCAGAGTCAGTGACAAGTATTCAGTTTTAAGCCTCAGAGCCACGTGGTGATAATCTGTACTTTGGAGCATCCCTCTAGTTGCCCTGAAGGGTTCACATTGGAGTGAGTGGGACCTAAACTGGGGACATAAAGATCAGAAGGGGATGAGAAGCGTCTGAACTAAGAGCAGAGGCAGGGGAAGGGTTAGAGGGGAGAGATGGGAATTAAGGAAAGATGGAGGGGTCACCAGGAGGTTGTGATGAATGAAGGTGGGGTGGGAACCATGTTGAGTCTCCACGGATTCTGCGTGGACCCCAGGGTAGTTGGAGATACAATTCACCCAGATTGACTCTAATAATAAAACGAGATTTTGCCATGATGGAGAGAGTTTTCTAGAGGGGAAAAAAAAAATGAATCTTCTCCACTTCTCCATTTTGGTTTATCTTTATGGTCTTCCTGTTTTCTGTGGATCAAAGCCCTTTTAATTTCATCAGACCTGCCATTCTTCTGACAGAAGCAACTCCAGCAGTTCTATCTATTTATTTAATTTTTATAAGCGCTTATTGGAGCCAAACCGAGGCCAATGCCTGGAAGCAAGAGCTCCAAGGTTCCACGCCAGCAGTCTTAATGCTTCAAACTTTAATATATGGGAAGTCTAGTCCTGTCCCTCTGTGCCTTTTAAAGGTAGCGTTTTTGTGCAATTTCCCAGACGCGTCAAGTTTGCCCAAGTGCTTGCAAATGCATGTTGTGCAAGGAGACAAATGACTTCGGCAGAAAATGGATGTCTCACCTGTGGGAACCCTCTTGTGCTTCCAGGCAGCCCTGGCGGGAGGCACCACCATGATCATCGATTTTGCCATTCCCCAGAAAGGCAGCTCCCTCGTCAAAGCCTTCGAGACCTGGCGAAGCTGGGCGGATCCCACTGTCTGCTGCGACTACAGCCTGCACGTGGCCGTGACCTGGTGGAGTGACCAGGTGAGCTGCCCAGAGGGCCAGCTTCCTTTCAGTTCCCTAGTCCTGGCTCTGTGCAAGATCAGGACACTGGTCATGGCAGAACGTGAGAAACTGGTAGATGGCTGGAGGTCAGACTCGGAGGGAAGACGTTCATTGCCTGTTCTTTTGCACCTTTTGAAGTTTGATTCCTGTGAAGTATTGTCAATCTCCCAAACTAAAATTTAAAAAAATCATATAGAGATGATAGCAAAAATCCTTCATAATAATTCACAATAGCCTTTCCTAATATTTAGTTCATGACATGTAATTTTAAAAAGGACTGATCTCCCCGCCTGCCCGGTAGTCCAGTGGTTAGAGCGTCAGTCTGCACAATGAAGGGTCTCAAGGTTCAATTCCCGGTAAAGGGCACAGGGATGTACCTGGCTGTGCAGGTTTGATCCCCAGCCCGGTCAGGGAGCATGCAGAAGGCAAGTAATTGATCTCTCTCTCTCTCTCTCTCTCTCTCTCTACCTCTCTCTTCCACTCCCTCTAAAAATTAATGAAAAAATATCCAACAGAAAGTACTGGTCTCTCTTGTCCTCAAAGTCAGCGTTTCCAGACTCCTTTAAATAGTATTTTTCCACAGACCTGAACTTTAATTAGAATTGGTTGATTTATGGAAGTAAACCAAGGAAATTCCCATTTAAACTGGATGCCTCCATTCCCACATTTCCCCCCCATTCTTCCCCCGCCCCCTCCAACCACCGCTCTTGTGCACTGGAAAGAGAAAGGAGAACAGACGGGAATGTTGTCAGGGCCTCCTCCCAGCTGTCCCCTAACTGGTGCCCTTTCTGCAAAGCTGTACTAATCTCCCCAGCTGGTCAGATCGTTTCATGATGGAGCTTAAACCAGCCTTTCTCGTCTTCTAATGACCTAGGCTACGGCAGAAACGACAGCCTGGTTCAGATTAGGAAGCCAGTTTTGAGGGATGTTAAAATGTGTCCGTTTCTCCCCGTATAAACTTGCATGTGTACTTTAGAAGAAATGTTTACTTGTGATTTCAATCAACAACACGTTTTTTCCACATTGGACTTAATTCAGAAGTCTTTTTTGCCAGAAAAGGGTCACAAGGCTGAGTTTATTTGACCTTACCAGGTGACTTGGCCCCCACATCCCCCGAAAAATTGGGCTTTAGACACCAAGTTAATATAAAACAAGTCATCAGTTTTTAACAGGTAGATCAGCAAATATAATAGCAAGGTTCATAGTTCACGCTAAAGTTAATTTTTCTCCAAAAATGCCATTCTAAGCGACGCATCTGATCTCTTTTGCTTTCAGGTTCTCCTGCCTTCCTCCTCTCCTCCCTCCCTCCCTTCCCCCTTCCCTCTCCTCTTACGTTATTGGGGTAAAAGTGATGATGTTCACCCTTACCAGTGTTTCTCAGCCCTTCATATGCCAATGGTTACCTGGTGAATATTGTTAAAACACAGAGTTTGTTCCGTACATGTATCAGTTTGCTAGGGTGGCCATAACAAAGTACCACAAACAAAGGGCGCTTACACAACAGATATTTATTTTCTTACTAGAGGCCTGGTGCGTGAAATTTGTGCACGGGGGTGGGGGTGTCCCTCAGCCCATTCTGCGCCCTCTTGCAATCCGGGACCCTTCAGGTAGGGTCCCTAGGCCTGGCCGGTGATCAGGGTCTAACGGCTTTCCTTCCCCCGGCTGCCGGCAGCTGGCCCCACCCTTGCCACTGCCACTCGCCCCCCCCTCCCACCCCGAACCGGTCGCCTCCCTCTGCGGGTGACAGGCATGGATGCGATCGCTTGGCTGGCTTGGGCCTCCCTCTGTGGGGCAATTGATCGTGGGGCCCCCAGATCGATCACCCCCCAGAGGGAGGCCCTGCCCACCTACCACAGTGCCGCCAGCCAGGTGACGTGGGCCTCCCTCTGCAGGGTGATCTTGGGGTGATGACGGGGGCCCCCGACCAATCACATCACACCTGCCTTGGCTGGCCTGGTGCCAGTGCATGATATAGCATGGTCATTGGGAAGGTCATCCGGATGGTCGTTCTGCTGTTGGGTCATTGGGTCGATTTGCATGTCACGCTTTTATTATTATAGACTAGGGGCCCAGTGCACAAATCCATGTACCTCGAAAGGAACTTTGGGCCGTGAGGCTGCGGTGGGCACAAGGACGGGTCTTGACCCACCCTCGGCGCCGCAGCCCTGGTCCCCTGTCTGCCTTCAGCCCTGCTGTCGCTGCTGTTGCTTCAATGTGCTGACAGTGCCGGCCGCGCTCTCACCTGCTCACAGTGCAAAGCAATTGGGGCCGTGGCTGCCAGCGGGTGCAAGTGGCGGCTGCTGCCCCGATCGTCCCTCAGGAGCAGGGGGAGGTGGAGAAGCCCTCAGGGGCAATCAGGGCCGACAGCCGCTGCTCACACCTGCTGATGGCACTGAGCAATCAGGCCGGTGCTGGGTGCCAACAACAGGTGCAAGCAGTGGCTCTGGGGCCGGTACCAGCAGCAGGTGTGAGCGCCGGGCAGGACCGCGGCGCACAGGAGCAAAGAATTTCAGTGACTACCGGAGGCTTGCCCTGATGATAGGAACCGGCGCCCCACCTTAGTCTGGCGCCCCCGCTCACCTGCTCCACCATCCCACCGTGGCCAACGCCAGCCATGTTCCGCACGTGCCCCCTGGTGGTCAGCGCACATCATAATGACCGGTGGTTCGGTTGTTCGGTTGTTCCGCTCCTCGGTCTATTTGAGTATTAGCCTTTTATTATATAGGATAGTTCTGGAGACTAGAAGTCTGAGACCAAGGTCTTGGCAGGGTTGGTGTCCTCATATTGGGAGATGGATGCTGCAAATTTATTTCCAAGTCTACAAATGAAGTACTTTGGAGAAAACTATAAACGCTTCCATGACTTAAAAGTATCATTACAGCAGATGAAAGGGAGTCTAATGTGGGGGAAAGATCAAGGCCTTAATTGCTGTTTTTTTCTGTAATTAAACTGTTATTTTACTTCTCCTCCAAACGCAATGTTCTGGAAAGTATTGAAATGATCTTTGAATTAAACAGTGACACCCAGCTGGTGTGGCTCAGTGGTTGAGCATCGGCCCATGAATCCAACCAGGAGGTCATGTTTGGATTCCCCATCAGGGCCCATGCCTGGGTTGTGGGCTTGATCCCCAGTAGGAGGCGAGCAGGAGGCAGCCAATCAATGATTCTCCTCATCATTGATGTTTCTCTCTCTCCTTCTCCCTTCCTCTCTGAAATCAATAAAAATATATTTTAAAAAATTAAACAGTGACGTTGTTTTCTTGTTGTTGTTTACTTTTAGGTGAAAGAAGAAATGAAAATTCTTACCCAAGATAAAGGTGTGAACTCGTTCAAGATGTTTATGGCTTATAAAGACGTGTACATGGTGAGGGATGCGGAGCTGTACGCGGCCTTCTCTTGGTGCAAGGAAATCGGAGCGATTGCTCAGGTCCACGCAGAAAACGGAGACCTGATCGCCGAGGTAAGAACTGCATCCCGAAGCTTCCGCAGCGATGACACCCGGCCGCAATGCAAGGCGAAGACATTAGCCCTAAGGAGGGAAATGCACGCAATGCATTGGAAGAAACTCATTTTCTGAGGTTTAAAAACACTCGATTTTGTTTACTTGCGTCTCTGCTCTGAATTTTACTCAGGTATTATATGCATTTGAGTAAGGATTGAGTAAGCTATTATATTGGATCTCAAACATGTGTTATTATAAACACACAAATATTTTTCTCTGTGTAGAGCCCAGCCTTTTTATGCATTTATGTATTCTTTTCAGTAGCTCATGCTGCTGCTGCAGAATGCCAAAGTGTGGACACCAGCTTAATCTGATGACGTAAGCAGGGTATGAGGTAGCTGTTCAGAGTTTCTCTCTTTTCAGAAACTGGTATTAAAAAGTGCTCTGGAGGAAATCTAGATGGTATTTATTTCTCACCTTGGTTCATTATTATTGCCTGCAGGGTGCATCTCCTGCAAGATTTAAAGAGCTGTCTTCTACCCTTTATATTAGCTGATTTTTCCCTCTCCCCCAGGCTCAGTTCTCATTAAAGTCAGTGAGATGCAGGCCCAGTGGCAGGGGGGTGGGGGGGCGTGGAGGGTAATGGGAGGACAGCATGAGCTGTAAACTCCAACAGACCGAGGTTTACACCTGACTCCCCCACTTCCCCACCATGTGACACAGAGCAAGCCTTTTCCCCTCGCATGGTCTTGACTTCCTGCCTTTTTGGTAAGGAAGATGTAGCAGTTTGGAGAGGGAAAGACCTGATCCACTATCATTCAGTTTGTGTCGGGGGAGATGGCAAGGGGGGGAGGGCAGTGAAGACTGCTTCAGTACCAAGTAGAATAAGCCCAGCCAGTGCGGCTCAGTGGTTGAGTGTGGACCTATGAACCCAGAGGTCACAGTTTGATGCCCGGTCAGGGCATATGCCTGGGTTTTGGGATCAATTCCCAGTAGGGGACATGCAAGAAGCAGCCAGTCAATGATTCTCTCTCATCATTGATGTTTCTCTCTCTCTCTCTCTCTCTCTCTCTCTCTCTCTCTCTCTCTCTCTCTCTCTCTCTCTTGCTCTCACTCTCCCTGACTCTCTGAAATCAATAAAAAAAATTTTTTTTAAAGTCTAACTGCATAATATAATACCATGAGTTATATCAACAAGGATCTAATGTTGGGGATTAGCATATTTTTGTTTGTTCTGAACCAGTAAGTCTTAAATATAAACACTGCTTTTCAAAGAATGATTAGAACTAATCTCGTATCTTTTTCACCTTTTCTATCCAAATAATTTAATTGTGAAGTGCGCATATGAAAAGTAGCATATAAGAGGATTAAATTTATTTTTACCAAATGCACGCACATACATCGCACCCCCGCCCCCCCCCAACAGATCTAAAAGCCTGCCCGTGTGTTTCTCTCCCGACACAACCACGGCGTTCGTTGTTAGTAAACCTTCCTTGCACATGCGTATGTTCCTGCTGCCTTTTTAGGGAGCAAAGAAGATGTTGGCTTTGGGGATCACAGGCCCCGAGGGCCACGAGCTGTGCCGCCCGGAAGCCGTGGAGGCGGAGGCCACGCTGAGAGCCATCACCATCGCCAGCGCCGTCAACTGCCCCCTGTACATCGTGCACGTGATGAGCAGGTCTGCGGCCAGGGTGATCGCGGACGCCCGGAGAGAGGGTAACGCACTCAGGGCCCTGCGTTCGCGGAAGCGTGCGGTAAACCGCCTGCAAGCTCTCTTTGGCTTGTGAGAAAGTGGCGCGTGAGTCTCCACAACTGTCCCTCCTCCCTCACCATCCTTCCTGCGTGTCTGTTTCTGGCCTCCCTTTTGCTCGCCTTCACGACTGCTGCTCTTCCTTCAGGTTGTTTCTTCGTCATCCTCGGAACCTCCAGACATTTCCTTTAGCCACAAGCCCCCCCTTAACACCGCTAGTCGTCTAACCTGAGGGCTAAACGCAACCTCTCCAGTTCACTGCGGGAAGCGGCTCTGTATCTCAGGCAGCTCCCTCCACTTTTCCTCCCAGTGCCCGAATCGGCGTAGTCGTAGGTCTCAACAACTGTTTTTTGAATTGAATTGATTTGTCTCATAACACGTTGGGTGTTGGTGCAATGGAAACATTTAGCCAAATAGTATTTTATGGCAATTAACCGAAGTTATTTTTACCCCAAATTGTCTCAGTTCTTTTGTTTTGTTTCGTTAATCCTCACCTGAGAATATTTTTGTTTCTTTCTTTATTTTTTAGGGAGAGTAGAAGGGAGGGAAGGAAGGAGGGGGAGAGAGAGAGAAACGTCTATGTGAGAGAGACACATAGATTGGTGGTGCCTCCCACACACTCCCTGCCCAGGGCCAGGGATGAACCTGTAACCCAGGTATGTGCTCTTGACTGGAAATCGAACCCATAACCCTTTGGTGCACCGGCCAGCACTCTAACCACTGAGTCACACCGGCCAGGGCCGTATCAGTTCTGTAGCTCAATTTAATATGTCAGTAGTCATCACTTAAAAAAGAGAGAGAATCTCGTATTTTTGATAAGAATTGGGTAGAGAAATAATCTCATTCATTTGTCAGTACTAGTTCAGGAAGGATGAAACCAAATTAGGTGCATTTTGTTCAATGGCTTTAGACCCTTCTGAGACATGCTAGTCATTTCTATCATTTCACTTTTAGAAACCCAAAGACAGATATAATCTTATAAATCATCCTGGCTGTTTGCTTGCTTGTTTGTTTAAACTGGAGCTGGCTGCATTTTATAATATGGATTATAAAAACTATGAAAATAGACACTAAAATACAGAGTGCCCCCCCCCCCCAATGTAAACACACCTTAATAGCTGGTAGGTCAATTTTTAAAAGGAAATGTATTTTAATAAACACTGCCTTTATAATTATTCAGTGTGTGTAAATATTTTGGGGGGACACCCTACCCCTTTTTCAAAGTTGCATCGTGTTGCATGAAGGTTCAGTAAGGGTTTTGTGCCCCTGAAATGCATTCTTAAAATGCACTCTATGATCCTGGTTGGGTGGCTCGGTTGTTGGAGCATCATCCTGTACACCAAAAGGTTGCGGGTTCGATTACCCATCAGGGCTTGTGGGTTTGACCCCCAGTCAGGGTGTGTATGGGAAGCAAGGGATCGATGCTTCTCTCGCTCTCTCTCTCTCTCTCTCTCTCTCTCTCTCCTCCCCCCCACCCCCGTCTCTAAAAAGCAATAAAAACATATCCTTGGGTGAGGATTTTTAAAAATGTAACCCATCAATATTTTGTGTTAAGAATTAATTTGATATCACACAGAAGTTAATAAGGTCTTACTACCAACCATTTCTAGTTGCTCCCCTTCTCCCCCACATATAATGTAATTTCAGTTAACAGAGCACACTTCAAAAAGAAAATACTGCCGTTTTAAAGGCATAGCCACCAGATGGCACTGTTGCTAACCTTATGAAATGGGTGGTTGTATAATTATTTGCTTTAAGTCCTGTACCATTCCAGCCTGTCAATCAGATCCATAATGTCAGAATATGATTCAAAAAAACAGTAAATTCAGCAGAAATGTGCGATCTCAACCCTCCAGCAAGCTGCAATTTTGACATATCTGTCAGGAAACAGTTTCTTGATCTTGGATATTTAATTTGCGCTGGGATAGAATTCCATCAGGAGCAGAGTAAAAGTCTAGGGAAGGTTTTAGAGTGTAAATCCTAGATAGAAAACGCAAGTATGAACATTTAATTTTATTTCAAATTATTTTAAATTTTATTTTTTAATATGTAAGACGCAAAATTATATGTTAAAAATATATTCTCATCAAAGTGTTTTTTATTAATTTATTTCTAGCCTATCTTTATAATTTTTCTCTTGATGAAAAAAAAATATATGTATATTTTTACTTCTCTTTCCTTCCTACATAACAGATAATACTATACACAGTGTTCTGTGCCATACTTTTTTCCTACTAAAAATATGTCCTAAAAGTCAGCTAATGTTAGGTATAGAGACTTTCCTTATTCTAATTTACAGGAGCAGAGTATGCTACTGTCTTTGTTCAGCTAGTCCCTAATGATGGCTCTTTGGGTTGCCTCCAGTCTTTAAGTTGTTACAAATAGGACCACAGTGATGGCCTTATGCATATGCTATTTCATATTTGTGGAAGGTGATTCAGTTTTCTATTGCTGCACAAACTTAGTGGCTTAAAGCAACACAATCTTATTATCTGACTAGAGGCAGGTGCACAAAATTCGTGCACTTGGGGACGGGGTGGGGGGATGAGGGGAAGGTCCCTCAGCTTAGCCTGTACCTTCTCGCAGTTCAGGAGCCCTCAGGGGATGTCTGACTGACGGTTTAGGCCCATCAGCAGTCGGACATCCTTAGCACTGCCGCGGAGGCAGGAGAGGCTCCCACCACCGCCGCTGCGCTGGCCAGCCGTGAGCCTGGCTTCTGGCTGAGCGGTGCTCCCCCTGTAGGAGCACACTGACCACCAGGGGGCAGCTCCTGCATTGAGCATCTGTCCCCTGGTGGCCAGTGCGCATCATAGCGACCGGTCATTCTGCTGTTTGGTCGATTTGCATATTAGCCTTTTATTATAGAGGATACTTCTAGAGGCCACGAGTCTGGTCTCGCTGAGCTAAAACTAAGGTGTCAGTGGGGCTGTGTTCCTTCTGGGGCTCTAGGGGGATTCCCTTTCCTGCCTTTTTAGCTTGTAGAGAAAAAACGGATTCCTCGTCCTATGTCCCCTTTCTCAGTCTTCAAAGCCAGCAAGGTGGGTGGAGAACACTGCATTGTTCTGGTCGCCTCTTCTGCCTCTCTCCTCTACTTTAAGGATCCCTGGGTGACCTTGGGCACACCTGATTAGTCCAGGATTATTTCTCTGTCTCAAGGTGCATAATCAAATCACAACTGTGAAGTCCCCTTTGCATGTAGGGTAACGTATTCACAGGTTATGGGGATTAGGACATGGACATCTCTGGAGTGCCATTTTTCTGCCTCCCACAAAATTCTGTCCTCGGGTAGAGACTTGGACGTGGGACAGCAGGTTGTAAAAGTAAATGCATATGTGCGTTTTGGATGTGGCTAAATTCCTTTCCAAAGGGATTATAAATATGGAATATTTAAAATGTCACTCCAGATGTTCTAGTTGAGTCAGACTTATTGCAATAGTATTGGTGAGAATGCACAGTTGTCAAAGAGGTAGCAGATCTCTCAGAGTAAATTATCCTGAAAGATTTCACACCTCTGGCATGTGATCAAACAGGAACTGAAAGGGAGTAGGGGAGGGTTGGACATAAAGAACACAAATCAGCCCTGGCCGGTTTGGGTCAGTGGTTAGAGCATCGGCCCACATACCAAAGGGTTACAGGTTTGATTCTGGTCAAGGGCACATAACCTCGGTTGCAGACTTGATCCTCGGCCCTTGGTTGGGGCACATGTAGGAGGTAACCACTCACTGTGTGTCTCTCACATCGATGTTTCTCTCTCTGTCTCTCCCTTCCCTTCCGGTGTCTTCACATAGTGTCTATGTCCAAATGTCCTTGTCTTATAAGGACCCCAGTCGTACTGGATTAAGACTCACACTGATGACCTCATTTTAATGTAATGCCTCTGTAAAGGGCCCTATCTCCAAATACAGTCACATTCTGAGATACTGGGGGGTGGGGGGGAGGCCTTTAACATTGGAATTTTGGCAAGGGGCACAGTTCAGTTCAAGTCATGAAGTGACTCCAGGGTCCCAGGAAGATGCCAGATGCTTTCATAAACATGAATTTATTTGATCCTCACAAAATCGCCACACCAGAGGGGCATTGGGATCCCATTTCATAGGTGAGAAAACTGAGACTAAGAGCAAGGACCCATCTTGCACAAGGTCACCAACTGGAAAGTAGCAACATCAGGATTTGAACCTAACGCTGTGTGACCTTCTGTGTATTTGCCTTCTCAGGTATTGACTGCCTTTGTAAATGCAGTATTTTAAGTCAAAACAAACCCTTCTCGCTAGGAACAACTATTTTTATACCTGTGTGTGGGTTTCTGTGTGGTAGCCAATGCTTCCACTCCTGGCACCTGCGCCGGTGTCTCTGCGAGTTCAGTGCTGCTTCCAAATTACAGACAAGGTGTAATTAATGGGTTGTCTGGTCAGGAGGGAGTTTAGATTGTTTTGACACGTCTCATTATTTGAAAATCTTTGGACTCTCTCAGAGGGAAAAACTCCTGTAAGTGTGAGGTTGCATCCTAAGTGCAGAGCCCTTTTAAGTTTGGAGCCAAAAGATGAGCAAAGAAGGAGAGAGCATGTTTGGGTAGACTGGCTACAACGTAACAGGAAACTTGCTGGGAAGGGGGACAACACTAATGGTGAAGATGTACTATCTCCCAAGAGTTGTTGGAACCACCTGGTCTCGAACGTAATCCGGAGATGTCCGTGTCCTCATCCCCATAACCTGTGAATATGTTACCCTACAGACAGGACAGATACAGCCCTTTCCATTACCAACCTGCTAAGAGTAGTAAGTGAAACCAGGAAGCGAAACTGGAAAATTGCTCGGCCCCATCCACAAATAGCTTGTGGTTGACTTAAACAGTTAAAGGTACATACTCTTAGTGTCATATACAATAGCCAGGAATGGAAGCAGCCCAAGTGCCCATCCGTAAATGAATGGGTAAAAAAGCTGTGGTACATTTACACAATAAGAATACTACTCGGCCATAAAAAAGAAGGAAATATTACCCTTTGCAACAAAATGGGTGGACCTGGGTATCATGCTAAGTGAAATAAGCCAATCAAAGAAAGAAAAATACCATATGATTTCACTTACATGTGGAATCTAATGAACAAAATAAACAAAATAGACACATAGAGCAGACTAACCATTGTCAGAGGGTAGAAGGGTTTGGGGGGTGGGGGATTGGGTGAAAAGGGTGAAGGGATTAAGCAAAAAATAAAAACAACCAGACACAGGCAACAGTAGGGTGATTTCCAGAGGGAGAGGGAGGTGGGAGTGGGGGAGATGGAGAGGGCAAAGGGGGTGAATGGCGGCGAAAGGAGACTTGACTCTGGGTGGTGAGTGCACGGCGCAGCGTGCAGATAGATGGTGTGTTATAGAGCTGTACGGTTGAAACCTGTATGGTTTTATTAACCAACGTCACCCCAATACAGTCCATCAAAAAAGAACAACAATGAAAAAGAGAACATTAAAAAAGTAAAAATAGCCCTAACTGGTGTGGCTCAGTGGATAGAGTGTCGGCCTGCAGACTCAAGGGTCCCAGGTTTGATTCCGCGTAAGGGCATGTACCTTGGTTGCGGGCACATCCCCAGTAGGGGGTGTGCAGGAGGCAGCTGATCGATGTTTCTCTCTCATCAATGTTTCTAACTCTCTCTCTCTTTCTCCCTTCCTTTCTGTAAAAAATCAATAAAATATATTTTAAAAAATACATGCTCTATCAAGAAATGAAAAATGGCCCATTTCCTATTAATATAGTGCGTATGCATGATATGCTAGCAGAATGCTAGGGTTCTAATTCTGGCGAACCACTTACTACCCTAATGTCTTGGGCACTTTAGTGAGTCTTATTGAGCACCAGTTTATTGTCAAACCAGCATGAGGGTTGCCGTGAAGGTCAGATGAAATAGATGACTTTCAAGCTGTCTTTGCAAACTGGAGAGTGCTATACATATGTTAGCTATCTTTGCTATGACTTTAGCCCACATCTAACAGAACCCACAATTATGCTGACTTGCCCAGTTTGATTTTCCAGTGTGTGGCGTATCCAGGCCCCTCGTTTGCTTCCCCCTTTTTATTTCTTGCACGCTGTTCAGTCCTTTGAAAACGTCTAGAACCACTGTAAAACAGGGGAAGAGCCGTTGGGAACGTCTGCTCTTTCATTTTCCCGTTTTTTGATCTGTCCAGATGCTTAATGGAGGGACTGTGGAACATAGCCCGGCTAACAGAGAGCTGGTTGGATACGAAAGGGCGGTGGTCGCCTTTTCAAGGAGCTGAGCCCTCCCGAGGGAATGAGCTGCTCTCTGGTTTCAAAGCCGTCCTGGCAGGCTCCTGGTAGATAGGTGCTGACACTCTGAGTACTTCCCGAGCGCTATTGCGACTGTAGAACTTTTGGAACCGCATTCCCCTATCACCGTGATGGCCGAATGATTGACCGGGACAGGGGATCAGGACCTTTCCTCTGTGAGGAAGCGCCATGGCAACTGCCGAGTTGGCGGCTTACCAAGGGACTGCTGACCAAGCCTCCGAGGTTCTCCTTGTCCACGCACCTGTAAGAAGGCCTCTTGGAACAGAAAGGCCTCTTCGTGCAGATAAAATAGTGTGTCCATCCTGTTATCCGATCGCACATTAGCTCTTAGTTTATATTAAGAACGACCGCTTGTTTCAAGACACCAGAAAGAGATACTCACGGAATGTCCCCTTTCCTGGGTCTAGGACATTGACAAACAGGAGGGGAGCAGCTGAGTCCCTGGGGGGTAACTCTCATTGACCAAGGTCTGATACTCGGTTACGTAACAAGCAAAGTTCGCTAGGCTTCAATCAGTCTTGCTTTCCTGGTTTTTCATTATTCCTAGGTTCGCTAGAGGACAGCGGCTGGTTTGAGGGAGGAATGATCTGTGAGATAATAGGGTGCTACTTTCCAATTGAATATGACTCGGGCAGCTGGTAGGCATTCACTGTCAGTGTTCCCTGAGGAAACCAGTTAATTTCCCGTATACAGCAGGATTTTAACTAAAATCTGGCCTCTGATGAACTGCAGTGAGCTAATTTGGTAGGCCAACTTCTCTTTACTATGCACTCTCCTTTATGACTGCTTGGATATGATCAGGTGGATGCCAGGGAATCTATTATTCTGACAAATGCTAATCAGAGATAAGGATTCTGATTTTAAATTCAAATTCCCTTGCGCTATTAACTTTTCTAACATTGTATGCTTTTGATGGCCTCATTTGCATGATTTTTAAAATATGCATTTCTGGCTACAATTTTATCTGTGTTCTTTTACTTAATATGTTTTTTAGAGGGAGCTTTTTTTCTTAAGGGTGTGAAAAGGTTACCAATTTATTTGCAACAGCGATACACTGTGGTTGAACTCCATGTGCCCGTATGATAACTGTCATCAGGGTAGTATAGCATAGCAGTTAGGGCCACTGGAGTCAAAATGCCTGGACCCAAATTCTACCTCCTGCATGCCATCGATATCAAGTGCATGTAATGTAACTATAGAGAAATCATTTAACCCCGTAAACTCTATCCTCATCTTTTAATAGAGCTAATAGTGTTTCCGATGTAAGGATTTTGAGATGATTCCATTAGAATGGCCCATGGATCAGCCAGCTTTTGCTAGGTTACACTGCAGTAACAAATGAACCTAAAATATTATTGGCTTACAACAACAGCAATTTCATTTCTCATTCATACTCCTGTCCATCATGGGCTGGCTCCGCCTCTGCTCCATGTGCTCTTCAAACTGAGACACAACTCAAGGAGCAGCCTCTGCTGGTCTCACGACAGAGGTGAACGGGGATGGCATGGCTCACTGTGGTTTTAACAACTGCTGCTTGGAAGCAGCACATGTTGCTGCCATCCTATGTAATAAAATCAACCGAATTGCAGGACGGGTCCCTATAACATGCACTGACCACCAGGGGGCAGACACGCAATGGAGGAGCTGCCCCCTGGTGGTCAGTGCGCTCACCCTTTGGAAGTGCCACTCAGCCAGAAGCTGGGTTCGCGTCTGGCAAGTGCAGCAGTGGTGGTGGGAGCCTCTCCTGCTTCCGCGGCAGCACTAAGGACCCCTCGGGGTCTCGACCTGTGAGAGGGCGCAGGCCTCAGTGTACGAATGTCGTGCACCAGGACTCTAGTTCCTATATAATTGGCCAAAGTAATCCACGTGGCCACATCTGATATCAGTGAGTGGGTACAACCATTACCATAATATGCAATGCACATTGGCTGGGACATGGTAAATGCTCCATAAAAAAAAAAAAAAGTAGTTTTTATTTTTAAATCCTGCTCACTAAAGGTTTAGGATTCATATTATCCTTTACAAAGACAGGAGAGACTAATATTTACGTGTTAGTCAGTTGGTTTCTTTTAAGAACACATTAAGGTGCTGAATGCTTCCTTTTAACTTTCCAGGGAAGGTGGTGTATGGAGAACCCATAGCAGCAAGTCTGGGCACAGATGGCACTCACTACTGGAATAAAGAATGGCACCACGCAGCCCACTACGTGATGGGGCCCCCCTTGAGACCAGACCCTTCAACTCCTGACTACCTCATGAATCTATTGGCTAAGTAATCATTGAGCAGATGACTGTGAAGTGTTTTTGCCAAAATAAGATGTTTGATGAGTTTTGGGTTCGAGCAGAGATCTTTTCTTACCATCTGGACCTCCCGTTGACTTCCCAGTATTCTGTTCTACTTGACCTGACAGGCTCTGTGCCTGTCCTTCATCTGGAGACCAAAGAGCATTGGCTTATGAAATAGTGTCAAGATCTCTCTCCGGGACACAGAGAAATCAGATCCTTTTTACTGAAATTGTATTCTCTTCCGATTTCCCCCCTCATCTTTTCTGTCTCTTGTTGCTTAGAGCCAGGTCTCTTCATTATGCTTTATTTTTATCCTACAGAATATTCTTGATTTTTTTTCCTTATGGTGATAACCTGGGAACCAGAGGTACCTGGTGTGCAGGTATAATAGGTTACAATCAAGGGCTGAACCACTCTAGGGGCTAGAAAAGCAAAATTCTACCTGTGAGTAGGTTATCCCCATGAAAGGCCATCAAAACTATTTTGAGAGACACTACTTTCTGGGACATTATGATGTTTTTGTGAGCATTGCACCATTCATGGATATCCTGACACTCCCCATTCACAGCTTCTCATATCCATGTTAACAGAGAACTTGTCACAACAGATGATACAAGAGTTCACTTGCCCTTTCCTTTCAGCCCCCTTCCTCCTTCACACTTCTGCACCCCCAAGGTGATTCAGAAGTCCAAGCAGGGATTCCTGTCCCTGCTGACATCAACACCCTCAGCCAATGTCACGTCTCCACTCACCGCCACGTTCCCATTCGGCCAGGGGCTGCCCCAGAGGACCTGCCTCTGTGCATGTGGGTCCCCCTGGGACATCTTGTGTAGCACTCTCCTCACCAGGAACATTTATTTTCATTATTGCCAATGATCCTGAAGTAATCGTCATCCAGCACAGATAATTATCCATTTCTAGATGAGGGACTGAGCACCAGGCAAACTTGTAATCACAGTACCCGTCAGTGATGGAACTGAGCTTAGGACATATCCTCGCGCTTCTCCTGAGAGCATTCGCCAAAAGTGCCTCCTGCAGCAGGGATGGGAGTGGGTGAAATCGGTCCTTGAAAAAGCTACTCTTTTTCCACTGCAGTTTTCTGACACTCGGTTGACACTCAGGAGACTAGGGGAAGGGTGTGGTGGTTTCCTCCTGACCCGTTCTGTCTACTCACCCCCTCCTCTGGCGGGTTGTCTGTTACAGTGGTGATCTGACCACCACAGGGACTGACAACTGCACCTTCAACACCTGCCAGAAGGCTCTCGGGAAGGATGATTTTACCAAGATCCCCAACGGGGTGAACGGTGTTGAGGACCGGATGTCAGTCATATGGGAAAAAGGCGTGGTGAGTTTCCCAAGATCCTGCCTGTTTTGCTCAATGCTTCGACCCGGATCCACTTTGCTTCAGGACTAGTGAGCCATAACCTGCACAGAGAAGTTTTTCTATTGATTTTTACCATGGCGGAGGCTGGACTGCTACCCCGTCACCACACCGCCCCATGCCCCACGACAATAACGACGTAATTTTCTTCTCTGCGTGGTTTAGTTTAGAGGACGCATTGCACCGCTTGGCACACATTAGAAGATACATTTAGATCGGGTGCCAATGTAGATTCTTGAAGTCTTTGAAATGGTGTAGCCTTTCTACTTGATTTCTCATGGTCTTGAATCCCAGCCCATGTGTCACCAACATAAATTCTTGGAATGACTGAAAATACGTGAATACTTTGTATTCTGTTTATACCTCCTTTTCATGAAATCTTTGTAGCTATCCCAAAAAACCCTTGGATGTAGTATTTTAAAAACAGCTGTATGAGGACACACACATAATAATTGCAAGTCTAGACGAAGATCTTTTAAATTCCCATCACTTAAAAATTTCTCCCTGAGGATGGAGAAGAACCAAATAGCGAATGGTTCACATGTTAACCTTTCTAGCCAGTTGACATGTGAAGCTGCAAAGGTCAGCAGGAAAGACTTGGCTGGTTAGACCCCAGGTCTCCATTATTGTGCCGTTCTTGCCTACCGCCTGGAGGCCCTCCCTTAGATGACACATTAAGCATGTCTCAGGCATCCAAATCCCCTACAAACACCACTCACTTCTAACTCTAACGACTGTCAGGTTTTTTTCCAAAATGCCTTCTCATTTCCATCTTCATGTCTGCCACTCTAGTTTGAGGCCCATTGCAGTGGTCTCCACAGCGGGTGTCCTTGCCTCCGGCCTTGCTTGCTACAGATTCTGTACTCCAGTGCGGAGGCCACCCTTCAGAAATGAAGGTCTGTTCATGCTGCTTTTCTCTCTGACACCCTTTAATTTTCTTCATTACTTTTAGGGTGATAGTTGAACAATTGGTATACATGTAAGGATCTTTAAAGCATCTCGATAGCCCTATCTTCTAGCAATCATCCTCATCGCCCCCCTGGCTCTCGGCCCTGACTCTAACCATCCCAGGTGACTTATCTTCTCTTTTTCTTTTCTTACATTTTCTTAATAACAGTCCAACCTTTCTCTTCAAACTTGTTTTATTACAATAAGTATCTTTATTACAGTAGATTTTCATAATCAATTACATTTCCCAAGTATATAAATGATTTTAAAGTGACCGGATATTTCTTAGTATGATGCAATACTCAATGTTATTTTGTGAAACATTAAGACGATTTACTTATGGTAATATTACTTTTAGGACGTAGTAATTTTTTTAAGACAGGGACCCTTTGATGATGAAATAAATCTAAAGATGCTTTTACCATATGAATGTATATACGTAGGGCTAACCTCTCAACATTAAAAAAGTAATTTTAATGGGGTCACAGACTTCTAATGTCTGTCCATTTAAAAAAATCTGTCCATAATGTTTGGTTCATGTAAAGTTGATTGCACAAAATTGAAAGTCTTGAGCTGATTCTTTCTCTTCCAAAAAGTGTTGTCACCTGATTTA